>JAAGWQ010000051.1:0-528933 GCA_013396295.1 Fusarium heterosporum | reverse complement strand
AGTCGATCTGGATGATCCTCTGCTAAAGTCGTTTCCTCAACCATTACTACATGCTCTTATAGCTTCACTGCTTTCATAATCTCCCCATTGGCTTGATATGCTCTTGCTAGCTGATGCTGTGATGCTAGTCGATCTGGATGATCCTCTGCCAGAGTCATCTCTCGAACTGCAATCACATGCTCCAGTAGCTGTATTGCTTTTGTAATCTGCCCGCTGGCTTGATATGCTCTTGCAAGCGCATGCTGTGATGATAGTTGTGATGGGTGATCCTCTTTTAAAGTCCTTTCTTGAACCATAACCACATGCTCTAGTAGCTTCACTGCCTCTGTGATCTGCCCGTTGGCTTGATATGCTTCTGCAACGGCATGCTGTGATACCAATCGTGACGGGTGGCTTTCTACTAATATCATCTCTCGAACTGCAACCACATGCTCTAGCAGCTTCACTGCCTCTGTGATCTGCCCGTTAGCTTGATATGCTCCTGCAAGGGTATGCTGTGATGATAGTTGTGATGGGTGGCTTTCTTCTAATATCATCTCTTGAACTGCAACCACATGCTCTAGCAGTTTCAATGCTTTTGCAATCTGCCCGTTATCTTTGTATGCTCTTGCTAGCTGATGCTGTGATGCTAGTCGATCTGGATGATCCTCCGCCAGAGTCATCTCTTGAACTAACACCACATGCTCTAGTAACTTTATCGCTTCTTTAATCTGGCCATTATCTTGGTATGCTCCTGCTAGCGCGTGCTGCGATGCCAGTCGTAATGGGTGGTCCTCTGTCAAAGTCGTCTCTTCAACTAATACCACATGCTCTAGCAGCCGTATTGCTTCTGCAATTTGCCCGTTGGCTTGATATGCCCCTGCTAGTTCGTGCTGTGATGCTAGTCGTGATGGGTGGTCCTCTGTTAAAGTTGTCTCTTGAACTAACACCACATGCTCTAGCAGCCGTATTGCTTCTGCAATTTGCCCGTTGGCTTGATATGCCCCTGCTAGTTCGTGCTGTGATATTAGTTGTGATGGGTGGTCTTCTGTTAAAGTCGTCTCTTGAACTGTAACCACATGCTCTAGCAGCTGTATTGCTTCTGCAATCTGCCCGTTGGCTTGATATGCCCCTGCTAGTTCGTGCTGTGATACCAGTCGTAATGGGTGGGTTTCTGCTAATGTCGTCTCTTGAACTGTAACCACATGCTCTAGCAGCTGTATTGCTTCTGCAATCTGCCCGTTGGCTTGATATGCCCCTGCTAGTTCGTGCTGTGATACCAGTCGTAATGGGTGGGTTTCTGCTAATGTCGTCTCTCGAACTGCAACCACACGCACCAGCAGTTCTACTGCTTTTTTGATCTGACCATCTACGTGCAGACATCTGCTAACTTGGTATCCCAGCTTACATGCGTCTTCGCTCTCGACACTATCCGCATTGCCAAGGAGCCTGAGCGCATGCGGCAGATACTGCCTCCACACTTCACGATTTTCCCAATCACTGTCTGGGAATGCCTCAGCAATATATGCCAATGTTGCTTGCTGTATTTCCTTCTCATAGCCCTCGTCTTTGTTCCATCTTCGTGTAGCCAAGTGTACGAGGCTATGTATATCGAACATATCGCCATCTTCTCGTTGACTTAAAAAGCTATACCCGCAGAGTGTGCCGATGGCGCGTGTCATGCTTTGTTCGGATCCCAGGCGCGGTAGCAAGGTCCGAGGTATGGCTTTCGGTTCGAGGCAAGCTGCGAACGAAAGTAGTGTCGCAGCTTCCTCATGTAGGGCACGGATCTGTTTGAAGGACACAATCCAAGTCGTAACAACCGCCCCTTGAGCAGCATCGTAGTGGGTGCCGTCACGAAATCCAACACTGAGCAGCTCCACCATATCCTGGTGAGTGTTTTGGAGTAGTCGGAGATATTCCTTGATTGAGACCTTGTTTATTTTCATATATGCCGATGCCTGCGTGATTGCTAGCGGTAGATAAGCGAGCTCATCTAACAGTTTGTCGACCAAGACTGTATCCTGCATCTGCTCTTTCTGAATCAGCGAATTTTGCAGGAGGGCTCTAGCATCATTTTCATCCATCTCAGGTAGCTCAACAATATTGGTCTGCGCAACAGTGACGGCCACTTCACGGGACCGTGTCGTGAACAGAATACACCCGTGCTCACAGTCTGGAATGAAGTCAGCGATTCCTCCTGGCTCCTGGGCCGTTCCATATAAAGTCTCTATATTGTCGGCATTGTCAATGATGAGGAACCACTTTCCCGCCTCTTCTGAACTGAGAAAGTCCTTGAATATTTCTTTGGGGTCCTCTTCGCTACCACGCTCGACGCCGAATTTATTGATCATTGCAATACAGGACTGCTCAAAACTTGCCATGCTCAGTGCGGGCATCCAGATGACGGAGTAGTGCTGATGACTTTGGCTGTCGTTCTTCGCAAGATGTGCAAGCTGGAGGGCGATCTGTGTCTTGCCTACGCCACCCAAGCCAACGAGAGCGGCTTGTTGGTCACCAGGATGAGAAAACAGAAGCTTCTGAAGCTCAGCGATGACTCCTTCGCGTCCTATAAAGTTCTTGTTTCTCGAAAATGGAAGATAATGCGTCCTAGGCTCTTTTTATGCGTGGGTCAGAAGGTAGTAGAGCGATGAACGGTCTGACTGTACTAACTAGTCGTTGAGTGCCTTCGCCTCACAGAACAATTACCCGTCCAAGCGCTGGTCTCCGGCTGGAGTGTTGTTAGACCTGGAAGTGCTACTTCAGCGACTGTATTTTGTGAATGAGCTCACCCGCTGCTCTTACCGGTTTCCGGTTTCCATGCTGTCAGTTCTCCGACGATCCTTTTGAAACCATTCTCTTCTATAGACCTGAACTTCACCATGTCTGCATGATTTGCATGAATGGTAATTGGATCGTAGCCCTCGAATGTGGCTGATTCCTTTGACACAACTTTGCCGACTGTAGATAGAGGTAGCTCCTCAAAGAAGCAAGCGACCTCGAGCTGCCTTCCCGCCTCACGCTGCTCTCGCATCATAGATAGAAATCTGACATGGATCGACTCGAGATATTGATTGTTCGTTTCCAACACCTCGAGAAGTGATCTATTGGTTGACTTAAACAGCCCGAGAGCTTTGGCAGGTATCTTAGACCAATCAGCCATCCACGAGCCTTTGTGAGGCGTACCCATGAAGACGACGCCCTTGATGTGTGTAAAGAAGTCTTGGCGAGAGCGATTTGGATTATTGCGCGATAGCAGTATAGCTTCCTTGCAAACAAGACCGCCCAGGCTATGGACAACGAAGATGAGGGGACGGCACGAGGCGTTACGCCGTCTTCGGTCGTTTGTGAGATCGGTAAGAAGATTCATGGCATGATCGATGAGTCTATTGGAAGACGCTACCGACTTTGACACCACATATGCATCGTAACCATACGTGAGTATGCAAGCTCTAGGTAGTTCGGATGGAAGGAGAGTCTTTGGCCAAGGTGCAGGTTGCTCACGTGCCGTCCAGGTGCTGGTGCGGTTACCCGTCAAACCATGAACGAAACAGATGTCGACGTCGGCATCCGGTGGGTTGACCAAGATCTCAACACCATCTGGGAACAGAAGCGTCGAAGATTGTTCGAGAGAGCTAGATTGCTCAGCCGACGGTGCAAGATTGACATTTGCGGGTTCACTCTCTGTTTCTCGTTGCTGCATAGGAGTCGCTGATCGGCTTCTTAGCCAATGCCGAAGTTTCCCCATATTTAAGTGCAGGTTATCAAAGTACTCAGAGGAACAAGCAACGATATGAATAGCTCTCGAGCGGGATCTTTGCTAGTGTAACGCAATAAATATCTGCTCGCTCTGGAGCGTAATTGAGGGAAGGAATTCGAGAAAAGTAATCGGGCGGGGTAAGTTCAGCTTTGCCTCTTAAAGTGCGGTTTTGTACAGTAGGCAACAGTCCTCCATGCTTGTGGAGTAACATGGGGCTTGCAACCAATTGTCCGTAGGAGGACTCCACCCGTCAGATTTTAGTGCGAGGAATCGTGATGATGGCGTCTCGGACGAAAGCAAGCGCAGAAATATCAAGACAACTTGGCAAATCAACAGTTATTAATCAATCCTGTTAAACCGAACCAAGCCTGTAATTAATAATGAGTTGTTGATTGGTTGAGTAAACTATTGTTGGCCTTGATCTGACCCCTCTCCTGTGCTGCTAATTTACGCTCTGCCTTTTTGAGCTTCATAGAGTCAGGTGACCTTGCCATACCTGACTTTGAGGTTCAATTGGTTAAAACGCAGTGCAGACCTCGTCAGTTTAACAAATCCGATGAATAACGTGCATTGTATGAGAGATTTATCAAACGCATACCGTGTCTGGAGTTTTAAACGCCTTGTAGGGAATCTAGCGTCTGGTTAAATATAAATAATACGACATCATTACAACTGCCAAATTTAGAGAATGATCAGGAAACATTAGATTGCGGCCCGTCCCTAGCGTCGCTTCGAGTGGACCTAACTGACCGAGCCGTTGTCATAAAGTAGATTTTGCGGGTGTCCACAGCAATCCACAAATGACGATCGAATCCAGGCACACGCAGTAGTGTTGTGGGACCAAAGGACTAGTAGAGAGGATAAATGAGCGATGTAGGAATCAAACAGGTCAGGATTAAAACGCGTATCTACAGTAGTTTGAAAGAAGAAGAAACAAGTCAAAAGTGAAGGTGCGTCAGACTGCCAGACAATTTTCAGCTGCGGTGTTCATGCCTCAGGCATGATGCCTTTGTGAGCCAGTAGATGGGAAGGACAAAAAGAATCCTTGAAGAAACCAGGCAACAATGCGCGGGGAAAATGGCAGAGTACAGCCTTGCAAGGCACATCTGTCTATGTAAACAAGAGGCAAATAGTACATGGCCCGCTTTCACAATTATTGGACGATGATTTTAGGTCACGAAAAGCGTGTCCTATCATTGTTTTCTACGGACGGGAGGTTATAGCTAGAAAGGAGCAAGTGAGAAGGATGAAATTGAATTTCTCAGGGGTTTGCCGAGATTATATAATGCAATCTAATCTGTGTGAAATAGGTTCCTGGGAAGTGTTATCCTTCATATGAGATTGTCTGGTCAATCAGTGATCATCAGTAATACTCGTCAACTTTGATAGCGATCCTGGCTGCAATCTTGTTAGCCGAGTTCACACAGACAAGCCAGGCAACTAAAGAGGTTCTCATACATTAAGAACGGACAATGGAGCATCTTGCAATTGAGGTTGGGATTCCATCACTATGCCCAAATGTTCTTTAGCCAGTAATGAAAACCATGCGATCCAAGCTCATATCTCATCTCGTCGCTCGACAGGGCCCTGGAGCACTTCAGTACTACTTCCTCGTATGAGGATCCGCGCCATTCATCGATAAGCACTTTACTCTCTCAGCCGCGCCCACCTTGACCGCGTTCACAACTGGGCATTACACTGTCATGTGACGTGTCTCCAGCTCGGCGTTGACGTCAGCAACGTTCTTGAGCAGCAATACCATGACTGGTATCCTGGAGGAATTGAACTCCCCGGTAAAAAGATCACTTCGTGGGAAAGTACTTGCTGCGTAGTAAAACAATGTTCCGTTCGTAATTTTGGCGCCGGCTATTACAAGTTTACTCACCCTCTCAAAACTGCCCCACGAGGCTGCTCGCCCAGGTGCTTCGCATGAATCTGTATCAAGCCCACCGAAGCGATCACGCTTATCTCGATGGAAATCCAAATTGGGGTCTGCGCCATGAGGGATAAACCAGTCGACCACTGTTTGGTCGTTGTTCTAAACAAGTCTTGACAGGAAGCTTGCACCGTAGAACCGTGGTGTGTTTTTACGTCTAATTATACTCCACGAAAAGTTCGAGCAGGTCGATTTGCTGGTCAGCGGCCGGAACCTGCAGGATAAACGTTGGAGTTCTCTAGGAAACGGGTACTCCAGAATTGAGACGATAAAGTGCGACACCAACTCTACTGCCATGTAACACTTGGGCCAGGCCGTGATGAGGGAGGGCTGGTGTTCGAGATCGAGAAAACAGAACTGATTCGGTCGGTCTGATAAGTGATTTGTCGTCTGTCGACAAGAATGAGCCGTATTCAGGTGTTACGGACAAAGCGTCCACGATTATATAATGTCCACAGAATCACAAAGACGAATTACGAAATCTAATTATGTTCTCTTAATTCCTGTGTGTCGAAGCATGGGTAAGGTGAGTTGTTCACTCACGTTGTAGTTCGATCTTGACCCTGTGACTTTTCGCCGGGTGGTATCCCCCTTCGATTGGTGATGCTTTTTCTGGCCTTCACTTTTTACAGACAGCTAACATCAAACTGATTGATAAGTACCAACTATCCCCTCGCATTGATGTACCACTCAGCATCTTCCTTTTCCCTTCTCAACAGACCAAACATCCTTCAGCAACCATGGAATCATTTCTCGATTCAGATATCAGGTCACACTATAAGGACTTTTCTCAGAACTTTAGCGATGATCAGGATGAAGATGGGAATTCTCGCTTCATACCCGTGATAATGATTGATCTGCACGATTCTATTTTATACGAGACTGAAGGCTGTGGTCTTCTTGATAAGATCATCGGGCGGAACGATGTTGATTTTCTCAAAAGATACTTGGCTATCACACCTTGGGCCGTTCCGAGAACCTTTTGCCATCCAGAAAATGAGATCGTTTACCGTGGACTAGATGATGTTTTCGAACTCGCAATTCAGAGTAGGGTAAGATCTCTGTTGAGAATAGTCAGACTATATAATAAACCTGCTGCTTGATCACGGCGCCCGCGCTTCCGATTTCGTTCTTCCGATGCATGATGGGGACATAATGACTGAAGCGGTTCTTTCCTTGGCCGCGAAATGGGCAGGAACTGAATTAATAAACAGACTCATCGATGAAGGCGCTGAGGTTCACGTCATGGTGAGAAAAGACCCAATCGGTCGGATTTTGGGATGCACGCGAATACCATGGGACAGTCAGTGTCACTACATTATTTCTTGCCTGCATTTATACCAATCCTCAATCTGTCAAGGTTCCAGTAGATCGCCGCGTTAACGGAGTTGACATTAAAGACATGATATACTCTCCAGATAGCCATGGAAGCCTTCTCATTTATTATGCGACTCGAAACCAATTACCAGAGCTTCCCAACATTTTACCCACGCCGATAATTCAACGGATCGTCCAGAACATCTCTAGCACGATTGACATACTTCTCGACCTTGCTCCTGATACAATCAACACCAAAGACGACCACAAAAATTTACCTTTACACTACGTAACTCAATATTTCGGTCGGAATAGTAACTTCTTTACTCCTATTTTCAACCTTCTATGTAACAGAGACGTGGATGCGAGCATCCGCAATAACAACAACGAAACCCCTCTACATGGCTTGTTGTACCGTGATGGAAATGCCACGCCCGTCGACCCAGCTGTGGTCACACTTCTGGTGTCTCATGACGCAAATCCCACGGCCGTCGATGAGGCTGACAATACGCCATTGCACCTCGCAGCGCCAATCATCACTTTATTGATGCTGTCTCATGTTCGCTTCGGCACGACGCTGATCCTGCACAGGAAAATCTGAATCAAGACATGGTGCTTTACAAAGCTGCTCTCGGTCGTTATCGAGCACGTGGAACAGACACGTTCTACGAGGACAAGTCAAAAGCACAGGAAGACATGATGTATGTATTGGTCAAATCTAGAGGAGAAGAATTAATGGATGCGGTAAATGCGAAGGGTAAGACCCCATGACAATTGTGTCAAGAGCAGAGAGATAGATGGAGGGAATATGAAGAAAAGCGAAAAAGAAGTTATGGTAGAGTGATAGCTAGGATGCAACCCAAGGACTGATCAGATCTGGGACATTCATGATAGACTAAGGCTACAACTAGCATTAAACATAACAGGATCTCGTAAACTCATTCAGGTATCGAAGTGGACAATGTGATGATATGCAACCTTCAATACTCTCAACTTTGAACTAACTAGTATGGCATCTCCTTGACAGGAGGTGGGAAGTTTCTAACTGTATGGCCTCCATCAAGTGCTTGGGGAACCTCATGCCCTGGTGAGGCCAAGTTTATAAGCCACATAACTAATAGAATAAATGCCACGCGAAGTTGCGGCCAAGTGAAATACTCAGAACGACGAACCTTTTCCATCCATGCATACCTCGGCTCTTCGCTCTCTTTGTCTTCAGTACCGTCCTCCATGATAATGCTGACCATGTGTGCTGTTGATTTTGCCACTGAATCACTGATCCAAAGAAAGACTGGTACGAGCACAGCCAAAGTTCTCCATCGATCTCCTGTCAACGTACCATCACCAAAGAATCCATCCACTATCAAAATACCGTCGGTATCTGCTGCTAGGAGCAGATGGAACTGCAGGATGTACGTCTCTAGTGAGCAGCGACCCAGCCAGGCCATGGCCATCGAGTGATAGTTCCGGACTGGTGCACAGACGTTACGAATCGCGATGAAAGCAAGAATCGGGACAAATGACACAAGCGGGTGCCACGTTCGGTATTCTCTCGTCGTCAGATGTGATGTTGCGTTGAAGTAGTAGCCAATTGCAGATATCCCACCAACTGCGAGAATGATTCGAAGACCTAGATGTACCACGGTCTTCTTCATCTCGTGATTGATGACAGCAGCCAGCATACCGACATATACGACAAACATGTCGAGCGTGACGCGATATTGCCACTCCTTGTAACTCCACTGTATGTTGAACAAAACCTTGAGCAAAGCGAACAGCCACTTGGTAAAAGGGGTCTTGAGGAAGATGGCCGAAACCAGAAGGCAAGAGATGCAAATCTTGGCCAAAACAACCTGTGGGTCACTGTTGTACTGACGTGCGCCGATTGCCATGGTGGCATAAACAACTAGGAACCAGAAAGAGACCAAAGGTGAAAAGTAGTAAAACATGTAGTCGGTGTCCATGAAGTACGCGAGTGAGCAGCTGAGAATGTTCAGTCGTAACAAGACAGCGGCGACACGGTTGAATGAGAAATCATTCTTCTTGATGAAGTACAATGTATGGCCATATCCTGTCTGGAAAAGATATGCGCCAACACAAAGACGAATAAACACGTAGATGGAACCACCCCTAGCTCCGGTCCAGTGGTAGATAAGGATAAAGAACTGCATCCATCCTTTCCACTCATCCGTTTGAAATCGCGAGAGGAAAGGCTCGTCTGGTTCATCAGTTGCCAAAGCGAGTTCCTTGGGGGGAAGTGAATGAGAACGTCGAATCGTGATGAGTAGGATAGCAATGCAGGGCGCCACAAGAGCGGCAAAGTCCAAAGGTAGCCAGAGCTTGCTTCCCTTGGCCATCATTTGTGTCCGGTCGGCGAAATAGCACATGAGAAGTGCGAGGACAAGAGATCCAGCTTTCATGTTAAAAAGACTCCAGCGCGGCTCATCCCGTTTAACACAGATATCAACGATTTCGCAGACGATACATGCGATGAGGTAAATGATGCCAACGAAAACAACACCCAGTTGTGATATTGGCTTGACACCATAGTCGGTACAGCATGTTCGTGAATAAGGGTAAGATTTCATCCGATCGAGCTTTGCATTGCATCGCAGATTAAGAAGGATGTTTGCGCGAGTGTCTGCAACCTGGTCTATGACGTGGAGTCCTGTGAAGAGCGGATCTCTCCAGACCTTCTTTTGACCAAAGGTGAGTTTGGGGATTGACCATACGAGAGGAATCTTCCATTTCTCTTCGACTTCACTCAACCAATCTTGCATGTCAATGACTTCGGCCGCTCGCCTTTCTGCGTCGCGCATATGTACGGGATCATCTCCAAGGTAAAGAGGTCCTGCTGGAGGGGCGTAGAAGATCTGGTTTCCCAGACCATCAATTGGATCCATCGGGGCCGTGAAGGGATCAATGTCAGGTGTATGCTTGTTGATGAAGCGGTCAATCTTCGTGACGTGTTGTTTGTATATCTCGAAACGCTCTTCCCAAGGAATAACCAAGGTCTTTTTGAGCTCCGCTTTGCTTATTGGCTTTGTCGTCACACTGGTCGTATTGGTTGCGTTCGCAGAGTTGGTCATGTTGGCTGCTGCGGTTGCATTGACAGCCAGCTCATACTCATATTTTCTTATCATGCTGTATTTGTTTGTGAACCAGACGCCTCCGGCAACGTACATCAACATGGGGCCTTCCTGATCTTCGACCGTTGGAAGGCTCTTCTTCTCATGTGTATAAGTATTCAGTGCTCGAGAGAATTGCTCCTGGCCTTCAGTGCCATGAGACGAGAGCCAGACATTGGGCAGGCGCTGAATCATTTGGCCGTGATATGTCATGTTGAAAGCTTGCGAGTTTGGCATGAGCTTTTTCTTCCTGTCATGATTGGAGTGTTTTCTGTCGATCTGGACGTGACAGCGCGTTAGTATCGGTGGTGAGATTATAGCTAGGTCCTTGACATGCTTACCAGACGACTAAAGCCATGGGCAACATTTCGAGAAGTCGAGTCACCGACGACTACTATCCGACGGCCTTCCGTGCATCGGCGGACATCTTCGGACTCATAGTGGTTGAGGATGCATCCATCTGGTTGCCACTGATGGAACGGATTTCTGTTGCCTTCTTCATCTCGCGGCGGATCAATCCAACGTCCAGTATCTTTCACAGCACGACAACGATACGGGTCATCGCCGGGGAAAATAGTTTTGAATGTGATTGCTACTAGGAAGAGTGCTGCCAGAGCAGTAGAAATGATCCTGGTTAATTGGAGACTCATTTTGATGGATCAAAAAGGATCATGAGGCAGCTGATCTTCTTCACATAAGGATAAATGAGGGGCAATGACAGACATGATATTTAAAATGAGAACAGGGAGATGTCTCTGCCCTTGCCAAGCTGAACGAGTTGCCTTTTCCCGGTAAATTCCAAGATGATCGGAAATACTACATTCAACTGCTGAGCCAAGTGGCAATCAGAAGGAGTACATACCGCGATGCACGCAGGGCGAGGCGGGAATAATCAGGGAGAGGCATTCCATTCTTAACGGCCGCTGGGGTCCAGCCTTATCGCAGCTTGATAAGCCTCGACTGTGCGCCACATTGCAGTTCACATATTTTAAGTTGAAGCTTAGCGAATAAGCTTACTTGTCTAGTTCGCCCTGATAGTTTGTGACGAATGGTGGCTTTGACGCAAGGGATGCTCATCGCAAGGTGAAACATTTGTCTCAAGCCACCATCTTCGCAAAACTGCTCCACTAATGATGAAATGTAGGTACCCTAAAGATAACATATCAAGAAGTTTTATTGGATATTGTACTGCATCTATTCTCGAGACCGCAAGCAATGTGCTGCCGGACGAGATCGTGAAGGGTAATCATTTCTATGTGCTTGAGATGCTTGAAATTTATTTGGTATCCTTGCTGATGATATGGTGATACAGTTGGCTATCTTTTTTGAGCTGTGTTTGCACCATAGACTTGGTGTCAAGAATGTCACAGACTCTCAGTGCTCCAATGAAATGCCTGGCTTATAAATGTAGAATGAGCAGTCTTCCATTCTCACAGTCATGCCCAGGGTCGTGGGCTGCATTTTCCTCGCAATGGCTGGTTGATATTGTGCCATCGCGTGTTTAGCCCGTTTTTAATCACCCCGACTAGGCGGTGACATTTGGGTTCATCAACATTGCCTCTTGAAACTATTCCTGCAACGTAGCTCAATCTACACCAACCTGGATAGCATCAGAGAGCTTTCGCTCGAGCTCTTTTCGCCATAGATTCCATGTACTCCTGTTGGCCTGTCTCATTTCTCTTCGTGATGAACGGGTTGTCTCAGAACTCGATTCTAAGTGATTGATGCACCCTCCGGCACAAACCTCTCAGTCTGCCATGACTCAAGCGTTTTAGCCGAAAGCTGGGTGTCAGGATGGTTGTGGCCCAACTTCTCTTGAAATAGATCGAGACAGTCTCCCATCAAAGCAATAGAATCTTCAAGTCGACCTTGACTATGCCAGATATATGCTAGATTGTACATACTGTTTAGGGTTTTAGGGTGATCAACCCCAAGTTTGACTTTTCTCGTTTCCATTACTTCAACCCCCAACTTCTCCGCCTCGTCTAACCGGCCTTGCTGCCAAAATGCCGAGGCAAGGTTAGACATGCTGACCAGTGTGTCGGGATGGTCAAGCCCAAGTTTTATTTGATGGGTCTTCATGACCTCCAAACTGAGCTTCTCTGCCTCCTCTGATCGACGTTGTTCCAGAAATGTCCCGGCAAGGTTAGACATGCTAATTAGTGTGTCAGGATGATCAAGCCCTAGCTTAACCTGACGAGTCTTCATAACCTCTAGATCGAGCTTCTCTGCCTCGTATAATCTACCTTGCCCCCGAAATGCCATGGCGAGGTTGTTCATACTAGTCAACGCATCAGGATGATCATACCCCAGTTTCGCTTGACGAATCTCCATTACTTCAGTCTCCAGCTTCTCTGCCTCCTCAAAGCGACCCTGTAGTAAAAATATCACGGCAAGGTTGCCCATACTGATCAATGTGTCGTTATGAACAAGCCCCAGGTTTGCCTGACAGGACTTTGTGACCTCTACGCTGAGCTTCTCTGCCTCTTCTAACCGCCCTTGCTTCCGAAATATCGTCGCAAGGTGATCCATACTGATCAGTGTGTCGACGTGATCGGGCCCGAGTATGGTTTTCCTTATTTGCAAAGCTTCTGCCTGCAGCTGCTCTGCGTCTTTCAACCGGCCCTGTCTGCTATATATCTCAGAAAGAATGTTCATACAGCTCGGCGTTTCGGGGCTGTCAAGTCCTAGGATAGAAGTTGTTGCCTGAACTGCCACTTTTGCTAATGTTTGTGCTCGGTTAAAATCGCCAATCTCTTGCATGTATCGAGATGCATTCGTTAGCAATTCGATCCAATTTGTAGCAACGGTCTCCCCCCTTGGCTTTGACCTCAGTAAAGGTTCAACGTGAGGAAGAAGGGTTTGACAGACAGTCCATGTCTCGAACACACCGTTAGGGAAATGGTCTGCTGCCAGCTTCATGAACAGCCGACTCCACCTTTCCGAATCGCCAAATTCCGATATCCATGAACGAGTGCAAAACTGGACTAGGGGATGCATGTTGCAGAACCCTATCGTCGACGTATCAACAAGTGAATAACCTCGTAGAAGATCCAAGTCATCCTCAAAGTCGTCTTTTTCACTTTCACCATCGCTTTCACTGCCAACGCCTGTGCCGTCTACATCATTTTTCTCGTTTGGCGTGTTGTTGTCTTTGTAATCGTGGAGCATGAACTCAGGTATATTCTGAGCCTGGAACTGGCTCATCAACGATAGGAGATTTGCAGCACGTGGCTGATCACGCTTGATCTGCTCGAATGTTACCTGCCACGTCACAACAATAGAGTTGGAAACTCCATCTTGTCGCCCGAGATCTCCCTTATCGCTACGAAGGAGACTGTCCTTTCGCTTGTCACTTCTTGAAAATTCCTCGAGATACGACGCCGGTGTCACTCGAGGACTGCGCCTGTTGATATATGCTGCTGCTTGTTTCACTGCGAGCGGGATGCAATCAAGCATGCGGACGAGATCTTTAGCTGCCGCTTCGTCTGTCTCGTCTGTCAGATGTCCCTGCAAGAGCTCAAGAGCTTGCTCTTCCGCCATAGTAGGGATTTGCAGCGTGTTTTGGACACTGCCGACTAGCCTTTCTGCTGCGTCAAGGCTGCGCGATGTTACGATGATTTTGCCGTTGGTGGACTTGGGCAAATAAGCGGCCAGCCGAGCTCGTGATTGATTGTCAGGCCCCTCGTCGGCAAAGAATGTGGTGATATCATCAGCGTTGTCGAAAACCATCAGCCATGGAGGGACATCATCCCTTTGGAGCCAGTCGTGCACAAGTGCCAGTACGTTGACCTCTGGTTCGTGCCGACGAGGTAGTGCAATAACATCTGCAAGAGAGCGGTATGACTCGTCGAACGCTGCCTTGCTCCCGCCATGCACCCAGAATACACTAGTTCCTGGCTTTTCTGCATGGACACGATGCGCAAACTGGATGGCCAGCTGGGATTTCCTATCACTCTGTCAATGGCGACTCGAAGACCCACGGGAAATCCACTAACCCAAAGCCACCCATGCCAACTAGAGCCATTCGCTGGCTTGGTTTGTTGTATTGTTCTCGCATCCATCTCTCGATTGTTGGGCGATGGACAAAGTCGGGGTCGGGGGTGAAGGGGACCATGAGATGGTGCTTGAGAAGATTTGATGTGTCATGGGCCGGCTGAAGTCTGAGTTGTTTAACGCCTTCCTGTATGTCGACAAGTATCGCCCTGCCAGTATATCAGTCTCGGTACCGAGAAGAGGGGCCTGTTTATGTGCGTACGTCTGGTCAACCTGGAGCCCAAGCAGGATAGTTTTCTCATGCCGGTCGAGATTGGCGAGCAATTGGTCGACCTCTTTGCTCTTGAATGGCCATTTGATTGCTCGAATGCCGTAGCGC
The DNA here is from genome assembly GCA_013396295.1 of Fusarium heterosporum. NCBI lineage: Eukaryota > Fungi > Ascomycota > Sordariomycetes > Hypocreales > Nectriaceae > Fusarium > Fusarium heterosporum. The sequence goes on along the minus strand of JAAGWQ010000051.1, from coordinate 514,438 downwards.
CGCATTACGCTACGTACGGAATTTGGATCCAGCTTTTTCTCCAATTGCTCAAGGTCGGAAATACAACTTCGGAATGAGCCGAAAAGTCCTTGGGATGTCGAAAGTGACGCGCCTTTGTCCCCTTCTACAAGATGCTGCGTAGCTCGCATAGTAGTTGCAAGGTGTCCGACCTGATTGTGCAGACGCTCGATATCGACTCGGGCACTAGAGACCTCTTTGGAATACTGCAAGCATAATGTCATGACCTTGAGTGAGATGTCAACAACAGCGATGATGTTGGCGGCGACTCCAATTCCTTCCATGATCGTGCCGGTTCAAATTTGATAACCGATATAGCGGATGACGGGGGCAAGTTGGAATACCCCTCATTTCTGTGAGGCTGTCATCTGCATGTAGAGACGCGGCTGAGCGTCGGCTGATAAGGATTGGTGAGCGGTCACGATGATGGCGACTTGTTGGCTAGGCAATAGCGACGCGTTGGCCATTATGCGGGATGGCCGATAGAAAAAGCACGGAATGAGAGAAGACTTAGTGTTGTAGTCGACATGCTGGGCGAGTATGATGTTTGGAGGAGGTTCGTGTTCTTGCATTCTCCCTTGACTTATGGAGTATCGTACCTACCTAAAGTGTGGGGCAAGTCATCTGCAAGCAAAGTCTGTCATACATCGATGACATGTACCACAAAACTGCTATTAAAATCCAACCGGCTTTTTAATATCACCTTGCTTGGTGCTACAAAACGTCACATTAATCGGCTGTGCATAATGTATCCATGCTTCTGGTACAGGACGTCCAAGTGCAGCGATAGTTTCTTATTAAGAGATGACGTCATACCTTTACACTAGTCGCGTGGAAGTCAGCAAACGCGGGGAATCCAAAATCAGTTTAGCTGGACGAATGATAAGCGGGGCCCTGCGGTACCCAAAGAAATGATGGCTTTAGACCAAGTAACATAAAACCTTAGGCAACTTTAGCATAGAATATGGCCAATTTTTAATAAACTCCGTCCTAAATAGCCAAATCTTCTCATATCCTGTAGCAGGTTCTGGTTGTTTTGATCTCAAGCTCATTAGACTACGTGGGCTTTCTGCCCAAGTTGCCAGTCAACTGTTTATGGACATCGCGCTGCTGTTCGCAGTGTGGTGATCAGATCTTTGGGCGATAGCCATATCGAGAACATGTCCTGGCTTAGTGGTAAAACTGGTACGAAACCACCTCCTCCGACCTTCTCCGGGACAAAGTCAAAGCTGCGAGATAAGCCGGCTTCCAATGGTGGTCGTGGCACTGACGATGCTCTTACTGTCACTCGAGTACTTGAAGCATCCGGCATCCCATGTTGCCTTGTGGGAGTTTCTGCTCTCATTTTCTATGGTGCCGCAAGAGTGCGTACGGTACGTGGTGTCTAAAATTACAATTATTGGGCGTCGGATCAACAAGCTCACTGACTATTCTGACTCTCAGGATTGGGAAATCTGTGTCCCCACAGAACTCGTTGAAAAAACAGTGAACTTGTTAAAGTCAGAGCCACATTCCACAACCTACTCCCAGCTAGAACCTTGGGCCTTTCCTACCGTATCTCTTTTGCACACCTACCATCGTTTCCAAGGCAGGGACACCAATTTCCACTTTGTCTTGATACCATCACAAGATGTCCATATAACCTGCGAACCTGCGAATATCACACGCAGTGTCAGAGGGCTACCTTATCCTAAACTTACTGTCTTCATTCAAAGTTGCTTGGATACTGGGGACGAGCTTCAACTTTGTGACGTTGTCGACGGGACTGACCTGTCCGAGCAATGGGGGGAAGAAAATCTAGACCTCGAAGGATTCAATGACGTAGAATGGGCTCAAGATGTGAACAAGAGAGGACGCGAATTTCAGAATGGTAAGTATGCACATTGGGCCCCCTTTGCTTGGGACGGCAAGAGGAGTAGACGGGAGATGTGGCAATCTAAAGTGCGGACAAAGAAAGACAGACTGGATTGGACAAAGCCTAGCGACGTTTATATCACGCAGTACCGCATTGTAGACGATCCAGACCCATGGACTATCTTATCTGATAACTATTAACCATTTTTAAACTATTATACACTAACTAATAATACATGGCTTTCTTAAATAGATACACACTCTCTACTCTTTCTATTAGTCAAGGCCCAAAGTTCTCTTGATATTGTCAATGGCCACTTTGTCGTCTGTCGATACCGTGAAAACTTCATAAAACTCCTGCCGCCATTCTCGTGATAAGTGTTTACTCCAGTTACTAATAGTGGATGCATATGTTCTGCACAAGAAGACGAGATCCAGAAAGTCAGAATTCTTTTTCCGTGAAATCCAGGTGAGTAGCTTTCCTTCTATCTGCCAGGTTAAATCGATAACGGGCACCTGTTCCCCTTGAGGAGTTTCGAAGTGAGGCCTGATTAGCTCATATGAGCCCTCTTGGTCCAAAAATGGTGTGTTAAGCTGGCCTATATCATATCATCAGAAAACATCTTTATCACTTGTGTTTAAACTGGATATCTTCATTGAGCACACCTGAGAGTACGATATCAACACCAACAAGTTGCCCGCCTTCGCCGATGTCCACGAACATTCTTTCCTGTACGCTGCCATTTATCTCATAGAAAGAGAGTATTGCCCTTCAGGAAAGTTAGTAACGGCAAGCTCATAATGAACAACCAGTATGTACCAGGGGTAAGGGGCCAGAATCGCCCTGACTTGGCCAACGTTGGGTGCCAATACCAGGAAGTCAATATCACTAGTTTCACGGACGGAACCCCGAAGCCTGAGCGCCCACCCTCCAAACCAGGCATAATAATGGCCTTGGAAGGCTTGTTCAAGTTGAGAAGCAGCCGTGGCCATCTGTTCTGAACTAGCTCTTACAGCGTTGCGTTCAAGGTCTCTCAATTCGCGAGGTGACTCTCGGCCAAAGTATCTTGCCATGTCAAAGGAGCTGCGTTGTGGCAAAAGGAGTATAACATGAGATGACTTAAAATATGTTATCAAAATATAGTGTTCAAATAAGACTTGCAAGAATGAGGTATCACGCCGGTAGCTGAGACAGTTTGTATTCATACTCAAGAGACCCAAGTCATATCTAGCCGCCGTAAATAGTGCTTTATTATCGCCAGCGGCTATAACACTATGATCCGATTACCACGCGTGTACCTGGCTGGGACAGCATTTCTACTGGCCACACGGTCCCGCCAGTCTTCTCGTGACAGTGTTCAGGATAACGAGTGCGGACAAGTCAATAGGGTAGACGGGTCAAGGTATCATCGTGGCTTCATGTATGCACTCATATTGAGAAACGGATTTTTAAGCCCCTTGCTCGTATGTTCACTTCCCGCTGGCTATGTCGATGTCCATTCACTGCGCTGCAAACAACACTGACTTTGTAGTGGCATTTTGTTGGCGCTTATTTCTTGAGACGTTGCGACGCTCGTAGGACTAGAATTTGAGTTCGGCTAGCTAAGCGATTGGTACTAAGAAGTTAAATTTCACGTAATTAACCTTGCAGCCTTATTACAGTCGCGCTTAGACACATGCTTCAAGCGCCATGGTCTGGGAGTAGTTGTTTCTAATAATAAGTGAAATCATGTCCTGTTTTAACTTACCCTATGCCCACCTGCTTTTATTTTATTTTTTGCTCAATTCCACCAACAAGTCAGCCCCGGAGGCGGGAGATCGCCATGCAGGGATCTTGAGGGATAGTTAGCGAGTGATAAATGCAGTTTCAACCCGGTTGATCATGGGCATGCACAGTGAGCATCGGAAATGCGCCTCGTGAGGCTGATATTTGATTCTTTCCCCGCTCTGTTGCCAACATCCTCGAATTCTTGCCACTTTCCTTGACCATCTCATTTCAGACCTCCACAGGTATCATGGTTTCTTAGATGATGTTCTCTATATTTGTGTAACTTATCGGCTAAGAAATTCGCCGTTTTCGAATGTCGGCTCCTACGTCGCGGCCGTCTCGCCCGAATGACCGTCGCGGCTTCGGCGTCGCTATCTTTTGCGCGCTACCTATCGAGGCCGACGCTATCAAGACTTTGTTTGACCACCGCTGGGATCACGATGGCTCATCCTTTGGTAGGGCAGCAGGCGATGCCAATGCCTACTCAGTCGGTACGATTGGATCTCACAATGTTGTGCTTGTACACATGCCAGGAATGGGTAAAGTTCAAGCGGCTACGGCAGCATCTAGTTGTAGGATAAGCTTCCCGATGGTCAAGATAGCCCTTGTCGTCGGCATTTGTGGCGTTGCCCCTCTCAAGCGTACTGGCGAGGAGATCATTCTTGGAGATGTCATCATCAGTGAGGGTATCATTCAATCTGATTTCGGGCGGCGTCTGCCAGATGGATTTGTTCCCAAGGAAGGACTACTGGACACCTTAGGGAGGCCAAGCCAAGAAATACGCGGAGTTTTAACGCAAGCCAAGGGAAGCACAGGTCGCCAACTATTGATGAGCGAGATGACGAGCTACCTCAATGTCCTTCGTCAACATCCCGAGCTTCGTGCCGAGTATCCTAGTTCCTCTCAAGACAGACTATTTGAGGCATCCTATCGTCATGATAGAGACCAACAGTCATGTGACCAACTTTGCTGTGATGGGAAGATCGTGCCGCGAAGTCGTCTCCGAGTCATAGGGCCCAATCCTGTACCCGAAATCCATTTCGGCTTGATAGCATGCAGCGATTCCGTGATGAAATACGGCGAGGAACGTGATCGCCAAGTGAAGGAGAGTAACGTCATCGCCTTCGAGATGGAGGGTGCGGGTGTCTGGGATACTCTACCTTGCATTGTGGTCAAAGGGGCATGCGACTATGCAGATAGCCACAAAAGCAAGATCTGGCAGCAATATGCTGCAGCTACAGCGGCAGCCTGTGCCAAAGCTCTTCTCCGCTTGTGGGTTTCTTCGCCTGACCAAGGTACATCGTCCCATCTTTTAATTAACGGCGACTAACGATAGTAACAGATGCTTCAAATATGGATACGCATTCGCAGAACACCACCCTCCCTTCAAATATTCAAGACTCTTCCGACCCGAGCCATCCTTCACGTATCAAGGCTGAGTGTCAAGCAAAACCTCGTTTTCTTGTTCCCTTCTCAGAGAATGACCTTTTTACCGGCCGAGATGGTGTCCTGGCGAAACTTCAAACTCTACTTTTCGACCAAGGTCGCCGAAAGGTAGCCTTGGTAGGCCTTGGTGGTATTGGCAAAACGCAAATCGCTCTGCAGATGGCGTACTGGACCAAAGAGACGAAGCAGGATTATTCGGTATTTTGGGCACCAGCGCTGAGCCGTGCCAGTTTCGAGCAGGCATGTGTGCAGATTATCGATGCCTGTAAGATTCCGAATACCAATGACGAGGACGCAATTGAAATAGTTCGTCGGTATCTGAGCTCGGAAGCTGCCGGCAAATGGCTTCTTATCGTCGACAACGCTGATGACATAGAAACTGTCATGGGCTCTACAAATGCAGAGAAGGGCATATACCGATCGCTGCCTCAAAGCTCTCAAGGTCGGATTTTATTCACTACACGATACCGAAAAGTGGCAGTTTCGGTTGCCGGGCGAAACATTGTCGACGTGCACGCAATGAGTCAAGATGAGGCGACAAGCTACCTCAAGGATGCATTGATTGACGGAATTTCTCCGAGCGACGAGCAGGCCACCCATCGTCTTCTAGAATTATTAACATACCTCCCGCTGGCCATCACACAAACAGCTGCATACGTGAATCAGAACCAAATACCCCTTGCGAGTTATCTACAACTCTTTGAGAACACAGATCGTGATAAGCTGGAGCTGTTGAGCACCGAGTTCCAAGATGACACGAGATACGAGCAGTCTCAAGACCCCGTAGCAGCTACCTGGTTCATCTCATTCAATCAAATCCGTAAGGACGACGAACTCGCCTTGCGTATCCTCAAGTTCTTGAGTTATGTTGAACCAAAGGCGATTCCTCGATCGATGCTGCCCGAGGGTGAATCACAACAAGAGCTGACTCGAGCGATTGGAACGTTATGCGGCTATAAATTTCTGGACAGGCGTGGATCAAGTGAGCTATTCGACATGCACAGCTTGGTACACCTGGCGATAAAGTTATGGGTTGCGGAGAGTGACTCGGAGAAAGAGCAAAAGCAGGCTGCGATAGTGCGTCTCGAGGAGGTATTCCCGACACATGATTGGGAGAACAGAGAACTTTGGCGGCAATACATGCCTCATGTAATCAAGATCCTCAGAAGTGCAGATGATACCTGGAGTGAAGAGCTATCTGACCTAGTGAACTGGGCTGGTCTATGCTTGCTCGTGGATGGGCGGGTGGCAGAGGCAGTGGCCATGTTCGAGCGTCTGGTTGCGGCTCAAGAGATCATATTGCCAAATAACCGCCCTAGCCGATTGGCATCAAAGTATCAGCTTGCAAGTGCATATAAAGTTAACGGACAGATCAAAGAGGCAATAGAGCTACTTGAGCATGTGGTCTCGGTTGAAGAGATCATATTGCCAAGTAACCACCCTGACCAATTGTCATCACAGCATCAGCTTGCAAGTGCATATCTTGATAACGGACAGATCAAAGAGGCAACAGAGCTACTTGAGCGTCTGGTTGCGGCTCAAGAGATTATATTGCCAAATAACCACCCTAGCCGATTGGCATCAAAGCATCAGCTTGCAAGTGCATATCTTGTTAACGGACAGATCAAAGAGGCAATAGAGCTACTTGAGCATGTGGTCTCGGTTAAAGAGATCATATTGCCAAATAACCACCCTAGCCGATTGGCATCACAGCATCAGCTTGCAAGTGCATATCTTGATAACGAGCAGATCAAAGAGGCAATAGAGCTACTTGAGCATGTGGTTACAATCAAACAGGCGCTGGCAGAGACTCACCCTAGTCGATTAGCATCACAGCATGAGCTTGCAAGTGCATATCGCGCCAACGAGCAGATTAGAGAGGCAATAACGCTACTTGAGCATGTGGTTACAATTAACCAGAAGCTGGCAGAGACTCACCCTAAACGACTGGCATCACAGCATGAGCTTGCAAGTGCATATCTTGATAACGAGCAGATCAAAGAGGCAATAGCGCTACATGAGCATGTGGTTACAATCAGGCAGACTCTGGCGGAGACTCACCCTAAACGACTGGTATCACAGCATCAGCTTGCAATTGCATATCACGCCAATGGGCAGTTCAAAGAGGCAATAGCGCTACTTGAGCATGTGGTTACAATCAAGCAGACTCTGGCGGAGACTCACCCTGACCGGCTAGCATCACAGTATCAGCTTGCAAGAGCGTATCAAGCCAATGGGCGCCCTGAAGAGGCTATAGTATTGCTCGAGCACGTGGTGACAATTGAGGCAGAGATATTACCGGAGGATAGTCAGAGACGGCAGGTGTCAAGACGCATGCTCCAGATCTTTTATGAGGAGTTGGAGAGAGCGCGGTCAACAGTAGAGGCTGAGACGTCTTTCTAAGACAATGAAGCCTAGCTAGTCATCAAGTATCTACGTTGGGAGTCTTTTTTGTATGATGGTATAGTGCAAGCCCAAGGAAGACTAACGGTGAAACTGCAGGACCTGCTTTGAGGATATTCTTGAGATTAATGACCGAGCGATGGATCTATAAATCGGCATTTCATGAAATAGTCGTCCTGTGTTTGAGCCTCATATATTGTAGGTAGCTGGTGATGTGATATAAGACACTCTATACCGCAGCCCACATTAGATGTTGTATTACCATACAGACGCGTAGTAGGAAAGCTAGCGGCTGAATATGTGTTAACCTGTGCTCGGAATGAGCCCGAGATAACATGCTCAGTGTAGAATCGGCATTATATTTTAATGCACACACAGATCGAAACCCATACACGGAGACTCAAGAGCGCAATATTGACAACCAATTACGGTCCGGCTCAACAGTTCCTGACTAGTGTCATCTTATCGCCGGGGTCAATGGCGATTCCTAGCTTGAAGTGGGATGAATCCCTGGGTCCTGCATCTATCCTTTTCATGGCAAAGAGACTAGGTTCCAGCCGCTGTGCATGCCATGGTAATCCTGGGCAGAATTTGGCCAGGCTGTTTTTATGATCTGGTTTGAATGTCATTGGTTGCGACCTGTCAGGGTGCTTTATTATTTATCAGCCAGAACTCGCCTCGAATACAACCTTCAGGGTCCTGCTGCCAATTAGAAGTACATAACATAAGTATCTCAGAACCAACAGATGAGTCCCCTGCCTGCATATCTGCATCGTCGGTTGCGGCTAACCCCTTGTCAGTAGTCGTTTCATACCCATGTGCAATGAGTTCGAGGCCTCAAAATCAGACAGTTGTGGATACAGAGTTTTAGGCAAAAAGAGACAGTGACCTGTCTACCCTGTTAATGAGCCTTTTCTCAAAGTGGTCCATGTCACTGTTTCAGTTACATTGTATATGTCGAGTGACATTTGACCAGACCTCGTGAACGCGCCTGAGTCAACCTCGGTAAGGAATGTGGACCGAGTTGCTTAAATTAAGCTTAAGCACTAGCCACCGGCCCGTGCCAATAGACAAGAGGTGGGTTTGTTCCCAAAAGATAATCAATCCAGAACCTTTACATCCGTATCCGCGCTTTTAAGACTTTAATAATCGCCGCTTTCTATTTAAATACCAGGCAAGTCTCCTACTCAATACGACAAATATGGAATGTCAATAACCCATTAAATCTCCTTAGTTTAAACATCCATCGGCAATTCCGGAGGAGCTCTGCCCGAACTCCACTATCCCACCGACATCTTACCAGCATTAATCTTTAGAACCAACAGTTTTTTCATGGACAGAACCAACAGCATCTGAACATCGTGGTAAGCGTGATGTCTGACTTTTACCACCAGGACCAACCATGTTTTTTGCCAAAAGCAAAAACCCTCCGAGTTTACCCAAAAGGGTAGGTCGTCATGGCTGTGGATTCTGTTGGTTGTCAAACCTCCATCTCGGTATTGCTAGACGCTCTACACCATGAGTCCTCACCCAGGAGGGCGAAGGAAGGATTCGAAAGGTGCAGGTGTTCCTGCGCAAGGTGCATCTAGACGAGATTACTGCGACTTGTGTCATGAGGGTGGTGCATGCTGGGCCGACATGTGATTTTTATCTCTCATGACCAACAACCATTTAGAGACAAGCTGAGGGAAATACCCATTCGCGCTGCCGGGATGTATATCCAAGTAGGGTATGAATGGAACATAGCTGGTAGAATGAAAATTCTGTTGGTTCTGTCCATGTGGAAGCGCAGTATCTTGGGCTCATCATGAGTGAAAGAAGAGCCAGGGCTTGGCTCTGATCAGGTCATACCTTATCAACGTTTAAGACAGAGATGGGTTATAAGTACACGCGGAAAGCTGTTCCCTATTAAATGATGGAGGTTGCTGAGTCGTCCTTTCTTGAGCCCATTGTCAGTCGTTTCTCCCCTTAGGAGCTTCTTTACTAGAGAAGTTCTGCCCGTCCTGGCACACTCGCCATATCTCTGGTAGAATACATCTCGATCAACAGCAGAACACTCCTTTGTATATCAGTCAATACTAGCTGAATCTCGACATCCTATCACTCATTCTCCTCTGACCCTTTTCACTCGTTCATGTCGTTGAACGATATTCTATTACACTCTTTCGAACCAAGTACATCCTTCTCTCACCACTCCATCCTCCTTGTACCACTTAAACCTATCATTCGTCATGACGTTGAAATCACCATGGCGAAAACTCGCCATGGCAATGGTACTCATATCTACCGCAATGAGGCCCGTGGAAGCCCTTCCAGACCTTAGAATCATGCCTCTTGGTGACTCCATCACCAAAGGTAGCGGCTCCAGTGGCATCATTGGGTATAGAGGACCACTTCGTCAAAAGCTTGTGGACCATTCCAATGGCGACTTCAGTATCGACATGGTGGGAAGTCTCAGAGATGGTAGCATGACTGATAACAACCACGAGGGACATAGTGGAAAGTATCTTGCTGACATCAACGGGTACTGGAAGCTTTCTATCAAGGCGCGCCCCAACGTCGTTCTTATCCATGCGGGCACAAATAATATGGATAAGAATGTTGACCTTGACATCGCCCTTGATATCTATCGGAATATTATTGACGGTATTTTCAAGGAGGTCCCTGGGGTCACCATTCTTGCTGCCCCTGTTATCTGGGCCAACAAGCCAGCGATGCAGGTCAATACTGATAACTTCAACCCACAAGTCGAGGCTTTGATCCAGCTAAGGCAGTCTCAAGGAAAGCGCATTCTTTCTGTTCCCATCGACATCAACGTTGGAGACCTCTCAGATCTGAAGCATCCCAATGACAAAGGCTACAAAAAGATGGCCGATGCTTGGTTCAAAGCCATCTTGGAAGCCGATGACCGTGGCTTCCTGGAGCCTCCAGCCAAGGTCACAGACGATGATGCACCTGGAACCGGTATCGGAACAGGATCTGGCTCTGACTCTGGCTCGGGCGATCTTGGCAAGATTGAGGGTGGTATCTGGGACAAAAAGGGCACCATCTTCCCAGGCTTCGCCACCTGGGAATCCGTGGGTGCTATTGCTTCAGCGGCCGAAAACGGTAGTCGTGATAAGCTGATTTTGGCCGATCTCAACGGTGATGGCATCGCTGATTATGTCCTCGCCGACAACGACGGTACAGTCCGCGCATGGATCAACGGAGGGAAGCCCAACTCTTGGACAAGCCTTGGAAAGGTCAACCCGGACTGGTCATCTATCACAGGCGATATGATCCGCATGGCCGATGTTGATAACGATGGCAAGGCCGATTTGATCGTCCTGTACTCAGATGGTGCAGCCAAGGTCTGGAAGAATACAGACAACGGAAAGGCCTTTAAAGCTCTCGATGCCAAATGGGCGACAGGGCTAGCACCTCGGGCAAACGTCTACTTTGAAGACATTGATGGTGATGGTTATGCTGATTACGTTATCGTCTACTCTGGCGGCAGCGTCAAATGGGCTCGTAATACACGCAACAACGGCAAGGACAGCAGTCAGAAGAACTGGGAGTCTGCAGTGACTATCGCGCCTGGTCCAGCAGGGATTCCGGCTGATAGCGCAAGAATCCGCGATCTCGATGGTGACGGAAAGGCTGGTAAGTCGACACATAAACTCTGCTACATTCGGTACGACTTAATAACACAACATTTGCAGATTACCTTATTGTCTACGATGGCGGTGCCGTCAAAGCTCTTCGCAATACCATCGGCGACGGGGCCAGCGGTCGCAATTGGGACGACGTTGGTACTATCGCGCCAGGCGTCTCCGGTGTTACTGGCAAGATGATCCGTTTTGCTGACATGGATGGCGATGGTTTAGCCGATTTTCTTGCTGTTGCTGATGACGGAAGCATCCGCATGTGGAAGAACCTGGGTATCACCGGCACCAAAGGGTCAAGCATGCGGTTTGCTGACCTGAACGGTGATGGCAAAGATGATATCGTCTCAGTTGATGCCAAGGGCCGAGCCCGTGCTTGGATCAACAAGGGCTCCTCGTTTGAATCAATTGGCGAGATCGCTCCTGGCCTGGATGAAGATCTCTCGTCAGCTCGCATAGAGTTTGCAGACGTCAATGGTGACAGCTACGACGATTATATCGTCATCTATGGCGGTGGAGCTGTCAAAGCATATCTGAACACCCAGAACATTCTTACCGATGGCTCTCGCAACTGGCAAAACGCCATCACCATCTCGCCTGGTGTTGGAGAACCGGGCAGCAAGGTCCGGTTTGCTGATCTCAATGGAGACGGCTACGACGATTTTCTCATCCTTTACGACGGTGGAGCTGTCAAGTGCTGGCTCAATAACAAGAACATGCCGCCAAAGAATGGAGAGCGGATATGGGGTGAAGGAGAGATTGTGGCAACGGGCGTCGGCGAGCCAGGCCGCAAGATCAGGTTTGCTGACCTCACTGGCGATGGTAAGGCTGACTACATTGTCCAATACGATGGAGGTTCTGCAAAGGCATACCGTAACAACGGCAAGATTGGCAGTTCGAGCAGCGGCAGAAAATGGACTCTTATGGGCACGATCGCTACCGGCGTCAGTCCTCAGGGTCCTGTGCGCTACGCAGACATCAACGGCGACGGAAAGGCTGATTATCTTGTTGCCTTTGGCGGTGGTGCAGTCAATGCCTATGTCAACGCGTATGACTGGAAGCCCAAGAAGGTCGTGGACGATGACAAGGACGACGAAGATGACGACAAGGATAAAGAAAAGGACAACGAAAAATGTCTAAGCGCAAGTCCCAAGACATACAAAGACACGGAGATGCCTATGGGGTACTACATGGACTGGAGAAAGATCGATAGTCAGTCTGTGTCTATCGAAGGCTGGCAGTACATCACCATCGTCAACCTCACCCCTCACACTCTCAAGTACGATTCTGACGGATCTCATTACTATCAAATGACCAACTGGGACTTTGGAGACATTCCGCCAGGAAAAGCACGCCAGAACGCTGTTGAGTACTCTAAAACAGCAGCAATCAAGCTTGACAGCAAGGGAGAGGCATACTACACCATTGATGGCACCAAGGACAAGTTCGTTGTGCGCGTCACCAACCACGCCAACTCAGTTTACCCCAAGCGTATCGTCTTTGACCTCAATAACATGGGCGCTGGTTCACGAGAATACAACTGCCCCAAGCCTGAGACTCCCGTCACGCTGGTCATTACTGGCAGCCCTTATTACGATGATGGCTATATCACGTCTTTGGTGCATGGTGGTGCAGGCTGGATGCAGTCTATCAAGGACACTATCCAGAACCGAACTCTGGACCAGATCGTCATGCCGGGTACTCACGACTCCGGTATGAGCACCATCAGTGGCGAGCTATTGTCCCTCGGTACTTGGAAGAACACGCAGACTCAGAATCTCAACATCAACAGCCAGTTGTGGGCTGGCTCGCGGTGGTTTGATCTCCGCATCGGTACAATCCATAAACCCGGCGGCTCCTACGATTTCTGGGCTCTGCACGTCAACGACCCGACTGCTTATAGTGCATTGGGAGGATCAGGCGAAAAGTTCAGTAATATCGTGGACGAGATCAACGCGTTTACCAGTCAATTCCCAGGCGAGGTCATTATCCTGCAGTTCCGCTACCTGATTGGCCTCAGAGAGTCACCCACGCTTGGTCCTATCTACTGGGACGACGATATAAAGGACGAGTTCTTTGGTAAACTCAAGCAAATCAACAATCGCTGTGGCGACTTGCCCCATAAGAAACGCTTCCATGACTTCCAACTCGGTACTCTGATGGCCAAGAACTCGGGCCTAGGGTGCGTCCTCATCTTCCTTGACACCCAGTACCTGGACGAGAAGATTGAGGAGGAAGACCAGGTCTGGGAAAAGGAGGGCATCTACAGGAAAGACACAATCAAAGTGACGGACCCGTGGCCCAACAAGAAAGACACCAAGGAGGCTGTTGAGTGGACAATCGACGAGTGGAAGAAGAACACAGAGTCGGGCATGTACGTCGCTCAGTGGCTGGTAACCCCCTTCCCTGTGCTGGACTATTCCATCATGGAGATTGCCATTCTTCCCACGAACCCAGCTCTGTACTGGCGCGGCGTCAACGAGATGACGCCAAAGATCTTCCCTAACGTGCTCATGGTCGACTTCCTCGCCAGCGTGCTCCTGGCAAGAACCGAGCCGGACTGGGACGACCTCAGCGCCGAGATGCAGGTGCTGGCCATCGGTCTCAACCTGTACTTGATCAGCGAGAACTGCGACATAAGCTCGATTCGACCGCCGCTTTTACCCCTAAACAACAGTCCAGCTAGGCTGGCGAGTCGCAAGAGCGGGTGGAATGGCGTCGTGTTTGCCAACGGAACTCGTCTTGACAAGGCGCCCTCCAATTTCCGTCTTGGCTGCTCTGCTACGATGCCCAAGGGTACAGTTTTCGGCAATGGAACTGTACTTGAGCATGATATGCCGAACCCCGGCTGTGCACCGTCCAAGGCCCAGCCTGGCCCTGTTCTGCCCACTTTCAGTATCCCTCCTGTTGTTACTCCAACCAATATCCCTCGGGCACTCCATTGGGTAGCCTAAACTTTTCATTGATTCAAGGCATTCTTGTATAAGCGCCTTTAAATTAAGTCGCTTTTTTATTCTTTTTCTTTTTCATTTCTCATTCTTTCTTCCCTTGTATGGCTATCACTGCATTTTTTCTTTTCTTTTCTTCTTTTTATTCTTGTTAATTCTCTCTTGTATATTCTTATTATGTAGAAACTGCCTGACGTCGATAGTGTCCTGTCTTCTTTCGTGATGATGAAATAAATGACCAAAGTCATTCTAAGTCTCCAACCAAGCGTATTATATTTTGCCGTCCTTGCTACATAATTAGGCTGAGTTTGTTTGCTCATGTCAATTCTCGCGTGTGACTGATGATGTTTCATTTTACTCAGTCAGTTCAGTGTAAAGCGCATGTCACTCCATGATAGCTCACTTCAATAACCGAATGACCCCTGTGGTGGTCAGAACTTTAGAGCCAACAACCAACAAGCTAGCAGGGGTTTCAGTGATACCCCGGCGGCCTCACTAATTCAAGGATGTCCTGGATGAGACACCGGGGTGCAGATTCGGCTGGCATGTACAGCGGCGTAACTAGCTACAATAGGTAGGTCTGTTGCTCCGTGTGGTATAGATAAATAATTACTTACCCCGAAACAAAAAGCAGCCTCGCATTTCACAATGCCTCTCATCGCAATGCCTATCTCGACAAAAAACACAGCTGCTCGTGTTGCTCTTAATACAGCATACCAACAGCCAAGCAACTGCCAGAACAATTTCAAAACAACAAGTATAGACTGGTCTGGTAGTCCCACTGCTTTGCCCGTCTTGGTGTCAGACACTATCGAATCATGTTACCCTTCCGGCTGGGATGATTCTGATGGCGATAACTTTCTGAGCTTTGAGCCGGCAGTCTGTCCATCAGGATGGAATTATTATTCTATTGCCGAGGTGACCAAGTCGTCAACAATAGCTACAACAGCATTTTGCTGCGCAAGGTACGTGCACGTACGGCAATTGTGGGCATGAAAGAGACTAAGCGGCTAACTCCCTCAGTGGCTATCATTTCAAATCGCTTGATAAAGAGGCCAGTTCGATAGTCCCAAATCGATGTGAAAGCTGGGTGAACAGTGCAGTAGAGATTGACAAGAGTGTAACAACCGCTGCACCTGAAGGGGATGCCACTCTTTTAATTCATCAAGCGTGGGCTGTCACTTGGCATGCGTCTGACAGGGCCACGCTTTCACCTAAGCCACCCACTCTAAGCCACGGACAGACAATTCCAACATGGGAGGCTCCTGAGTCAGCGACGGGTCGGGCATTATTCGCAAGAGAAGAAAACGACTCCCCTTTCGACAAACCTTTTGTCAGGTTTCTCTCTATTGGTCTGCCTATTATTATCGCATCGCTCATAATATGTCTGTCCTGCATGTGTTACTGGAACCGAAGAAAGATGAGGAGGGAAAGACAGCGGGGACAACAAGTACCTCTGGACTCTCTGCCACTCCAAGCTGGTAATGAGAATCCTTCGGCAAATGCTAAGTAATTGGGGAATTTGGCGGTTACTTCCGAATGCAAGGATCTCTTATCTAATCGCTTATCGTACCGATGTGTAAGGCATAAAGGATGCTGAAAGACAAAAGTTCTCAATACGAGAAATAATTTAAACATCAAGAGTCATGTTCTCAAAACAGGATTATTTGATCACTTGCGTGCAATTGGGAAAACACATAAATAATGATATTATTTACGTCTGACTAACCAGCTAACTTCAGAGATGGACCAATATATTACACTACCAAAGTCGAGGTTTATTTAATATACCTTGGTTCGGGAAAGTAGTTATACTGACTTGGACGGGTATGACTTGGAACCCCGTTTCATCATTGAATCCAGCCCTACTGGGCTGTGAAAAAAGAGGGTAACTTACGAGCTAGCCACTCTCTGTTCTTCGGCATCTGAAAATGGGTAATTCCTAACGGGAGTTACCGAATTGGGCTACTCGAGCACCAATACAACCAAGCGGCCGTGTAAAGGCCAATCAGGCCATTGCATTTAGCCTTTGGCTTCAACATACATAGCCCCGTTGCGGTTACATGCTATTACTTAGCCCCCAACTAATTCCCCCCTCAGCCCTACAGAGGTCACAACCGATGAGTAACAGAGAGACGATCTGCGTGCTGCCTCCTTCTCTTTTCCTGTATTTATTACCCTTTGCTTTCGACTAGATTGTCACTTGCTACTCGACGAGTGATATCTTTCCCGCAACAATGGATGACCAGCAGCAACGGCTTCCATACAGAGGTGCTCCGTTCCCTACAAAATGGCGTCGCAATCATCCACGATCTAAAAATGGATGTTTAACTTGTCGTTCCAAGCGTAAGAAGTGTGACGAGGTGAAGCCAATCTGTACGGGTTGCATTCGTTCGCAGCTAGAATGCACTTGGCCCACTCCAGAAAAGACTCAAGATACAGATGCTCAGCTAGACCAACAGTCTAGTGGTGTCGCCGAAGTTGACATTTCCAATCAGCTCCCCTTCTTGAGCTCAGAAAGCTCTAGTGTCTCCGCTGATTTGGTACTCCCGCAAGCCACCGATTCACCTCGGGCCGCACTCACCTACGGCAACTTGGCGTATCTAAGCGACAGCTCACGACCACTTTATCAGCAGTATCTCGATTTCACCGCAGAACAATTGACGCGAGGACCATGTGTGGATGGAAACCCTTTTATAAAGTATCTTCTCCCGTTGGCTGCCAAAGACGAGCTGGTTCTTGATTGCGTGCTTGCTATCGGTGGAGCTCATTTGACCGTGAATGATACCACCATCGCAGCTCGTGGCCTGGAGGTGGCCACCCGCGGTCATTTTGCCCGTGTGTTAGCAGGATTACAGAAGTTGTTGTCCTATGACACCGGTCAGCTCATCCCTGAAACAGACATGCAGACCAGATCGACCAGGGCGTCGCAGGTTCTGTTGATCTTGCAGCTTCTCTGCATCTACGATGTAAGCTATAGTCCATCTACACTCTGTTATGTACCCCCCACTCACGGACAGTAGCATATGCAAGGAACAACAAGCGGAGCAATCTTTCACCATTTAAAAGCGAGTCGTGAATATATACACCTCCTCATGTCTGCCCCCCGATCGACGAATGAGCTTGAGTACATGCGAGGCTTCATCCTGGAGCTCTACGCATACCACTCCATGAAGCTGGCCATTTCTCCTCGCAACCTTAGCTCTCCACATACCGTGCAAGTCGACTCTTGTGTATATTCGCTCAATGTTCTCGACGGTTACAAGACCCGAGGTTGTTTACTGGGTTTCGGGCAACGCCTGTTCGAAATGATTCCGGAAATATCTCGGCTCGTTGAAGCTCGTCGTGAGGAAGAACTCCTGGATGTCAATGCGCCCACAGCCCTATACGCGCAATATGAGTCTCTTCTTGCACGGTTAGAAGCCTTCAACCCCTATGAAGAAAATGCCGATGGTCTTCGTCCACGCCAAGAACGCGCGGGTGCAACAGTGATCTACCAGAACGCTTTCATAGTATATCTACACTCAGCCTTCCACCAGGACCTCTTGGCCAATCCAGAAATGGCAGCCGAAATCGAAATGCGAATCGACAAAACAATGCCCATGTTTTTCTCACTTTTTGTCAGCGATTCTCCATACCGACGAATGCTTCTCTGGCCTGGCGTCATAATGGGTTCGTGCTCACGTCGCGAAGAGCACATCCACGTCTTTAGGCGAGGCTTGGTTGGAAGGGCTTCGCGCACGCCTGGGGCAGTAAAGAACGGTGCGCGAGTCGTTGAGCTACTCTGGAATGATCCTGACCCTCGAGCTTTTGGTCCTAGAGGTTTGTCTTATATCATGACAAAGCACGACATTAGCTTTGGATTTGGTTAAAAAGTATTACTGATGGATATATGAGTGTTGTTCATGGATTTCAAAAGTATTGTCAACAACTACCGTCGTGTTTGCCGTAGAGATTCCATCAATTCAACACAACCGCAATGGCTGAACTAGGCTTTTGCTTATACAGCCACATTGTTCTCGATTTCCATCCGCTCTCAACACGGACTTCCTGATTGGAATGTAGTGGTCTCAGATGCCCACGCGACTTTGTGGCGTACGATTCATAAGGCGTAAATAAATAAAAATATCTTGTGATTTATCCAACAATCTCTTCATCAAACCCTTCTTCGCTACCTTCCTCTGTACTCTTTTCACCATCAACTTCTGGCAATGTCTGATCTTCAGCCTCCACCTTCGTTTCTTCCGACTCGCCCATATCATCCCACTCATCCCCTTCGTCGCGGAACTGATGATGCTTGTGAAAAGATGACCTCGATCTGGAGCATTTGAAGCAAAGCATGAAGTCATAGCATTCAATACATTTAAGATACGTCCCATAGATTTTCAGCAGACAACAGTCGCACCAGAATGTCAGCATATCTTTGCCTCTGAGTTTCGTCAGTGGAGCTTGTGTATCGGACTTGGAATCAAGGAGATCCCCAATGCTGAGAACCGAAAAGTTAGCAAAGCCATTAATGGGTTTGGACAGCACCTACTCATCTGCCTTGTGGTAATACGCGATCTGCGAAGCTGACTGAGGCGCTTGAGCCGAGAATGCCGGTACTCGAGTGTCAACGTTAGCACCTTTTTCTAGAAGCAGAGTCACAACATCAGTTGTCAAGTCATCATCCTGATTTGGTGATCGCAATGCGGGCGAATTGCGCGCGGCCCAAAGGAGTGGTGTCCAGCCGTCGTTGTCCTTGACGTTAATGTCAACGCCGACGCGTGCAGACCGCGTAAGGACTTCTTCGACAAGATCAGTCTGGCCACTGGACACAGCGTAGTGAAGAGGCACTCTTCCAACGACGTCTCTACTGACAAAGTCAGAGTCGGGAATCTCCAAGGTATTGAAGGCTTCGAGGGAATTATAACAGGCCATGTGGACTGGTTTCCGGCCCATCGGATCCTTGACATCGGCGGACGCTCCTCGTTCAAGCAGCAGTTTGATGAACTCGACCGACTCGGTTGAGTCTGCCAGGCACGCCGCATTGATGGGGAATCCGAATATTCCCCCAGCCTTGTTAGGGTCGGCTCCCTCCTTTAATAGTAATTCGACGAGGTCCCTCTTCACCTGAACATCAATATTGCCACTACGTCCCATTACTGCCGAAAGTAGGGGGGTACCCCACAATCCGTCACAGACATAATTGATGTCCATCTTCTGTCCCACCAATAGCTGAACCATTTCCATTTGTCTTGATTCGCACGCTATGTGCATTGCTGTTCCCATCCCTTCCCTAGGGGCAACGTGAAGCACGGAACGGGCAGCTGGTTTCTTGAGAATGTACTTAAAGACATCCTCATTGCCAGCCTCGGCTGCAATCTGCAGAGGCGACTGACGATTCTTGTTCAGCATATCGAGCTTTCCGCCAGCATTGACAAAGAGTTGGACGGAAGACACCGGCGTGATATTTGAAATACAGTGGAGTGCCGTGTTTTGCTCATCGCTTACCAAGCTCAAATCTGGTCTGAATTCCAGAAGCTTCCTGAGCATAGCGTCGTCGCCCGATCTCATTGCAATAGCGGTAAGTGGTTGGTTTTTGTTATCATCGTAGTCGACTTCAATCGTGTTCACGTCTGCTCCGGCCTCTAGCATTGCACTCACTGATTCGACGAAACTATCTGCGACGGCGCCGATGAGGGCTTTTTGAGTACCCGGGAGGCTAAAGTCAAGCTTGATCTTTGACTTTTCGAGTATAATTTGGACTGTTTCAGGGTAACCCTTGTCGAGAGCAACGTCTAGTGGTGTGTAGCCGCTGACAGTGGTGATACTTAAGTCCGCCCCAAGCTCAATGAGAGCTGCCACAGTTTCGGGAAACATATAGGCGGTATGTGCTGGAGTCCAACCGTCGGACCCAGAAGCTGAGTTCACATCGGCTTTGGCTTCAACAAGCTTCTGTACTATGGCAGTCAGACCACTCTGCGCCGCGCTATACACGGCGTAGATGGAGTCTGAATCTTTCAGGTTGGTCTCTGCCCCGTGGTTGATCAAATACTCGATCCGCGGTTCATCTTTCCAATCGATAGCCGCTTGTAGTGGCGTTCGCGACCATCCGCTTCCAGGTGGTTCTCTCTTGTTGATATCAGCTTTGTGTTCAAGCAGCAAGTCCATGATGTCCTCTCTCTCCTCCCATACTGCTTTGCGAAGTGGTGTCACTGATCCGTCCGGCGCGAGGTCTGGGTCAGCACCCTTGTTGAGTAAGGCGCGGCACATATCAATCCGTTGAACATTGATTGCATGCCACAGGGATGTCTTGCCTTCATCCGTTGGGATATTTGGGTTAAAGCCATAACGCAAAAGAATCTCGAGACATTTCGCCCTACCATTCTCGGCAGCTATGTTGACTGGATGATTCTCGGGGCCTTCCTCGTAGTACTGTTTATAGTCCTCGTATTCCAACAATGCTTCGAGCGAAATAAAGTCACCCCGTTCAACAATCCACTCTATTGGACGGTAGGAAGACTTTATCTTGGCATTTGTTGCCGCACCACTCTTTAGTAATAGAGTAGTGATGGCAGCAGAGCTACCCATACACCAGGGCATGTAGCCGTAGCTATTTATCCTATTGACGTCCGCACCGGCGTCTATTAGAGCCTTTACAGCATCAATATGACCGTATGTCACAGCTCTGTCGAGTGGGGCCTTGTCGTGCAGGTGAGTATCTTTCGGCGGGCATGGGTCTGCTCCTGCAGAAAGTAGTTTGATAATGACGTCTTCGAGCCCGAGCGTGCATGCTTCAAGGAGTGGCACATCAAGCCATGAAAACGGATCATTTGATTCGTCTTGTTGTTTATCAAATGCATCTGGATGCTTCTCTTGAGCCGCGTTGTCTTGAGAAACTTTGTCGCTGTCTTCCTCTGCCACGACCGGCTCAAGAGAGTCATTTGCTTCTTCATCAGGCTTTTCATTCGCTTTATCAGCTTTGCGTCGTTCCTCACGTTCCGTCTTGGGAATTGGATAAGGTGAGGGTGGAATACGCTCAACAACCCTACGAAATATCTCGTCATTGCCACAGAAACTGGCTACTTTGACAGCTCTGTGTAGCACTTCGTCGTCGAAGGTGAACTCTTTCAAGTAGGACTTCTGGATGAGATCAACGATGTCAGAGTTACCCCTCCTGATGGCTTCGATCCATGCACGGCCCGAGGTCTCATTGTCAATCTGGGTATCCTTCAAGAGTTTACTCGCAGCTTGAAGAAGGTTGAAATGGGCTGCTGCTTCGATGGGTGTCGCGGTTGTAGGATATGGTTTCAGAAAAGGTGTCGGTAAGCTTCTGTATGTGTCAAGCCAGCGCTCCAGCTTCGGTTGTGCATTGAGAAGATCATTTGCCATGGCTTTCGTTGTTCCGCTCACATACTGATAGTGGTCGGTCCAGTATTGAACAGCATAGGGAAAGGAATCTTCCCAAGCTACCTGATCTGCTTCTTCAGTCTTCGGTGTCTCCTGCTCACTTTGCAGGTATGATATGCAAGTCCCCAAGACTTCTCCGTGTCTATCTCCTACATCTAATTGTTTGTACCACGGCTGCATGTCCTGTTTATCATCTTCTTTGAGCAGCCAGCTACGTGTGTTGGGATGTCTGAATCGTATTTCGCCACACTCTGCCTTCAGTAATCCGTGAAATTTACTGACAATGCTAAGTACATGGTCCAATGTATCAGACTCGTACTTCAATATGTTGCGCTTGCTGTGTTCATTTTCCGGAGGCCATGAATGATCTGAGATCCAGCAAAGTTCGCCAAGACGCAGTGGCCTCAGTGAAGTTGTAACCCATACGAGGATTCTTTGAGCCCAAGACACGTGGCTAGCAGGCATCTCCGCCAGAACGATCCTAAACATTAGCTCAGGGGACGCAGAATCAACGTCTTGGAACAATTCAGCACCAGATCTGAATGGTTCTTCAGCTGACTGCACCCATGTTGTTATCATCTCACACAGACTGGTATCTGATTTGCACCTGGACAAAACATCCATCAAGGCATCCCTATGGTCATTTCGGGAAAGGAGTGCCAGCTCCTGTGCCATAAGAGAAGCCTCGTCTTGGTACGGGTATAGGTGAGGCTCTGGTGGTTCATATGTAACAGAAGTAACAACCCCTGAGGGAAACTGAGCAAGAGCGGAAGATATGCTCTCGTCTTTGGCCGTCCCGTGTGTAGTAATAATGAGAAGTCGGAGATCTCTCTCAGTATGCTCCACAAACTCGCGCATCCGGGATAAGAACCATAGTGATGATTCGTCGCACTCATCGAATTGGCCAAGGACAATAATGCTATCGCCCATTTCTGACATCTGTTAGCCTGGGAATAGGGATCGGGACAGCCACAAACCTGAACGGTATCTGATGAATTGAAACTTATCAAATAGATCGTGCATAGTCTTTGTTTCGGTCTCATAAAGTCTCTCCATATATGCCTTAACGACAACCTCGCCCTCTTTCTGGTATGCTAATAACATTCGCGTGATGAACGTCTGAAGCATAGACGATGCGTTGTTAAAACGAACGTCATTGGCATCAAACTTGAAGTATAAAAGCGACCGTGCTGCCGACTTTTTATCTCCTAGCCAGATACGAGCTCTCTCGGAAACTCTATCAGTGCTGTTCGGGTATGACGGAGGACATCTGAAGTGAATGATGGATTCTCCCTGTGCTTTGAGGAGACTTTCGAGCTCTGGGAAAGCCGTTGTATAGTTCGGCTCGGTCTTGAGGTAAGGATACACGGGCGGTGCTTGTTTAAGTAGCCGATCCAAAGCATCGTGAATGTGGTTCGGAAAGTCTCCAACTTTAGGAGTGATTAACGCCTTACTATTAACCATGGAGAGATCACTTACTCAGCCAGTTCTCGTCTGGCACTTGGCAGAGCTCGTGCTCAGTCTCATCGATTCGCAATGTAACCTGGTTGTGTGGACGATCAAGGTCACGAGTTTTCTCAAAAGGAACAGAGAACCAAGACATGAAGGGCCCGAATATGCTGGCCTCGAGTCATATTTAGTACAGATAAACATCAACAATGTCCATTACATACTTGATTCGAGTTTGGGTTCACGTTGACCAAATTCACTTGTGTCATTAGCTGCGTGTGGGTGAACGCATCATTTATCTGAATAATTGCCTGTGAAAGATTTCTTACGGCTCTCAGTAGGTTCATCGGGTAGGGGCGCCATTGGAGATAACATATGAGTCGCGAAACGCTGTCTTCCAGGTGACCCGTCGACACATATCTATGAGGGTAGTTGAAGAACACCTGGATCAATCGTAAGTTACCATTGTCTGAGCAAACAGATTCAATCATGTCTTTACCAGCGAGCGTGTGCAATGCAATATATCAGCATATTTTTTCTGGTTCCGCGCAGCTAAGATGAGGGCCTAAAGCTGGTGTTAGAAGTCGTTTCCTCTTGCATCAAGACACTCTGTTTGAAGTACCGCTTTTACTATGAGACCACCGATGTCTTGGGATATGAACCATATTGGACGTCTCTTCTCCTATAACACCATATTTAGTTTGATTATCCAGGCTATCTAGCAGTCATAGACAAACCTTGATCTCGGGTCTTCGCAGTTCCGCGAGGGCTTCTAAGAGTGCCTCAGCTTCGTTATAGATACCAGTTGGCATCCAAGTCTTTCCATTTTTGTCGCCGGGGTCAAAGCCGTACATCATGACTCTTCCGTAGGTATCAGGGAGATTTTTCATGCCATTAGAAAGCCAAGTCTCGTATGGCTCATCAGGCTTGGACGTCATCCAAGTCCATCGACTTAAGCCATGCATTCCATGGATGGCGACTATGCTGGTGATTATATGTGTCAGTCTGCGCAGGATCTGTAATTTGGAGAACTTACTCATAAGCAGCATTACTAGAGACGTCGTCGTCGTCGTCGTCGTCGTCGCCCGTGATCACTTCTAGTCCCAGGCGATGAAGATTTCCGGTTGGGTGAGAGTAAGATGTGTGTTCCTCATCGTCAATGACGGAGCGAGTAGTTGTCGAAGAGACCGAATGAATTGAAATGATGTCGTCCGCAACTTCTTCGTCATTGGTCTCCCTGTCGTTGTCATCCTCCTCTGGACTGTCTTCTTCCATACCTTGTTTGGTCGACCCATTGTCGTTTGGCTCAATTTTCGTCAAGAGTGTTTGTGTTTCATGTGAGTTCATTTCTTCGTCGTCTCCCTCATAGTTGATCTCTTCATCTCGGATATCTTCGCTCGCGTTTATGGCCTTTTGGGCCTGCTCGCCGCTCTCAACCTGCTCTGTCTCTCGCCCTATTATTGCGTCCATATCTGTAGATATATTCGTCGGTCGTTGTCGACCTGACGTCAGAGCCTTCTTGATGTCAACATGAAGCTCAAAGAAATAGCAAAGTCAGGCAGGAGCGACTTCAATGTGTAAGCCCCGGTCTGAGTTGGCGTTTTTGGGGGGAAGGCAGGGGTAGCCTGATTGGCCCACATAAATGCAACATGTAAGACTGCAGGTGATCAACTGCGACTGCCTCTTGTAGATTTGAGGTAGAAGTACATGACAGCATCAACGCTTTTCAGCTTCGGAGGAATATGTCCGCGAAATTCAGACACCACGTACACGGTTTGTTTTATGTTTTGTCGATATATCCAGATAGTCATGATATTTGTATTGACTTTGTCTAGTTGGTGACAAAAGGAGCCTCTACAGCAAATCTGACTTTACACAGCTCATACAAGTCAATGCTTGCCAGATTCTCAACACCATGGCTTCTCCCTTTGTTTCGTTTCTTCTGTGTCGCTTGAGGATTGAATAGTATAGGATCGTCAAGAGGTACCCTGAGGAACTTATACTCAATTCCACTCGCCCAGTCGACATCTGCCTCCAACTCAACGACAGCATCAAAAGGTTCACTATCTTCACGACGCAAAAGGACTGCGGTTGTCACTGAATCAGGAACACCAGACTTGCGTCGATTGTTCTCTTGCATGATCCAAGTTGCCATACAGTACTCGCCAGAATTTTGACCTTTACGCATTTTCTTGGCCCCAGACACCGTCGTCGAGTTGCTGATGTCCCTGCTGGTTGTCTTCTCGAATTTTGCTGAACCGCCAGCTGAGAGAAAGGGCACTCCAGATGCACCAAGATTCAACTCCCCACCATTCGTGGTTGTCACTGAATCCGTAGTTGGCACAACACTCCATCTCTCGTCGGGTGCGATAGCATCTACAATAGGCTCTGCATTGCCTTGTTTGCCTTTGAATGTGATATCGACTCGAGCTCGGATGACCCGTCGCGACTGTTTCTGAGGATCGAACCGAAAGCGGAAAACCATGAGCGTTGCTTCATCACCATCCTCATCGTAAGTTCCGTGAGTGACCTCTAGTAGTTCGACTCGCGTATGGATCTGGCCTCTTGTTCTTTCGAGAACATTATGTCTCTCCCAGTCCGAGGCAGAGGCGTTTTCAGTTCGGAGTTGGTTGCCTTCGTAGGTGACAAGCCGATCGCTTAGAGGCTCCTCAATCAATAAAAGAGGCTCATCGCCAGACAGCTCTTCGAGCGGGGAATCGGCCATTACTGAAAGCGTCGCGTCCGCCAAGTTTGATCTTAGAAAACGGGTATCAAGAAACAAGTTGAAAGGTAATCATTATTGACCCCTCTTCTTCAGATTTACTCGGCCTGTTCTGGGATCAAGTACCGATACATACTAGCTACTTGTATTACATAGTGGACGTGTGAATCGTGATGATGAAGGATTGATCTGATCAATCAAAGCGCTGGTTTCGGGTATATCCCTGTTTCAGCCCCAGTGCGGCACGGAACGATCCCTGCACCATAATCTTCATCGTCTCAGCATCAACGAATCATAAATGTCGCGCAATGATAGCCGCTCCTAGATTTGGGGGCCATTTCTGGAAATACCAATCGAGCCCGCGTCCCCGGGCCTAAGCAATTGAGATCGATGCGTTCATGTATGGTGACAAATTCACTTCGATTTCAGTTTACCTTCTATCACCACGCTTCCACCTAACATCAACTTCGGGATGCATACCGAGCTAGGTGTAGATTCAATCGCCAACATAACCATGGAGCCTACTCCAGGCGTGCTCCGCGTCCAAACCGGCTATGAGAGCGACATCGACAACGACGATGAGTTCCTCGCGCCACCATCAGCTACCTTTGACGACCCCGAGGAAAGGGACCATGTGAGAGAGAAGTTCGACATGGATATTGAAGATGCCATGAACTTTGCCAAGAGCCTTTCTGCTCAACGTCTAGAAGCTGGTGAAAAGTCCATACGGCAGATGGACTTTGTTGATGGCAAGAAAGGAGACTGGAACAAATTAACGTGGGACGGACAAACTTTCCTGCACATTCTAGCTTATGCAAACTTCAATCGCAAATCAGCGCCCAGTTTGCAATGGCTTATGAATCGAGTCATGCTCAGAATGCCTCATTTGATGGGCCGACTAGACAAGACAAATCGCAGTCCACTCACAGTTGCCTTGGCCACAGGAAATGAAGCATTCAGCTACGCCGCTTGCTACAACCTCAGAGACACGACTCGCCAGCGCTTCAAGGAGCCTCTTGAGAGCGAGTGCGCGAGTTTGGGAGGTGAACGCGATACCACTTGCCTACACACAGCTTTGACGTGCAATTTTAACAAAGAGGATCTCAGACAGGGCATTGTGAAGCGAATCTGTAGTTTTGTGCCAGAACAGATGTTCATTGTTAAGGATCCCCGGGGTCGGACGCCACTTCATTTGGCCGTCGAGTACGAGCGATGCTGCCCAGGGCAACATGGAGTTGTTGAAGAGCTACTACGATATGGGCCGCAGGCTTTGCATGTTCTCATACCAGTCAAACTATCTTTAAACTCCACTCACTCTGTTTACCAATATCACATGGAAACTCGGCGACAATTCGAGGCCAAGGGAGCAGCAGTCGAGGACCACAGACGGAAGCAACATCAGATTACTATCAAGAATGAGGACGATTACGACTCTCGTACCAAGAAGCTTCCGTCAAAGTCCGAGAAGAATAGCATGGGTCCACCGGCTCTTCCGAGGGACAGAGGCGACGCTCGCATGGGCGTCGCTCGTTCAAGCACGCAATCCCAGGATATCACATCTTCAGCCTCGTACACGATGGGGCCAAGTCGCGAAGACGGAAACCGTTCACACACAATGAACTCGATTCAAGATAAGAGCGGACAAACAATTTCTTCTTCAAACGCAACGGGGTCTTCTAGAGCTTCCGCAAATACATCAGTAGCGAGACAAGAAGCTCTTAATCCTGCAGTTGTTCAAAGAGAAAAGGAAAGACAAGTTGAAGGAGAAGCCATTGGCATTCTTCTCAAAATGTTCTATCTACGTAACCAAGATCCAGAAAAGGCAGCTCACTCTTTAAAGAACGTGAGCGGAAAGTCAAGTAAGAATTTGAGGTTATAATAGTGAACATTGTTGTTAACGCGCTGCAGCCAAGGAACTCTGGTTCGACTTTGGACCACCCAAAAGACTTACTAGGACCGACTTTCGGAAACATTTCAAGCATCTACGCTTCGATACTGTTCTTCAATATGTGGCATTTCCAAATATTGAGTTAAATGAGCATAAAACAACAGCCGATCCACGATTTGCCGGCAGAGAAGTCAGTATGGCCACACTACTAAGACCCTTTGTGCTAACGTGCCAAAGGACATAGTGTTTTTCTTTGAGTGGCTCAAGCAGCGAGGCGTCACTAATATTATAAAGGTAATGAATGACAACCCGATCTGGGTGGACAGTCTACTTATAACTGGCAGGTTATTGTCGATGATCTTAAAAGTCCTTCACATAGTGACGAGGCTATAGAAAAGTCCTTGAAACCTTTTGTAAGTTGATGGAGTCGGAAGCCAAGGAATACCACTGACTGTCGCCAGAAAGTTGAGATCCTCGACTGGCGCAGATTGGATCTTGATCCCACGTCGCTAAGTGAAATCGGGGGATGCTTGCGAGAAGTCAACCTTCATTGGAGCGGTAGTAATGCAGTACTGAGAGCATGGTCGGAAAAGGATGGTCTGGCTCGAATACCTACACTTGAGGTCATCAACTTGTTTCAGACACAGGTATGGTCTGCTTGTTCTTTTAATACTCGAGATCTTTACTTACCATTATGCGCATAGGGCTTAGAATCGAGTGTGAGAACAGACAGAAATCTTGACGCCTTTGAATCGCGACTCTACGAGTCATGGCCTGACGAAACGCCAAAGCCAAAGATCAACCGTCCAAAATCTGGCGGGGGTCGCTTATTGATACGAGGCCAATCTGTGGATGCTCTACCTGAGCGACATGAACGACCTGTTGATCCTCACAGATGGATGCAGTCTATGGGCAACTTTTCGGAGCAATTTCGCCAGCTTTCATGTCTTAGAGACAAAATCACTGATCCTGCTTTGGAACCCGTCGAAGTTGCACTTATTGACGATGGTGCGGACATCACCCGCGGCGATCTTGGTAATATCACGGGTGAGAAGTTTCCCGGCAAAAGCTTCTGCTATTACCAGGAGGGTTCTACGTGGCGAGTGTCGCCATACTGGGATTCTTCATCTGGTCACGGAACTTTGATGGCAAGATTGATCCATAAGATCTGCCCTAGCGCTATTATCCATGTTATCAAGCTGCAGACATTTGCTGTCGAAAACTCGAATAGCATACAAATTAACCCAGATAGTGCGATCAAAGTAAGCCACTGGAATCTAAGTCAACTTCAAGCTCTAACAGTATAAAGGCTATCGAGTACGCAGCAGAAAGAGGCTCTCATATAATATCCTTGTCGTGGACGATCAGACCACCAGAGGGTGAGAAGAAGAAAGAGTTTGACGACGCAGTTCACAATGCGATTAATAATAAAGGCATTCTGATGTTCTGCGCAGCCAGCGACCAAGGCAAACATGCCGATATGACATATCCGTACAGAAGCAACCACGATGGATTCAGAATTGGTGCAGCCAAATCTACTGGAGGCATGGCCGAGACGGTCGGCGATGCTCACGAACTGGACTTTATCTTCCCCGGTCACCAGGTCGTGGTTAACGAAAATGAAAACATTTACGATAGCGACTTACAAAAGTTCGAGGCTCACTCAGGCAGCTCTGTAGCGACGGCTCTAGCATCAGGTCTTGCTGCGCTCATCATGGAGTGCGTCAGACTAGGTGTCTTTTACACTGACAAGACAAAACAAGGTGATCCTTCCATGGCCATCAGAAAGGATGATCTCGTCAGAATACGAAAACGTAACAACATGAAGGCCGCCATGAAGTCTATCGGCATAAGTCAGAATACGGATGGGAAGTACATTGAGGTATGGAATTGGTTCGATCCCATCGCGGAAAAGTTGAGACTCAATGATGGGTCTTCGATCGATCAGCTGGAGTGGATTGCGAATCTTGCACGGCACTTTCTTCAAAAAGGATTGAGTTGAAGAGATTGTGGCCCAAAGACACGTTCAATCGGGTCTTTTCTCCATGAACGAAGACGCGGGATACTCGATGTAATACTTTATTCATAAACTATAGGTTTGAGGATGTGTGTAAATATCAGTACCTCATGTATATCTAGCTTATCAAACTTGCGTAATAGCTTTCAGATTCAGGTACAATTGTCTATATCGAGGCTCACATCA
Source organism: Fusarium heterosporum (assembly GCA_013396295.1). Classification (NCBI taxonomy): domain Eukaryota; kingdom Fungi; phylum Ascomycota; class Sordariomycetes; order Hypocreales; family Nectriaceae; genus Fusarium; species Fusarium heterosporum. The sequence goes on along the minus strand of JAAGWQ010000051.1, from coordinate 484,703 downwards.
TATTGCTCTTTGCCAGGTCTGGATATAACAATGGCTACTAAGCCTGCTTCTTCCTCACCGAGTCGGTCCAGGTACATCATGAATCGGAATCCAAGACAGATCTATGTTCCATGGTTCTTGATACGCTTTCTGAACCCAATGCGCTCGTTTCAACCGCCCACACTCTAAGGTAACGACCTGTTCTCCACTTGGAGGGATTGGTACCAGACCCCGATACGCCTGGTATCACAAAGCGCTTGTGCGCATATGAGATATGTCTGTCGGGCCCATCGCTATATTCTTTTCGGATTCAACTCGTAGTCCGAGGTTTTCAAAATTTTCGTATATACCTGGATCAACCTCTTTCGACCACAATTTGCCAACATTCGAGACAACGATAGATTCTGAGCGACACAGAGTCTTTGACATCGTCAGTTCGCTTCATCTCATGAGAAAACAGGTAACTGTTATGACTTGATGATGAAAGCTCATTACCTCACGAGATGCTCTCATTGGTGATCCTCCTGGATGAGGTGACAAGTCTATGTCTGGTATCAGTGGACGATCGGCCTCCTTCCGAGGAGCCAGTGGCAGCCGTTCCATAGAGTATATGATGTCAATGGGAGAGGTAAACTCTTATAAATCTGAGACAGTTTCAATATGATCAGCCGCGAGTCAGCTGATTAGGGGTCAGAAACATATGTAGCAGTAGTCGATGTGACCTTCCCATGGTCTGAGTCATGGTCTCACGAAACACTGAGACTCCATGTAACAAATTATAGTATGGATATAACGTGTGAGTGACACCTTGTCTCGACAAGTGGTTCCATCATTTCATGGTCAAGGTAAAAGCGGTGGGCCATACCATGGGAATTTGGGGATCGAATTTAACCTTGTGTAAGTGTGACATCCCATGTGCTGTAGTTATTACAGTGATTCTGTACGTGTACAAGACCGTTGTACGGCTCAGCCTACCACAACTACACCTTGTTACTCGATGCACGAATACATACAGTTCTACATAAAGTCTGATATCACAATCACTCAAAGGGAACAATATATAATTATCCATAAAGTTTGTATTGTCATAAATTTGTGCAACGTGTATCTGCACTTCATCATAATTCCAACGCTAAGGAGTGTAACATGAGAATCGTTTCATTCAAATCGGGTATCTCATTCGTGGGATGTCATTCATTATTTGCGTGATCATTACGCAGTGGTTGTCCTCCGCCCTCAAAACTTCTGTCATTCGTCAGGATGCATTCTTTGATGTCGTAACTGCCTTCTTCGTTGCCTTCGTCTTGTGTGTGGTTCTGACCTTGGTAGACATTGAGGCATTGGTCTTGGATAGTACTCGAGTTGTAGTAGTTGGCTCGGCCTTAACATTACCAACCTTCGTAGTCGAAGTCTTGGTCTTTGAAGGGGCCTTGGTTGTGGTAATCGATAGGGTTGTCTCCGAGGACGTGGTTCGATGCTCTGAAGTTGTGCTGTGGCTTTTGACTGCTGCTACAGCAACTTTTTGTTCCGTCTTGGAAGTGCTGCTTTTGGACACGCTACTGAGCTTGTATACGTTGAGTCTGTCGGTCGCACCACATTTCTGTGACTTGTCACCCTTGCAGGCGACACTACAATCTGAAGATGGAGCCTCAACGCTGCCGTTAGATGGCCCCTTCTTGCCACAGTAGCAATCCTTTCCTGCTTCGAGTCCAAGGTATGGGTAACCCTTGCTGGAACAGAATGATGCACAGATCTCGACCGTCATCTTCTTGTCTGTTGTCTTGGCATCTCCAAGAGCAAGGGCATCCTCGCCTTCTGTATAACAGCCGAGGGAATTGGCTGAACTTTCAACCTTTGAGGCAGTAACTTTGGGTGTGTAGAGTGTGTTGTTCCAGATAGATATACGATTTCCGGCACCACACTTCTGAGTAGAGTCGCCAGCACAGGGGGTTCTGCAGTCGCCGTTGGGTGCAACCGTAGCCTGGGTCTTGGGTGCGTAGCCACAGTAGCACTCTTGCCCATACTCCATACCAAAGAGGGGATAGTTGAGCTTGTTGCAGAAGGAGAAGCATGTGTCAAGTGAAACAGAAGAGCCTGAGAAGGAAGCCTCCGGAAGTGTGCGTCCTCCTTCGCCTCCGTCTGTATAGCACCCTTTATAACTCGCAGCTCCGTCGAGTGCTGTAACTGGGCCTGAAGGTTGATCTGGCTGCTTGACCATCCAGACACTCAATTTGTTTCCGGCACCACAGTAGCTGAAGATGTCGCCCTTGCACTGCATAGAGCATTGAGAGATGTCGGTAATGTTGGATCCACCGTTGGAGATCTCATTGCCACAGTAGCATTCTTGGGCATACTCTGTGCCAGCATACAGATAGCCTCCTGCTTGACAGAATGCGACGCATTTCTCGTTGGTCATACCGGTAGTGTCGGTTTGACTATCAGACGAGAGGGCTCTGGCGTTTTTGCCTTCGTTCCAGCAGCCATAATAAGTAGCCATGCCCTTTGAGATCTTGGTTTGGTTGACGATAAGCGGCTCAGGAGGTACGAACGAGGTGTCGTTCCAGATGGTAAGAAAGTTTTGTGCTCCACAGTACTGAGTCAAGTTCCCTGAACACGCCATCTTTCTTGTTGATGCACAGGTCGATGTATTGGTGTACGACGCCCCTGAAGTGAGTGCACTAGCACAATAACATTCGCGACCGTTTTCCATACCAGCAAGCGGGTAGCCCTTTGTCTTGCAAGCCGATGTGCAAAACTCGATAGTCATATTGCGAGACGTGACAGAGTACTTGTTTAACGTTCGGGTATTGCCTTCTCCAGCGCAGCCCACATAGGCCCATGGGCCAATGTTGTCTCCCACAGCAGGGTCAGACATGTTTCCAAGACCAGCATCGCCAAGGTTATTGATGGCTGGTTTGGCATCACAGACCACTGGGGAAGCTCTGCCGGGACCACTGAATGGTTTGTTGCAACCCGGTAATTCGTCAAGTAGTCCTCGGATGTTCTCATCCACGAGAGGTGCCATCTCAGGGCAATTGTCGCTGAAGAACGGTGTTTGAGAGGCAGCAAGTACTGGACACCTGCCTATCACACCTTCAAGGTCGTCGTTGTTTATGCATTCCTTGATGGCTCGAGCAAGAACAGATGGCTTCCAGCCATTGAGAAAATCGCCATGGAATGCGTACCCAGTTGTGTCTCCGTTTGCAAATACGAATCTCCCGCCTTTGCTCTTGACAATGTCGTTGACTCCGTATATCACCTCGAAAAATAGGTGAGGAAGCTGGCGAGGGTGGCTGGGGGGGCAGATGCCATTGTCAATCTGGGACATGTAGGCGACATGGCTTTGATCAGGTTTGTAGTCTTGACCGTTCCAGCACGACTGGAATTGAATCTGAGCTCTCATGCCGTTGTTGCAGTCTGTCCTCCACATATAAGGCTGTTCAGGTAAAGGTCCCGAGCTGTCCAGGCATGCAAAGCTGACTCTGTCTGCCACTGGACGACCTTTGGACTTGGAGTTGCCATATGTCTTATTCTTGGAGTCATATGATCTCGCAAAGTTGTCTCCAGAGAGCATCTTGAATCCTGGAGGGAAAGGCTCAATGTTGGACCTGTTGTCTCCACGGCCAAGGTAGTATACCACGGTGCCACCGTTTGGTACCATCTGGAAACTACCGTTTGGGTGCTGGTAAAATAGTTGTGGTGTCCAGTAAGCAGACTTGTCATCCTGTACCTCACAAGAAGTACATCTTGAGGCTTGGAGACTCTCAAATGTAGAGTTGACGTTGATGTTGCTGGCACCGGAGACCTTGTGAACATGGGCTGAGACAGCTCCAGGCGCAATAATAGGGTCGATGCGAGAAGTCTGGATAATGCTACATGACATTCGGAAGAATGCCTCAGTGCAAGCCAGGAGTCCAAGCAGACAGATGAGTTTCTTTGTAGGGGGAATCATCTTGAGTAGCTGATGAGTTGGAAGAAGGAAAGGAAATTGTCAAGCCTCTCGCTCGAAGACCGCTGGATAATATAGTCCAAACGGTGCAACATAGCACAAGGTCAACTGATCAGGGCACGATGTTCTCGAGGAGGTTCATGGGGACAGTGGATATTTGCTTGACAATCGGTCCGCACTCAGATCCTCCTCGTTGTGGAGGCTCCTGCACATCGATCCAAGCAGCCGAAGCCACATGGGATCCCGTCCTTTGAAAGGATCAGTTAGTGGATATGGCTTCGGAGCTTCTCACGTTTATGACGCCACATTCCAACGATATCATGTCTAACGATTCGTGGACAAGCTAGAGCATGCCATCACCATATGTGATCCCGGATCCCGCACCGGACATCAGAGGCTATACCCGATTCAAGCTGCAGTATGTGGATGGCCTCAACCGAAAACCTTAATCTGGTGTTGACGGCCCTACTGGCGCAGGCACCCGTCGTTGTAAGCCAACTGAGAGTCCGAGCCATAAAACCTTGTTACAACACCACTCTTGATATTGGCGGTTGGACCTGGAAAACTCTCTCGATAACCAGTTTTTCTCAACAGCCGCATACCAGTTGATGATTTTGAGTTCCAAAGATAGTGGTGACGGGTACTCTTTGAGTCTACAAACGGCTCAGAGGATGAATATGCCCGCTCTGGGACACAACAATTGATGCTGGCATTTATAATCTGACCATTTGGCTCCATAAGTAGTGGGTTCTGGTGTGATGAACAATCATGATCAACACTTCAGGAATGAATTGCAGAGAAGTCTTTGATAATCATGAGATTCCTCCGCAGAGTCTCCATCTGAGCTAGATAAGCTACTCCGTGTCAACTACCTTGGGCTAGATTACCCGTCTACGCAACTCTAGCAGCTAACTCTATCAGGCTTATTCCAGTGATATCCGAGTCTCGGCCTATTAACAAAAAGCCAAAGCGCCGAAGACGGCGTTTTTGGTGTTTGTAAGTGATAGGAGTTTCTGAGTTTGCCGGGCCGCATGCGAAGCGCCTCTGTCGTCAACTTGGTCTAGTAGACCCCTACCTTACATTAAATGAAATACAAAGAGCTCAGTCGTATCAACGGGAATAAATTGGGATGCTTACCCCGTAAAGCCGTTTGGCTGAGTAACTTTTCGCTATGCTTGAGGTCAAGGTCATACATAGTACATGAGGATTTTGGAGTAAATTGGAATAAACTCTAACCCTGATGTAGGGATCTTAGAGGTCTGTCCCTTGATCTTATTTCTTCAAGCAAGGGTAGAATTCAATTCGAAGCCTACCTTGAATGGCCCATCGGAGTTCCTAGAATTTGTTTACTGTTTATTTGGGGAAAAAAGGTCCGTCTTTTACCAGATTATCGCACGACGTACTCGACGTAGTAGAGTGAACGGGCTAGTCTTCAGTTTTGACATTGTGGCAGATGGATGTCTAGGTAATTGTCATGACAAGAGAAAATATCTTTTGCAGTAAAATTCCAAAAGAATGGATTTTTAATAAACGAGAAAATACAAGCTTTGCCTTTCCAACATCCAAGAATCCTAATCGTATTTATTAATATCTTGACAATTGCTTTCATGATGTTCAGATTCACGTTAAGCTCAACCACCCTAGACCTGGAGTCGAGATGCCCCCCTGCATGATTTGATTAAAGGGCCTCAATCCCATCTTCAGGCGAATCGAAATCCCCTGCTCATGCTTATCCCTTATCCAAATCATCAGCATCCACGTTACCCGGTCCGATGTTTGCTGAAAGTGAACATCTCGCGGCGCCCATTGCCAGAAATATAGGTTTGATTTTATTCATTGAAGATTCTCATATCGCAATGCTTATATCAATTCTCAATCACTTTTTGAAGTTCTGTTAAGCTTCAGTGTACAAATTGGAAGGAATCGGCTCCTGCTGACTATAGGTACTTACCTGGCAGGTGAACCAACACTGGCGTCACAAGTACCCCTGCACCCGTGAACATGCAATCTCCAGCTCCAAATTTATTACCCCAAACTTAGCATTTGCTCCCTACAACAAACTGTTGTCACGTCACGTCACCTTCAAAAATCATTTCTTCCTCTTGTTCCTGCGTCGTATTTTTATATCCGCCTGTCCTTCTCTCATTGTATCCGGCAGCTCTCCGCCGCTTGTGAATTGCTTGACAACTGGCGAATCGCTCCATCTTTCCACCGACCCCGAGTCTGACCGCAAACAAATGAGAGAGTGGCCAACGAAACGAAACGAAACATTTATCACGACCTCATTGAACATCACAAGTCGGATAATACGCAATACCTGATGAGCAACTTTTGAGCTTCAAATATATCACGCTATTGCGAGTCTGTCCTTACCACGTTCAATTCGCATCTCGGACCGTTCTGCATGTGCCGCCGCAGTTCCAAATTAATACAACACAACCGGGACGCATTCCCACCGCCTATTCGCCATTGCTCGACAAAAGCCGACATTTGCCTCTCGTGACCAAACGTCTACGATACATTAGTTCATCTGCCTCCCCGCGGCGTGGCCAGGCTGCATCCGGCGCCGAGGGATGCAGGCCATAAAGGGACAAGCTGAGCTTGTGCGCAAGGCAAAGGTAAGTTGGTTGCGCAGGCACAATGGTGGTCGTGGATCTGGAGAAGGACGTAGCTCTAACACTCAACAGCTTGCTCGCTCGTATCAGGAGCTTCTCGAGTATGTTCCGTCCCCTGCTTTGCTTCGCATTTCGCTAACCTAGCTCCACAGTGAGTTCGCGAGCCATGATCTCAAGTCCGTTGGCAACTACGCTCTCGGGCGGTTGATCGGAAAAGGATCCTTCGGAAAAGTATACCTCGCGTCACACAAACTCACAAATGGCTCCAAGGTTCGCCACAACCCCTGCGACACACCCACGCAAGTAGCTAACATCGAGAAGGTCGTTCTCAAGTCCGCCAACAGGGGCGACTCCAACCTTGCGCGCGAGATCCACCACCACCGACAATTCATACATCCGCATATCGCAAGGTTATACGAAGTCATTGTGACGGAGAACATGGTCTGGATGGTTCTCGAGTACTGTTCTGGTAGCTAGCTACGCCTCTTTCTTGGTATACCTAAACTGACGCTTCCAGGCGATGAACTCTACAATCATCTTCTCGAAAATGGCCCTCTGCCTGTCCACAAGGTTCAAAAGATCTTTACACAGCTCGTTGGTGCGGTTAGCTATGTCCACAACCAGTCCTGCGTTCACCGCGATCTCAAGCTGGAGAACATTCTCTTTGACAAACACGAAAACGTCAAACTCGTCGACTTTGGTTTCACGAGAGAATACGAGGGCAGAACCAATCACTTGCAGACCTTTTGCGGCACAATTTGCTACTCGGCACCCGAAATGCTCAAGGGCGAAAGATACGCAGGAGAAAAAGTCGACGTATGGAGCCTGGGTATCATTCTCTACGCGCTCCTGTGCGGCGAACTACCTTTCGACGATGATGACGATAATGTTACGCGGACCAAGATCTTGAGCGAGGATCCTAAATTTCCAGACCACATGCCACCGGATGCGATTCCTTTGATCAAGGCTTTATTGTCCAAAAGACCGCTTTTGCGACCAACGCTGCCCGAAATTCTCTCTAATACCTTTCTGTCTGAGCATGCTCCAACACAGAGAGCCATTTTGAACGTTCAGCAAGCACCTCCCTTCTCTACACCTTTGGAAAAAGACTGTTTACAGAGAATGCGGAGTGCTGGCGTCAACATCGATGGAGTAATTGAAAGCGTACTTGCGCAGAAATGCGATGCGCTGGCTGGTTGGTGGGCCCTGTTGCTAGAAAAGGAACACCGCAAGATGCAGCGCAGAGAAAAGAAGAGGAGGGAGAGAGAGCCTGACAGCCGCAGCATACGACGCCTATCCGCAGCATCAAGTCGGTTGGAAAGAATGGCCCCCATTCTGCACGAAGTCGACGAAGCAAACGGTATGGGACGACATCTGAGGCTTGAGCAATCGAATTCCCGAAACAGAGGAAGAAGCGAACGACGAAGCGCGCATTATGTTGACTATATTGTGTCGGATCTACCTCAACTTCCCGAAGTCAGCAGGGACTCTGGAGTGTCTGGAGATGATGATCGTCCCCGGCCCATCGACAAGGATTCCATTCGGTCTGTATCGACATCTCGCCAGCGCAGACCTATACCGCCACCTAAGGAGGGCATGATTCGCAGTGCTCGGTCTCGAGGTTCCACGCTCCATCTTGTTACCACATCTGATGCGCTCACATCCAATGGTAGCAGCGAGCATCATCAACAGAACGGCCACGAGAGGCCACGAAGGAGGCCGAGCCAACCACTCATATCCCACTGGAAGAATATGACGCATTGGCTGGTTGAGAGCGCAACACGGAGACGACGTGGCCATGCTAGACGGACGAGTCAGAGTACACCCGACCTTCATAAGAAGGAGGGAAGCACGGTTAGTAGCAAGGATGGGAGCTCGCGGCCGCAGACAAGCAAATACCCCGCCGCGACTTCGCCGGGAACACAACCGACAGCTTCGCTACCGAAGGGTGTTGTGGCTAACGGCCAAAAAACATATCAACTTGGAGGCAGTGTCCAAAGAACACCTTCGGGCAGTTTGGCGTCGCCGACGATCCCGCCGCCCCGGATTGGTACATCGTACAAGCGGCAGTCATTGTCGCCTTCTCCTCTTACCCCAAGATCGACTGTTAGGCGGTCGTCAGCTGGACTGCGAGGCCGAAAGTCGACATCCTCCTCTGTATCTTCCGTGCGATCGATTCATCATCATCATCACACCCATTCCAAAGCGTCGTCTACAAGTTCTGCCGCTTCGTTCTCTACTTCCATGTCGAAGAGTACGCTCCAACGAGGTCACTCGCCGCACCATTCGGTAAAGGTTCTACCAGCGACGCCAACCTCTATCTCATTCCCTTCCAACATCCGCCTTGTCCGAGCAACACCACCAGTGTTGAATATGTTCAACGAGGGCATGCCATCCGAAGGTCCATCGGCCGCTCCTGGATCGCCCAATCCTTTTGTTTCAGGCATTATGTTTGCCAAAAGAAAGCGCAATCTGTTCAAGGGTCCGACGCTCAACAACTTTGGTGGACCCCCTCAAGGCCAGCGCAACAGTGGATCTGGGTCGCATTCCCGCAGCGCTAGTGCCTCTGGGCTGGGACGTCGATCTGGAGAAATCACCATCCAAGAAGAGGATGAGGGTTCAGAGTTAGAGGATGACGTCGAAGAAGTTGACGTTTTCAGCCCGGTGATAGGTCGACCGGGAGAAATGATCGAAGAGCAGATCTTCGAAGAGAACGAATCCCAGCCAGATTTGGAACCAGCACCTACCATCATCTCAAACAAACGATCAAGTTATATCGCTGCGGAAAAGGCGCCTGCGACATAAATGTTTTGCATTGCTATTCTTATAAAAGGGGTTCAATGACTTGACGAAAGATACTAGTATAATTACATGGACGATGGAAGCGGGCGTGCTTTATCATGGTGTTTCAAAAGCTTTTCGACACGCGCTGTTGTCTGTGTTCTTGTCTTTATTGCCTTTATACGATTCTCAAACAGCCTCATCACCACCCTTCGCGCGATGGTTTGATACATGGCCCCTTATGGATACCTCTTTTTGTTATATACGATTATGGAACGATAGAGCTTAACAGATTATTATTCATGTTCCTTTAAACGTGCTTTTAGTGACTTCTTGCTGCAAATATATCATAACATGTCAGGACCAAACTGTTAAATGACACGATACCGGATGATTACGAACAAATGGGTATCTTATGACATACTTTATCCAAAATTCTAAACAATATAATAAATTGCACTAATCACCCTGAAATTCAGGAAAGTCTTGAGGATGAAGTTTGTCCAAACCCGGACGTCCATGACTTTTTCTGTCAAGATTCCATCCCCACCAAAATGCTCCTCATAATCTATTGAGAATGCGAGTTGCTTCGCTTTCGTGACTTTTTGCTCAAGATAGCTTGTCGCTCCTCTCGCAGAGTAAGCCAGACCCAGAACCATGTCATTGCCTCGATGAAGATGAATGTAAAAAACAGACGATTCTTGAGCATATCACCGCCCCAGCCAGCGGGACGATACAGCGGGTTGTGGGCGCTCGGGTGGGACATAGGGGCACGAGAGGACTTGTCGTACATAGGGGACGATGGACCGAACAGATAGATGTAGGCGACGAAGCAAAGGGAAAGGAATGATCGTAGCGGTGCTGTTGGCATACGGTTAGCTTTTTAAATACCATGGGGTGTTCAACGGGTGATCCGAACCTTGTGTGCCCCAGTGGATGACCAGGCAGACTTCGTCGGGCATGGACAGGGACATCAAGTCGCTGAAGCCGATGAAGATGAGGATGACTGCGAGAAATGCGAGAGGAGAGCTTTGTAGCTCGAAGCCTCTGGCCAAGGGCTGTTTGAGACATCATGTTAGTATATACGACGGTTTGCGCGGGTTGCTGCAATCACTTACCATTCCCATGCTCTCGCCCATCATAAATACCAAAGCTTGCTCATTGATGGAGCTTGGGCTGGTGAGGAAGAAGTAGGCGAGTGTGAGGTGGAAGAGGGAGACGGAGGTGATGATGGTCCTGGCCGAGATGAGCGCCATGATTGCGGTCCGGAGCCTGGAAACCAGGATATGGTTCGTTTGGTGTCGTGTGTATAGAATGAAGTTGTAGCCAGTCGACGGATGTCTGGGACGAGGGGCAGAAAAGGATTAGGCAAAGTTACGCGAACTCTAGGCCTGGGCTTGCCTGAGGATTTCTGTCCTCTTAGGTATGGAACCCTGAGGCCACTTCGATTTGCAAAAAGATGGAACCAAGAGGAAGAGAGTCTAAAGTAACGAAAGTGGAAGCGAAAGTTTGGGAAGCGCCTCGATCAAAAAAGTGTTAATCTGTAGCACTTGATCAGCTGCTGGTCATGCTGAATCTTTTGAATAGGTACATAAAGAGTAAAGTATTGCCAGGGGGTGCTAAGTTTGGACTCCGTACACGTTGCGTCACATGCAAGCGCCATCGTGGACTTTTTCCATTACAGAGCTGGCGAATCAACTTGCCAGGGTACCTCGTGGTGGTCCAGGGACGAAATGTGGCTGTGTGGCTGTGCTCTGCTCAAGCCCCACTTTCATGGTCCTTGAGCTTATTGTAGGACTTGAATGAGCATCTCACAAACAATGCTGTCGCATTAAAATATTGACTTTATTCATTCATTTCTCATGTTCAATTAAATTTTGATCACGACTCTGTCACCGTTAAAGATACAAAATGTCAGATTCAGGCAACCCTTCGCTAGACAAGCAACAGCACGTCAAGTACTGGCAACGCTGTTACAAAACATATCTCCCTTCTCCTTACACAGCATACGACTCGACTCGTCTCACATTCGCCTGTTTTACTGTTTCGGCGCTGGACCTTCTTTCTGTTCCCCTCACTTCCTCTGACCGCGCTGCCATCCGTCGATGGGTTCTCAGCCTCCAGCATCCCGAGGGTGGTTTTTGTGGAAGTTCAACGCACGTCTTGCCAGGTCAAGAGGCATTCAAGGGCACGGCCAATATTGCAGCTACTTTTTTCGCGCTCATTCTTTTGGGTGTTGCGGCTGAAAACGAGGATGAGGCAAGGTCTGCTTTCAAGGGTGTGGACAGGACGAGGCTGTTGAACTGGTTGAGGGCGTTACAGAGAAAAGATGGGAGTTTTGGGCAAAACTTCTGGAACGGGGAGATTGTGGGCGGGAGAGATATGAGGCATAGCTACCTGGCGAGCTGTATCCGATGGATGCTGAGAGGGGACATAAAAGAGGGCGATGACGGGTGGGTGGAGGATCTGAATATTGAGGATATGGTTGGACATATCAAAAGGGGCCAGGTAAGTCATCTTCACTCGGATGGCTCTCTTATTAACAAATCTAGACATATGACGGCGGAGTGGCAGAGTCATCAAAACACGAATCTCATGGTATGAACTCTCCCACCGTTAGGTTCTCTGCCTATCACTCACATCACTAGCTGGATACGCATATTGCGCGATTGGTGCGCTATCTCTCTTAGACAGGCCGCTCGACTCCACGTCGCCCCATCCTCCTGAGCAAGCTCTAAGAGAGGGCATCCCCGACCGCGAGGGCCTCATTCAATTCCTCGCCTCTCGCTCTTTCCAATACCTTGTCAAGGAAGAAGAAGATGATGAAGTAGAGGAAAACTTTCTTGAGTCAAAAGCTGGCGAACTCGATTATGGGCATGTTGGGTTCAACGGAAGGTGGAACAAAAAGGCTGATACATGTTATTGTTGGTGGGTTGGCGGTACACTTGCAGTAAGCCTTTGATCCTTCATTGAGATGCAGATTTCTGACATGTCACAGATGCTTGGAAACTCCTCTATCATCAACGTCAACCCTTCACGGCGGTATCTACTGGACGTTACGCAACATCGCATCGGCGGGTTCTCCAAAGCTGTAGGGGGGCCACCGGACATGTACCATTCGTACCTTGGTCTCGCTGCGTTGGGCACCATGGGAGACGGCGACTTGAAGGAGTTTGATGTTGGTCTTTGTTGCAGCCAAGAGGCCACGAGGAAAATACAAAAAGCAAGAGATGGACTGCTGGCGAGCACGAAAGGTGAAATGAAGGCTTGGCGCAGCGATGACTTTTGGTGATAGGGTCGTATATCATTACGATGAAATGATGATGCGGTTGGAGCGAAATTGTGGTGAAATTGTGGAATCTGTTGTGGTTGATGAAGTGTATATTGAATTCAATGCAGTACGCAGATTTTGGATGAATTGGTTTAGCAGAAATAGCTGGCCATACTGAAATAAAAATTTCCCCTTGCTAAAGAAGGGAAGGCATATTTTTAAAGACTCAAACCATTTTCTTAAACGATTTCATTTACAAACCTCATTGCTTAACTTGATACTATCGCTATAGGGTACGCTCCAGTCACCGTCATAAACGGACGTGGATTCACCAATCTAACCGTCCTCGGCACCGTCCGGCCCCGCCCCAACACTGTCCGATCAATCCAAACCAGCGTGACTTCATCCATTGGTTTTCAAGACTTCATCACCTCTGCAAAAACGTCACCACAATGTCGTCCAATTCAAAAGACACACCCGAGACTACCGAGCCTCCAAAGTCAACTGAGGCCGATGCGCAGCCATGGAGCGAAGATAAGCGCCGAAAGTTTGAGAAGTAAGCCATCGCCCCCCCACCTTGCGACGGGCTCAATACTGATGATGCATGGCTGTGAATAGCAAGTCGAAGAGCGAGTATTACGATCCATGCCAAGAGGCTGCGCAAAGGAGTTACAAATGCTTGTTTAGGAATGGAGGAGACAAGAACATGTGTGGAGAGTATTTCCAGTACGTCGGTCTGAGCATGGATAAAGGCGGAGCGCTGACAGTTTGACAGGGCCTATCGCGACTGCAAGCAAGCTTGGGTATGTTATCTTCGATCGATAGCGCAATGGAACGCCAGACGACTGACATACACTCCAGACCGAGAAACGGAGAAAGGAGGGCCGTGGCTGGTTCTAGGTGCTAGGTGCGCAAATGAGGCTCTAACCGGCCTCCATTTACCATCTGGACATCACGGTTTCGTCACATTTTACAAAAACGGCGACCGCGAGGTTATTGTAACATACAAAGGGGAGTTTAACGAACTTGTACTATACGAAAACACGGTGTTGAGTGTCTGGGGATCTGTGGCAAAGACAACCGGACTATGTACGACCAGCGCATTTATTGACAGAATAGCCCATCTCATCTTACCTGTGTCGCAGTCCACAATGATGTCGCATTGATCGCAAATCCCCTGTTTCTCTGCTTTTTGTACTTATAACGATCGCTCACCGCCTCTAGAGATTGACGCAAGGACGGCCACTGCAGGTATGTAATTGCGTTTCTCAACAATTCCTCGACCCTCTTGACGATGAGTTTGTACTTCGAGACCAGGCACCTATAGAGTTGACTCTATACTGTACCACCAAAGGAGGCATATGCTGCTGAACAAATGTTGCCAAACCAGCTGCACCATTCAGGATCAGAAGCCAAAGAAACTTGTACAACAATTTGACCTTTCCGGAAAGGATTCAGACAACAACACCTCACATTTCCGGATGTCTGCAGCACCAACACATGCTACCCGCCCACAATCCTCAGTCATGTGGTCGCAATATCTGACGAAGACAAATACCTACAGAAAAGGTATCTGTTTCACTGTTCAACCGCAGTTCAGCCTTGTATCGGAACCGTGCTGCATCAGCACACTTGTTCAGCCTTGTGCCGTGCCAGGTTGAACACTCTTCGAAAACCTGCTTGTCCAGAGCCATCCCCACATCAGCTGTCAATCGAATGGAGTCTGGCTTTCGCCCACTTCTTAACGAGTGTACCTTCCAAGAGTCGAGGGAAAGGCCGACTGCTAGTCCACATGCTACACCCAGAGCCATGAGACCAGATAGGAGAATCCAGGGGATGAACGTCATGGTGTATTCGTCAATGTTGGATAGGAGCTGATACCGCTTGGCCCTGTGGGTTTGGTCGTTGTTCAAAAGTACACGTCGGCTTTCCATTTCGTACCACATAAAAGCATCTGCGAGGGTTTCTAGATCCCAAACAGGTTGAGTCTCCTCGCTTTTCACGTTGAGTGCTGCCCAAAGAAGATGTCCACCGAGTCCGGGTGCTTTTCCCACAAGGCTGTCGTCAAACACATCTTGAGCTGATGTAAGACTTGATATGGGTATGTCGTGTCTTTGATCGAGCTTCTCGTGAAAGAGGGTATCCTCGATGATAGACCAATCAGTGCCGTTTATTATGATGTCTGCGCGCCCAGTTGATCTATCGATATGGCACGCCACTCCCGAAAAGGTCAGGCTGTAATTCCTAGCCTGGGCACCAAGTTGCGGAAAAGTTGTGCTGCTTTGGGAAAAGGGATTCAAATCGCCCCATCGTTTTGTGGCATCCGTCACACGTGGACCACCGGGCGGAGTCAGTCGGATGCTGCCAATCCAGATGGCAGCTTTGTTGAAGGCAACTAACGGATATCTGATTCCTGGGTATGTATCGTTCGTGTCACTTAACACTTCCATGGAAAGAATGGACTTCTCTGTGCCGAGCTCTGCTTGATACTCGACCGGAACTGATTCAGAATGAGGCGCTTCCTCAAGAATTATTTGGAGATGCGAGTTGCGATCGTCAGGAACCTTAATTGACACAGACTGGAGATTAGAAGGCGTACAAGACAGTTGTAAGCGATACACCGGTGCATCAAAGAGCTGCAGGACTGCCGGCGACAACGTCGACCTGGACCGATCTGAGACGTTAACGCCGAGCAGTCCTTCATTGGAGGGTTCTAATGTCGTTGATCGCAGACGCACGAGCAGATCTTGAAGCTCGTTCGAAGCGCCGGCGTGCAACGGAGATCCATCCGCTTCTACCTGATATTTACCCGTAGGTAGCATTGAGTAGGTGTCCTACATATACTCAAGTACCTGTGTAGGTGTATCGACTCCAGCTTGTTGGTATGCGACAACATTCCCTAGCAAGGAGAAGCTCAGAGCTGAGAGGACAGCAATGGCGCCTAGACAAATAACACGAGGTGCCTTTGACCGGGCAAAAGTCCAAAACTTGAGAGGACTGAGAGAGCCCCAATCAGTGCTGGCAACCTCAACAAGGACTTTCATGCTGACTGTCGAGTTTCGTCCACGGTGTTCATTCACAGCGGAAAGGCGAGCGAGCTTGAACATGTGCCAATTGGCGATGGCGATGATAGCTGGTGCTACCAGCATGGAGAAGGCGGCGTCAATGAGTTTGGCTTGTGTCGATGAGAGTTTGCCGCCGACCACTACTGCTTTGATATAGTCCTTCTCTGGTGTGGCCTGTATATAAGCTGCTAGCCAGCATATAAATATGAGCGAAGTCGTACCGATCACACTGATGGTGATTAGAGAATACAGGACATGCTTCTCAAGAGGGCATTCCGTCTGGATTGATTGTCTCGTTTGGACTGTAGTTTCCGGTCTAGTGCTTGATGCTAGAAGCATATCATGCACTGATTGCATATTGTCCTGGACGTCTTCATGTTTCAGAGTTCCTGTGGAAGCGGTATGGATGCCATGAGGACTGTCTCTTTCCTCTGTCGCAGTGCTGACAGGTGACACTGCTCGATCTGTCATTTCGAGGGATTCGTTGACTAGTGGGGATGACATGTTCTTTGTAGAGATGGCGGAGAGAGCTCTTGATGGATATAGAAGTAAAGGAATTAGAGAATGAAGGTCAGTGATGGCTCATATCTTAGTGATGGAAAGGGGAAAAGCTTTAGGAGAGCCGTTTTGTAGAAGGTTTAGACATCTAGTCGAGACCAAGAATTGTAAGCCAGTTGCACAGCTCGAGGCTGAGGAGAAATAGCCATGTTTGTACGTCTCGAGTGTGTGGTTGAGGTTGAATGGAGTCTTCCGCATGATCGCACGACTGCCCAAGGAGGAAAATAGAAGAGTTTAGCAATACCAGTGAGATGATGATGACATAAAGTTGAACAGAATGTTCGGTGAACCCGTCAGTTACCTTTCAGTGCATTGCCTCTACGTTCACTCCAGTACATACATGGTGACAGCATCGCTGACTGCAAATTTGTGTGATAGCCGCATCGTTCACTCAGACGCCCTCTTCGTCATTCTTATCGGCCAGAGTCTCAAAATCAACACCGAGAACACTGCGCATCTGTCGAAGATAGTTTTGCAGTTTGTATTTTATGCCGAATGTGTACGTTGCCGAGGAAGATAGCAGTTCTGCACTTTTCTGGTCTGGAAGCAGAAAACTGATATCTATCAAATTTCGTCAACTCGAGCAGCATACCTTACCAAAACTCAAAGGTCTGACTTGCCCTGATTCAAGTTCCAACTTATGCTGGAGCAATAAATAAGTGATGGACATCCCATGATGTGGCGCAAGCTGCCTCAGCCACACTTCAACTGCCCCTCCACACATCACATCCCACTTTCAATTTGGCCCCTCCAAAGTCCAAACCGCCTGGAATCGAATCTCTCATCTCACACTCATTCTCAGTCCAATTTCAAGACAGTTGGCGCTGCAGCTTCAACACTCATGAATCGACAACAGCGACCAAACCTCAAAAACGGTGTCGACCTTCAGCTCCAGACCGCCTTTAACGATGGCAACTGGGCTGTTGTGATTCGTCTTGCAGAGAAGCGGGCTCGAACCTTTAACGACCAATACTATGAGGTGTGCGCTTTGACGACTTTTTGTTAGAGATATATACTAACATAGTCTAATAGATTGTCAAAATCTGTGCTGAAAGCCAGCTGGATGATCCCAGTTCCAAGTTTGCTGCAATCACCGCTATTGACAAGTACGTCAGGGAGGGAACTGTAGTCAAGGATGTTGATGGCCTTGACCTTCTCGAGTGGGCTTCCCAGGGACTCAACAACGAGGAGGATTACCCCGAAACCCTCGGTCCTTTGAGAGCGCGTCTCGTCAAAGCTGCGCCCAAAGATAAGATCAATGCCAGCCGCTGCTTGGAATCATGCCTCCTGCATTGGGACCTAATCAGTGCGCAACAGGTACGGGAAGCCTTATCACCAGGTGCGGCATCAATTGACACATTCTACAGATCGCAGCAACACTAGATAGATCACTCCCCTCAGAGCGGACATTCATGTTTTGGAACATCGTTATCACACATTTACTAGCTGTTGGTATTGAACCCTCCCATCCCAGGCTCAACTAACGTCAGTCAGACAAGCCCTCAATCACCCCCGGAAAAGACAAAACTATATGGAATGCTCGCTCTGAAGCAAATACAGCGTGCCGCGCAATTGGCTGAACAGGTAACTTCCCCTTTATCCACACTGCAACATGTCACTTATCATGCAAGGCTGCCACTGCTGAAGATAGCGATGCTAAACCGCAACCTCGAAGCATCCAAACAGAAGAAGAAATTCTACTGTTTTATGAGGTGACCGAGAAACACGGCTCCAAAGATGACTTTGCGAAACTCACCTCTAGCCCTATCTTCAATCCGCTTGAGCAATTCCGGAAGGGCAGAAAAGAGCTATTGTTAAGGACTATCACTCGACACCAGCAGGATCAAGACTTTGAGGCCATCTTCCAATTATGCAAAGAATGCTTATCGACCGATGATGAAAATGGTCAGCCAAGTCTTCTTGCAGCAGATTGGAAAGTCTGGCGACACTTCATAGAAGCCGCTGCTCAGATCAAGACAGTCAAGCCAGAGTATGTCAACCCCAGCTGTGTGTTGGACGCCGACTGACGAGAAATAGTGTTGAGGAGACTGTACAGAATCTTCTTCTGAAGTTCATCAAGTCGCCGAACCTGAGACCCATCTACAAGCGCGTCATCCTGCTCGCCCGCGTATCGGCAGCTTTTAACCTTGCATCAAGTGATGAGGATGATCTTGTCGAGAATGAACCTTCGTCATTCCGCCTCAAAGAGCTGATCAAGTATATCCACGACCAAGGTATAAACGCTGCCTGCTTCGACGACATCAAGCCATTCGTGGAGAAACTCAACCCGTCCGCAATGAAGCACCTCGCATACGATTTTGCTCCTAAATTGGTTGACGAGATGGAGGATGAAGTCAAGTCGGCTAGAATACGCAATCTCTCGTTCAAGTTGCAGTACTTTGCGGCCACCTGCCCTTCCATGTACAGCACCATACCTGGAGATAAACCTCTGCGCAAGTGTGTTGTGTCTCAGACTGAGGTCGATGCAACTTCGCCTGGGCCTGCTTTTACAAACATTGCCGAAGCCGCGCTCAAGGCTCACCAGTCGTTGACAGACTTGACTTCGAAGAGTCCTTCTGTTGAGGCTGAGATCAGACCCGAATTGGCTGTTGTTATCGCTCTATGCCATATTCAGGCTGCATTCCCCCCTTCTACCGATGCTTCTCAAACACCGATCTCATACACCCCCCTGCTTCGAGCTCTATTGCTTCTTGAGCACCAACTGACTCTCACCCCAAAACACAGTATAATATCCCTTCTACTCGTGCAGCTGCATCTCTTGGTTGGCTCCTCACCACGGGCTCGAGAAATATGGGATACCCTAGGTGTTAAGCGAACGATCATGGACTCTCTAGCTCCCATCTTCTACGACCGCCTTTCCACAATCTCACCAGCCCTCATATCACCGCAAGATGAGACGGGCTGGGAGCTCTTGGAATTGTTGAGTTCTCATTTCAATAACTCCTTAAAGCTTCGAATGCCTCGACGTTTGATCGATGCTTTCGAGTCAAACAGTTATAGTAGTGTGATTGACATTCCCAAATACATGGAAAATCTCCGCTGGAGTTGTACACGAGTGTTGAGTTTGGTCGAGGAGACTAGGACTGATCGAATCATGGGAGAGAACTTCTCCGAGGTCTTTACTGACCCTCGGTTTGGTAGGTCGTCTCGAACTTGAGCGTTCAGATCGTTGCTAACAGTGAACAGGTGAAGTGACAGACGAGACCGAACTGGTTGCGACCATCGACTATGGATCTTTCCCATCGTGGGATTGCAGCTCTCGACCACCCATCTATTCTCGTCTGCGAGTCGGACCCCCGCCAACGGTATGATTCCTGTGCACTTACTCGGAAAATCACTAACAAAATTAGAACCGCCGCGCTCACCTTTCGCTGCTCTCCGAGGCCTTCCACGAGCTCCTGAGCTACAAGCCCCCAGCTATGTATAAGGCGTCCGCAGCAGCAGCAATTCCCGATCAAATCTTTGTCCTCGAATCATTAAGGCAACTGAGCAACTCCGTTACCAAATTCTCGAACGGTCCAAGGTCAGACCTGACTTCCCAGGAGGCGACCTACTTCGAAGTCATCGGTCTGCTAAGCACACTTATACCCTTTGCAACTGGCATCAACAGGGCCAAAGCCATACCGGAGGAATTCGCTCAGATCGTCGATACTCTCAAGATCGCCCTGGATACGCTAAAACTCGACCTTGTTTCCATCACAGGACCTTCCGAGCAGGTCAAAACTCTCAGCACATTCCATTCCCTTGCCATACTTCGTGACACTGCTGCAGCAGTAAAGAATGGCACGCAATGGATTATCGCCTTTAACGACCGTGAGAAGGAGCGCGACCGTTCTGGCAGGAGCAATCTTCCCAAGGAGGTCATGGCGCAGATTAAGGATGTCGCTGCTGCTTCAGAGGCGGCACTGAAAGAGGGCAAGGAGACTGTGTCAAAACTCAAAGAGCAAGTCTATGGACGAGACTTTGAACCAGCAGTAAGAAGATGGATCTTCGACGGTGCAGAAAATACTTTGGAGGTTATCGGTGAAGGAACAACGAAAATACTGGTCAAGAGCTGGGAGACAAACGTCAAGGGTTGGACTCAGGTGAAGTGGAGTTGAAATTACTTGTAAATAACCCCAAAATGTCACTGGGAGAACCAGTGTATGTACTAAGAACATGACCCCAATATGGCGCCCTCCTATCATGCCTCTGATTGCCCATGAGGCCTGTCGTACCAAGTATTGCCAAGCTTTGTGGATGAATCGGAAACCCGAAGGATCCGGAGTTGCTTCCTTTTATCCGCTGTACCCTGTATTAATTGATATCCATCCCAAAAGTAGAATAAGCTTGTTGAGTTCATACCAACCATAAGAATATCATCATAATTAAGTCTGCGGAGTGGAATGTCCCAGCGCCTTACTCGCGGCAGACCCACTAAACTCACAGCGTGGGCCTCATACCCCCTAACATTTCGATCGCCAAGGTTTCTTTATCTTGATTTGCATCACATATTATCGCATCTTGCTTTGGTCAATGTCCTTTTGCATCCGCATCCTTCTTTTGACTTTTTGAAGAGTACATATTGTTCTATGTTTTTTTACTTTAGATATCAACCTTGTACCTATTCTTGTCCAGCACAAACTTCCACTGCCCCGTCATTCTTCTCCATTTCGTTCTGCGCCAAGCCTTGTCTAAACTCCTTAGCTGCATCTGATTGCGACAGCGTCTCTCTTGTCCGCAAATCTCTTCCTTGGCCTTTGACGCATGACCTTTACGACTCTTTGACGAGCCGACTTGGACACGACTTCCTTGGACGTAAGCGAACGAACGAGCCATCCGCCCGAACTGCGAAGACCCTGTCGTCAACGAACGAGCGTCAAACCGCTCCGAACCTGCTACACAGCTAGATTACGGTATTTACGGCATAAGAAATGGTGTCCCGGCATCGCTCAGGGCGGCGCAGGACTGCTGCCTTGGCCTTTGTCGTAGCGACCGTTATCCTTCTCAACTACGCAGGACTTTTGACGTTACCTTTCCACTTCGAAGAAGTCAAACCTGACCGACCCGATTTCGATCTTGCACCAGCATGTGCCCCCGCTCTCGACCATCTCCGACGCCCTGCCTACGGTCTGACGAGAGACGTCATATACCAGAAACGATGCATTCATCCTGTTGTGGACAAGAAGCTCGACAGTCAGGTTGTGTCGCAGAACCCAGACGCTTTGGTCAAGAGCGGCCAAATCGTCCAACTCGACCAGGCTTGTGAAGGTTGGACAGAACCCGCTTGCGAACCTGTTACCATCAAGGTGCCTCCGCCATATCCTCAGGAAGACTACTCTGGCTTCTTGTTTGGTGTTGCGACAAGCCTTGATCGGCTGAACGAGTCCATGTCGCAGTTCGAAAGCTGGCTCGGAAACACCCACGCACAGCTATTGGCAGTTATCACGGACCCTGGTGACGAAGACAAGTACAAGGAAGTGGCCGAATACTTTCTTAAGCATGGCATCGAACTCACCATCAAGGACCCATGGAACAAGGCTATTACCTCGAATGAGCAGCATTTCGCCATTGTCCGCGATCTTCTCAAACACGCCACTCCGAAAACCCAATGGACTGCCATTGTCGACGACGACACCTTCTTCCCTTCGCTCTACCCTATGAGCAAGATTCTTGCCAAATACGACCACAAGGTTCCTGCCTACGTGGGCGGTCTGTCAGAGAACTACGATGCTGTCAAGCACCACGGATACATGGCTTTTGGAGGAGCTGGAATTTTCCTTAGCCCCGCTCTACTTCGCGAACTGGACCCTCATCTTGAGGAATGTCTCAAAGTCAAGCACGTGCCTCAGGGAGATGGTCTTCTCAAACAGTGTATTTCTGGCAAGACAAAGACAAAGCTCACCATTGTCAAGGGCCTCCACCAGTTGGATATGGGTGGGGATATGAGCGGCTTCTACGAGTCTGGGCGTCTTCCAATGAGTCTCCATCACTGGAAGTCATGGCACCAGGCCCCTGTTGATAAAATGGTCAAGATCTCCGAGTTTTGCGGCAGCTGTTTCTTACAGCGCTTCACTTTTGGCTCGGATACTGTCTTAACCAATGGCTATAGTATTGTTCAGTACTCCGCGGGCCTGGAGAGTGTTGACTTGAACAAGATGGAGGGTAGTTGGGAGGGCGCCAAAGGCTTCGACTGGAGTCTGAGTCCTATGAGATCCAAGATGGATCGCCGATTGAAGAAGAGCTATCATCTTGTTGATACCGAGATGGTCGGGAAGAACATCCGACAGATCTACATCCACCGTGTGGAGGATGACATCCCCGGGCCGGGCGAAAAGGCGACTGACCCCAAGAGCCCCCCACCAAAGATAGAGGAGATGAAGGACGAGGTGATAGAATTGTTCTGGGAACTGTGAGATATTGCAAATGCAGCTGAATCTTGATGCTCCCGGTCGACCCGGGACTGTATATACGACGCATGATACCAGAAGATAGATTAGACGGATAGAAATACTGGTTTGAGTAAATAATGTTAATGAGCTTTTCCATATTCCGGCAATAATATGAGAGCAGAGGGGTCTCCTGATAGTGTTTACCCCAAAACCCACCCATCCATTACACGTAGCTAAGGTTATCAGGTTGGCGCCTCCACGCGATATCGGCGTGCGGAGAACATGACTAACAAGATCAACGAGTTCCTATCTCATGGGAGTTACAGATAAAAAGCCATGAAGCCTCTGCTTATCTTACTGTACATACCATCACATTCATCGAATCTGCTTGGGTTCTAAAATTATGGCCTTCAAGATGAATCTGATTTCACCACTCGAAGGTTCTCTCCATCCGTTCGCCAACCTGATCTTTCTCCCAGCCGCTGTCGTGGTATCAGTATGGATCGTTACCACAATTGTGAGTCAAGTTTCATATCGTAACCCACCGTGACTAACAAGACCAACAGGCAAAACAATGGATGCGCAGCCGCAGGCAATACTCACAACCGGCCAAGGCTGAAGTAGCACCACCTGAAAAGGCGTTGGTGATCGAGCCTCTGCATGATTTCGATTGGAAGAATGCGCCGAGGCGTCAATTACGACCATTCAAGCCGACATATCACATAACGATGGGTATGTCTTTTCTGTTAAATGATAGAAACAATCTCATGCAATGTCTTTGTAGCTATTCGGGCAGATACACCATCGGAGCTTATTACCATCGACGAAGATTACCTCGAGCGCATCACTCATCGACGAAGTATCATTGCTACTCATGGCTCGACCGTCCATGGATGCACTCCCGAAGGTGACGCAGCAGTACGAGAACTCTACACTTTTCTTTTGACGGAGCAGCTCCCCAAGCGATTCCCGACCATCTTCCAGCTCTCGAAGGACAATTCCAGCTGCAAGAACCTTGTCACAGGAATGACCTTTCCTACAATACCCGATGGCAACATGGATGCTGCGTTACGTGTTCTGGGTGAGACAGTCGAGGAAGACTTCTTCCTACTACAACAGACTCCTGAGGGCCACCGATCTGTTGCGTTCATGTGCTGCTTTCCCGCTGGCTTCGACCCCTCATCTAAGCTAGGCAAAACATTGGTTGAAATCCATGCACCTGTTCCATCATATGAGAAGATCGGTACCAGTATGGAAAGGTTCTTTTCCAGGGTAGAAGTGGGCAAAAGTGTGAAGCGAACAAATGTGAGACCTCACTGAGACCTCCCTCGTATGAGTGTCAAACTAACAAGTCATAGTGGTCCGTCCAGACTCACACAGACCTATTCAACTGCAAAGGCAACCACATCACAGGTGATGACGTCTACAAGGAAGACGAAAAAGTCGATATTGAAAAAGTAGGTTCCTGCTTAAGTTCGTCCTTCTGACCACGTCTGACAATTCCATTCAGACATTCCTCCGTATAGAGCTCCAGACCGTCACCCGCCTACCAAAGACTCGCGCTGTTCTTTTCTCCTTCAAAACCTACCTCTACCCTGTTCGTCAGGTCAAGGAAGAAGGCCTTGGTCCTGCTTTCGCAGAAGCTATTGAGGGCCTCAGCAAAGGCAATGCGCCAGGCATGTGGACTTACAAGAGTGCTGTAAGATGGGGTAGCAGCGTGATTGATTATCTTCGATCATGAGGACTGTAACGAAGTTCTCGGTCATCGGAGTTTATATCTTGGTCGATAAGTTGACTTTCCGAATGTAACGAAATGAGTTTACTCCACCATTCGATGCCAAGGGCCGTGATTATCATGTAGAGTAAATGGTGATATGGACTTGGAAGAGTACAGTAAACAGAACCAGCCGACAAAAGGGCCTGAGGCCATCATTATTGACTACTAAGAATAACTAGAAGAGGAATGATAAGTCTACTCTCATTCTCGAACGGATATAATGTTGGGGAAACACTGAACTCTTCGGTTCCAACGCACCCATTCCCAGCTGCACCTCACTTAATGATTTCCATGGAAAAAAGTGACGTTGAATCGTCCATTGTGGGACATGATCGTTGCCTCGCGAGACTTGTCGATAGAGACCGTAACGGGGCTCAACTTCATCTTCGTGTATAAGCGTGTCAACCTATCGTAACCCTATTTGTCGGTTGGCCTCAACGCCAGAGCTCCACTGTCCTTCGCAATCCGGCATTCGTCTGGTGCAGCGGTGATAATGTCCTTTGTGAATCCCATGATGGGAGCGTTTGAGTCCTCCGATTCCATGAGAACTGGCCCGTCATTGCCTGTATTATGTCAGCTTCATGCCTTTCCTGCAACTCAATACCATTTTACCTTCGATCACGGACACTCCACCATAGATGTGTGGGTTATGCGCCCAGTTGAACTGTGTCCATGTTCCTAAGTTGTGTATTTTGCCGTCGAAGTTGATGTCATTGCCCCGGACAAGTCTCCCCTCGAATTTGGGGCACGAGGTCGCAAGATCGATAAAGACAGTTGTGTTGGATGGGATCTAACAAGAGGTTAGTCAAATAAATGATGAACATGATGCAAAACACATACCTTCATGGCACGGTACGGCTTGAAGTCGATCAAGTTTTGGTACACCATGAACCAGCGAAGTTCATTGTCATCGTAAGAGGTTCTGAGGGTGAGACCTGGTTGGCCATGATCGACGTCGCCAAGGAAAGGGTCTACCCAAAACGTTAATCATCGTCATAATTCCACCGGCCAGTCTTGTGTACCTTGAATGAGTGTGTAGCTGTGCGTGTCAGGCGAACTACACGTCATGATTGCTGCACACGTGCGGAAAAGAAAGACGAAAAGCCAAAGCATCATCATTGTGTATTGTGTTTCGGGGTTGAGTGTTCAGGTATGGTTATCAGAATGCGTGGGAATAATGAAAGAAGAGTTGTAAATGATGATGGAGATGTAGAGAAGAATCTTTCAGAAATTGAGGAGCCATTGTAGAGGTTAAGCTTGGAGATGTCAGATCGGTTCCTTCCTTAATGAGTAGGACTGTTGACAATGCGGCAAGTGAGAATGTAGCCAAGGCCAGCCTCTCTGCCTGTGCAGGCAGTTGCAGCCTGCTTGCCCTTCGGTATCCTAATGCACTTGCCATCAGTCAGTTTGCGATTTAGAGGAAATATATCCTTCCATCTTTCGTTCTGCTGTAAAGAAGCCGTGAGTGTCTAGAGTTACACTTGGAAGGTTATCCATAAGGAGTTTTCGGAGTTTGCTCCGATTTCCTCATTCGGCTGTCTGAGAAGCCTATGGGATCTGCCATTGGCCATAGCGCATCGTCACAACACGATGGCATTGCTTCCAGTCTAAAATTCATGTTCTTCTAGCACATAGTTTAGTGTTTTCTCATCTGCTACTGCAAGAAATTATTATAACAGAAAGTGCAACTGTTTCCGGGTCTTATCGCAACACCCTGAATCCTGCACTGATCCTGCCACCTCAGACAGAGTCAACAGACGATTCTACATTCATCGCATGCAAGGTAAGAGCGAAATGCTAAATGACATCTTTTCTCAATATTATCTCAGAATCACGCATGAGTAAGGAGGAACCTGGCAGCCGGTTCTTGCTCAATTTATGTTGATGACAAATGTTGGATGGGTTACATTCACAGTAGCTACCCCTGCCGCATCCTTCCGTTGGTCATAAGCCTTGCGTTGACTCGAGCTTCCCGACAGTGACGAGAAGTATCATTTACTTGTTTCGATATTCAATTCCTCTCAGAACTGCAATGTTTACGACTTTCGACGTTACAACATCGGACTCGCTGCCCGTCGAAAAGCCTTTCTCTTCACCGACGTCACAACCCCGCCCCAAGAGAGCCCAGGTCTCACGCGCCTGCGACTGGTGTCGTCTCACACGGGTCAAATGCGATTCCACACGACCATGTCGAAATTGCAAGCAAGCCAAGCGAGATTGTGTAAATTCAGGCCGTGATGACTTCAAAAGCGTTGCGGCAGCGACAAGGTTGGTTGCAAGCCCAATTGTGCATGGACACAAGACTTATAAACGTTCAGGGAGGTTCAACGCTTGAGGAGCCAGGTCCAACAGTTAGAAACAAAGTTATTGAGCCCACCTACCCCCGACGAGAGCTCTGGTTCTGCTGTCAGACGCTCCCGGAAGTTGAAGGGCGCTCGGGTGGGTGGCATCCAGTATGGACCATCATCACTCATGTATTTCACCCAACGACTGTCGGCTTTCATCAAGACCGATGTTGACACCAGTTTCCCCCCAACCCCCAACTTCTCGGCTTCGCCACCTCCGTCAAATTGTGACCGGCTGCAGCGTGGACAGCAAGACGCGCTTCTTGATCTTTACTGGCAAGCCTACCACGCCATTTATCCTGTGCTTGAGGAAGCTGAATTCCGGAAGCACTATCACTCGCTATGGCGCGATGATACTACGAGACAAGGCTGTCCATTGGTGGATATCGTCATTGCATTATGTATCCAGTTCAGCGCTTCGTACACAACCTCTGATACGATTGTCATGCCGGATCGACCGGGTTATGAGTTTTATCTTCGATCTCAGCAAGCATTGGGTCATGCTTCCGAGTCTCCGACGCTGGAGTCAGTGCAGTGCTATTTCCTGAGCGTCGTGTATCTTTTGGCTTTCAACCAAACCAATACCGCCTACATGATGGTGCGATCAGCGATAGCCGCGGCAGAGTGCATCGGTCTACAACTCTGTGGCGACCACGACGACGATGTCCTCGAAGGAATATTTAATGCGAAAACAGGCCCCAGGCTATGGAGATGTTTGATAACATTGGACACGCAACTCTCTTTACATTTAGGTCGTCCTTTCGCGGTCTCAAACTCGCAATTGTACAATCAAGCAGAGCCAGAGTCTGATGAGATGGCGCAACTGGTAGGTCCTGGATTTTCCGGCTCCCTCGAAATCAACTGGCTCCGTATCCAGCACGAGAGGAACCGGCTGTTCCAGATCGTTCGCGAGACTCACGTCGAATTGATGACGGTGATCGAAGATGTCCTTCAAGAGAACCAGTCGGACTTTTACAAACACCCATCATCCAGAGAGAAATGTGCAAAATATCTCTACGAACAGTTGAAACGTCTGAAGAACTGGGTGGAAGATTTACCAGACAGTCTCAAGACACAGCGAGTGAACGGCGTGCCGTTCTCGGTCGATCGTTCTCCCCTAAACCTTAGCCAAACCGAACCTCTATGGCTTCAAAGGCAGCGTCTCATACTTGAACTAGATTACCATTCCTTGGTTATCATGCTCACTCGAACTTTCAACTCATTTCTACCGACACCAGCTCTTGGTACTTTTAACAGCGACAATCACTGCATTTGCTGCGTCAACTCCGGCATTATGATGACAAATATTCTCCACCAAGTCATACGAGATTCAGAGATCCTGACCGGTTGGTTCCAAGTTATCAGTTGGCAGCATACCGCAACCCTTGCCCTTGCTGGCTTCGCCTGCGGTTATCCGATTTGCCCTTTGTCTCCTACAGCACGAAAGACATTGATACGGGCAGCACGTGTCTTTGAGTTGGTCAGTTCACAACAGGGTGTACAGTTGGTCTATGGTCTTCAATCAAAGTGTTTGGAAGTAGTCCAGTCTTTTTGCACTAGACTCGGTATCATCACGCCCGTAACAACACCCACTGACAACCAGAAGGGCCCGGATGTTCTGGATGATTCATTGGGGCCAAGTGCTTACCAGATCATGGGCAATGGTGAGGAAGCTTTGGCTCATACAAACTTTCTCAACATACCAGATGATGTCTGGTCGGCAGATACACCTGGTGGATTGCTGTGGGGAGATCTGATGAAAGATCTAGATTCGGGGTTGGTATCGACATTTGAACATGTGGACGTTAACGACTAAGTCAATTAATTAACTTGGGGCCAATATTAGTCAATAAAGTTGCAAGTCGAGGCGTTCTCGGCCCTTGAACTTTATTGACAGATATTATGCTTGCGAACGATTATTTGTCTCGACACTATCTAGGAACATCGCTAGCTTTTGAAGTATGGTTTGACCTGCTCTTCAGACCACTTCCAGAAGAACTCTGCCATGCCTGTGCCGCCTTCAGACTCGGGCAAAGCCCCCTTTTGTACATCTGGGCGGATAGGCATGAAACGACCCCACGGGACAACTGGCCATCTAATGTCAGTATATGTAGACTCGATCTAAAAGCCGACAGAACACTTACCCCAAGTACCAGACTTCTCGATCGTGATATCCGACGAAAAGGCAGCGAATAGCTCTGTATATGCACCATAGATGGGCGGGTATGTGGTGAACACTCTTGGGTAGTACATCCACCATGGCGAGGTGCGATCAAGTTCACTGGACAAGTTACCAGGGTTCAGGGACTAGCTCATTAGTACATATGTTTCTCCTGATTTGGAGAAAGACATACCACGCTGATGATGCCATCGTCTTTGTATTTTCTGGCGAATTCTGTGTTGTGATAGTAATTGCCAGCCTTGCTAGTTCCGTACTTGAATATCAGGCTGCGTGGCTCATGATAGTCAAGGTTGTCACGTTCGAACCCATCCTTGGGCGATAGAACGTCTGCTGCCGAGCTAGATACCCAGATCACGCGAACAGAATCTCTAGAAGCTGATTTGGCTGTCGATTGGAGCAGAGGCGTAAGATGCTTGGTGAACAAGAAATGGCCCAAACAATTGACTCCAAGCTGAAGTTCGTAACCCTGCACAGTCTTGGAACCTTCTGGAGGCGTCATGACTCCGGCATTGTTGAATAGAAGATCAAGTTTCTTCTCGGCTGCGAGAAACTCCTTGGCCGAGTCCCCAATTGTAGTCAAGTCAGCAAGATCAAGCTTCATAAACTTGATGGAGCCTTTCGAGGCAGGATGCTTCTGCTTGATGCCCTCAATAGCAGCTCGCCCTTTCTCCTCGCTACGGGCAGCAACCCAGACAGTGGCATTCTTGCTGTAAAGAATCTGTGCGATTTCGCGACCAACTCCAGTGTTTGCTCCGGTAACTATGGTTACTTTGCCCGTGAGATCAGGGACATTGGCCTCGGTGAATTGGGGCTTTGGGGGGAAAGCCTGGCTAAGGGCGTCTAGAGGCTTCGCGGGTAATGGCATTTTGGATATTAAGCAAATTGTCGAGTCTGTACTTGCAACAAAGACGATGGACGGATCAAGAATAAAGGCATCGCGGCACTCATTACCTCATTGAACTACGGGCTAACTCTCGGTAACGCGGGGCAATCGACCACCCGAAAACCGATCTTGAAACTCAAATCCGTGATTGCGCGGAGAAATGATATGATTCAGGATTTTCTCGAAGCTCAAAAGACACGGAAAAGCAAGAGATTCCTAGTTCAAATAAAACATGCGCTTACAAAATTGAAGGTCTCACAAGAAGTGGTCAGTACCACATATATCCAAGTCAAGTGCTTACAGCGCCACCAGTTGATTCAGTGGGGGACCCCACAGATCGGTTGCCTTCATGCACTGTCTTATGCGAGAAAATGGGGGGTTTACATGCAGATGATTACGTTTTTTGACAATTTCCCTGGAACACAGAGCCATTGATAATTTATCGAGGGGAGATATGCCTTCCGAGTGATGGATGACCTTGATTGATATGGATCCAAACCACGCTGCGGGCAGTGCCTTTGCACGTGACCCAAAGAAACAATGACATGGAACCAATTGTGGATGAAGACGCTTCATCCCGTCTCTGGCCTAACCTCATTGAGCTCGCAATCCAGGTCTTCCCCAAGCTAATTGGCCGGTTCTTAGTCACCAGCCACGGAAACCAGAGCCTCAGCAGCCTCATCGGAAGAAGATCTCAGTGGCTTCCAAGCTTTCGTAGGAACGATCCATGCACAACAACAAAGCGTAAGCTTGCGATACCTTCACTCAGCAATTCATCAAACACAGCTTCTCAGCACCTTTCTTATCTCTTCTGTCTACTTACTCTGTAGACCATATTCATCTTGGTCATTAACTAGGGACCGAATCCATCGCCCTCTCATGCCGCGGTTCGTCCACAGCAATCGATCGACCGCGGGACCTGCGCAACCAACAATTGCCCTCCACAATTCATCGCGTTGACTGCGATTGAATTAAACGCACTAGTACTAGCACGCGCGCGCAATCACCTTGGGACATGCTTTGATATCAGTGATATTCGGCGCACTCTTCCTCTTTGTCGCGATCGCATTCCATCTTCTTTCGTTCACAAACAGCAGGCGCTGTTGTTTGTTTGCGCATACTCCCCCGCTGTTTGAGGCCCCTCTATAGCTGCACGCTCACGCCGCTTTTACGCCAACTTTCTATTGTACAACTCTACACAGCTTCGAATTTTCGCCTTGCGATCAACATCGTCATCATGAGTACCCCTCGTAAGTCTTCTCAGCACCCCTTGGCACAGACTCCCTTCGCAACTCGGGCCTTTAAATAACAAATCACCAATAGTAACTATCGAAGAGCTCGAGCGCTATACCGCCATCATCGATAACATCCTCGAGACATCCGATCTCGAAACTATCTCGCGAAAGAAGATCAGGCAAGGTCTGGAGAATGCCCTTGGCGGCCAGGATCTGAGCGAACAGAAGGTATGCACATATGGCTGACTCTGTTTTTTCGTAGCCTACGCGGCATCACACGTTCTCCTACCACCGGACCTTGCTAACTCATGGATTATAGAGCGCCATCAAGCGACTGATAGAAGCCCGTTTCGATGCTGTTTCTGGAGCCGATACCGGCGCTGACCCTCCCTCAACCGTCGACTCGGCAGCCAACGGTGTTTCCGATGTGGGCGAAACAGAGCAATCCGCGACGCCTGAACCTTCACGAAAGAAGGTTAAGCGATCACCCTCGGCCGAAGATGCAGACGCCAAGCTTGCCGCCCAACTGCAGGCACAGGAAAACAGCCTAGCTAGAGGACGCAAGACGCGAGGAGGCGACAAGGCGAAGCCCACCAAGAAGAAGGCAGCACCGCGCAAGAAGAGTGCCAAGAAGGTCAAGGCCGACGATGATAGTGACTTAGAGCCGGCAGATGGAGAGGTTGGTAAGAAGAGAAAGGCTGGTGGTGGCTTCCAGAAGCCTTTTAATCTGAGTGAAACTCTCTCTGAGCTTGTTGGCGAGACCCAGGTAAGTGAACCAACTATCGCATTGCTCCTTCATGATGAAATAGTCGGGCTCATACAACTCCAGCTGTCCCGACCCCAGGTGGTCAAGAAGCTCTGGGAGCACATCAAGGCGAACGACCTCCAAGATCCCAAGGACAAGCGCCAGATCATTTGCGACGACAAGATGCAAGCAGTCTTCAAGCAAGCCAGGGTGGACATGTTCCGGATGAACAAGGATATTGGAAGCCACCTCTACCCGGTCGGGGAGGAGTAAAGAGAAGAGCGACTACATCTACAGGATGATACATGGACACTCTACAAGGATTTCTATGACAGCGTTTTGGGCGCGCGACGGCGTAACCGGTATTCATGGTTTGCTCATGTTTCATTATTCCCTTTGGCGGCGATCAAACATCATATGGAAAAGGGGAGCATACCGGGTGATTTTAGTAGAGGTTTGAGTTTTTGATGGGATAAGGCTGCCGACAGCAGGAGTCTGCTCGCAGGTCGGTTTTCCTTGGAATGGATAACGATGGCTACAGACTCATCAGTAGCTCAGAATAGCTATAGGGCTGGGTATTATATAGGATGATCAACCAAGACTTCTAGAAGCTGAACGCGACCTTTCAACAATGCTATAATGTATCGCCATGATATTCCGTAGGTCATCGGTGCACAGCTGACAGTGCACAGCTGAAGTTGAACCATTTCCTCAACATCAAGCAAAGGAAAGTGTAACGGTGTATTAGTGCCTTGGCAATTGCAGGTCCCTTGGTAGGTGCCTGATCATGGTGAGTCTCTATGAGTCAATGCTTTGTTATAGCGCTTTCATTAACCAGGATGTATCCTGCCGATGACTCCCAACGTCGATTCTTACTTCAAAGACCAATCAAAAAGTCCAATTCCAGCACCGCCCATGTCACTTAATCTTGAGCGAGATTACTCAGCCACAGATACTGGTAGAAGTGGCTCGTGCAGCCACCGAGTTCCCCATGAAAGGCACTTTCCGTCACTCTTTGGGAAGTTCTGCCCCGCCATGACCTAGAGAAGGACGCTCAAATAAAAACTGGTCGACATCATCATCTGGCTTGGGAGCTATTCACTTTAGAACTTTGATCACTTACAATTCTTACCGGCAAAATAATCCCACGAGCTTACTGAAAACTTTATCCAAGTGCCTATTTACTGTTGTCTCCAGGCATACATAGCTGTCGATCTTCACAACTCTACAACCCCTCGAAGAGCGTCATAAATACAGCTCTGTCCTTTATTTCCACCTTACCCACGTCAGCACACACTTCAGACTTTGGAAACTCAGAGCCGCTGTTATGGCTCCACCGGAAGGGGATAACAACACTGGAGTGACAGCCTCCGAGTCTCAACCCCAAGGCGACGGCCAGCGCAACCGAGGACGAGGCCGAGGAAAGGGAAACCAGAATCGACGAGGTGGCCAACGGCGCGGTCGTGGCGGCAACAATTCTAATGTTCCCGATGTGCCCGCCAACCCAGCTGCTCAAGATGTCGCAGCTGCAGCTTCCAGAGCCCATGCTATGGCTTCCGGCAAAGCAGCCGAAGCTGCGGAAGACGATGATGCTGAAGTGTGCTTTATCTGTGCCAATCCAGTTGCTCACCACTCAATCGCGCCTTGCAACCACACGACATGCCACATCTGCGGGCTGCGTATGAGAGCTCTTTACAAGACAAAGGATTGCGCGCACTGTCGTGTAAGTCCTCTCTTTCCTGCTTTCCAATAGTATAGGGCTAACATTTCGTAGACCCCAGCTCCCTATGTCATCTTTACCGACGACCCCGAGAAACGCTTCGAGGAATATGCGGAAAAGGATATTACCACTACCGACAGCAATATCGGTATTAAATACACAAACGAGGACATTGTTGGTGATACGGTTCTTCTTCTACGCTACAACTGTCCCGATGCGTCGTGCGATTTCGCTGGTCTGGGTTGGCCTGATCTGCATCGCCATGTTAAATCTGCTCACCGCAAGCGCATGTGCGATTTGTGTACTCGTAACAAGAGGGTTTTCACACATGAGCATGAGCTATTTGCAGATAAGGAACTAGAGAAGCACATGCGTCATGGAGACGACAAACCCGGTGCGGCAGACCAAACAGGCTTTAAGGGTCACCCGTTGTGTGGATTCTGTGGAGAGCGCTTTTACGACGACGACAAGCTGTATGAGCATTGCAGGATGAAGCACGAGCGTTGCTTTATCTGTGATAGGCGCGACTCAAGACACCCACACTACTATCTCGACTACAACGCGCTCGAAGAGCACTTCAAGAAGGACCACTACCTTTGTAAGGATCGGGAGTGTATGGAGAAGAAATTCGTGGTCTTTGAGTCGGAGCTTGATTTGCAAGCTCATCAGCTAAGTGAGCATGGAGGCAAGGTGGCAGGTAGAGACGCACGAGTTGTCAACATTTCAGGATTTGACATTCGAACGCCTTACCAGCAGGAGAGAGGTGGAGGCGGAGGCGGAGGCGGAGGTGGAAGAGAAGAAGGTCGACGCGGAGGACGAGAAGGGCGAAGAGGAGGCAATCGAGGCCGTGACCCTAATGCGGAACCAGTCCCCGTCAGCTCAGCTCAGCCTTTACGACGTGATGAGATTGCTTTCCAGCGACAGATGGCTATTCATTCTGCACAGTCTGTGTCTAACCGCACATTCGGTGGATCATTGTCTGCTGCTGCTACTCCCACGCCAGCCCAGGCTTCATCACAGCCCCGTGGTGGCAACTCGTCGAATGCTCCTCGTGCCACTCAGACAAGCGTTGCTAATCCCATCGAGTCTGCTACTGCCCCAGACCCAGCTAATCTCAGCCCTGAGGAGCGTGCTCGGCTTGTACGACATGGTGCTGTGGTTGAGCGAGCGTCCAACCTTCTCGGCAATGACAGCCAGCGAATGGCTACATTCCGAAACCAAATCTCCTCTTATCGCCAAGGCGGACTTACCGCACCCCAACTCATTGATGCCTTCTTTACCCTCTTCGCCGATACCTCCTCAAACGCCCTTGGAACAATGGTACGAGAAGTTGCGGATCTCTACGAAGACAAGAACAAGGCCGATGCCCTCCGTAAGGCCTGGCAGGACTGGCGTGCTATTAATGAGGATTACCCAAGCTTACCAGGATTGAGTGGTATGCACGGTGCAACCTCGAGTTCAAGTGGCTGGGCCAATGCAGCATCTGCCAACCCAGCTGTTCCAAACGCAAAGGTTACTCAGAAATACTCGAACCGCGTCCTCAAGCTCAAGAATAGTACAAGACTTGGCGGCCCTGCACCTGTATCTTCACGCGGACCATCATCGTGGAACGCTCGTCCTGCCGTCAGTGCCCCACCATCTTCTTCCTCTGCATTCCCATCTCTCCCCTCATCTGGCCGCGGCTCCTCTTCTACCTCCAATTCTAATTGGACGACTCCTACTCCCGCATCCTCATCCTCATCCACGACCCTCAACCGTCCACGGCCAGCTCCTCGTCCTACAGGAGACGATGCCTTTCCTGCTCTTCCCAACGCACCAAAGCCGACAACTACCATTTTTGGTTATGGGAATGGTCGTGCCGTACGACGGGACTACGGAAACCGTGAAACGGGCTTCAACTGGGGTACCGGTGGTGGGCCAAGTACGCCATCTGATGAGCCCGCTGACGATGAGGCGGGTGGAAAGAAGAAGGGTGGTAAGAAGGGTAAAAAGGTCCTTGTGCAGTGGGGCTAAAGCTGTCCATTGGTAACATGGGTGAATCAAGCTTGTCGGAATTATCTGCACTATTCGGCTTCCATAAAGGCGAAACATGTTGGTCTTTGGATTGGATGAACAAAGCGTTGTAAGGAGCGAAATGAGTAATACTGGAGAAACAAACTCATATGTGTAGCAGCATACATGGTAGCGTAGGCTGTAGGAGAAATGTTCAATGCTGGCAGTCTTTTACAAGTTAGGATTCAGGTCATCTTGAATCTGGCTGTATTGGCGGAGAATCTCGGACATACAGCAAAACGATGATGACGAACGATTTATGATGGTCAAGTTTGAGATTGCTGATATATGAGTGACTTGTTCTGGGAGGGATTTCGCCAAGGAACCCAATAGAGTACGGTTCAATACATCAGTGGTTTAGCAACACGAATAGGTGTCTGATAACCGTCGAGTATTTGTGGCTGTTTGTTCTCATATCACATTGAAGCCGCGTTTTGCAGCCACTTCAGGAAAGAGATCCCAATATCAATTTCTGTGAAAAGCAATTACGTCGTGCACAACATAAACATACTGATAGCCGCCTTTCCTTGGCGAAGGCGGAGCAAAAGTGCACAACTACCATGTCTTAGTTGCTTGTAACAATGTTGGCCATTTATTTCCGCCACTTCATATTAAATGTCTTTGCAGCCGTATCGTCCCCTTTGCCAGATCATTTACAGCTGTGATAACGGAATGATGTTTCAAAAGGACAGGCAGTTCCGTAACATTTAAATATAAAATCTTTGAAGGAGCCTGCTGTTTGTGTAAAACCAAGCGTCAACTTTTCTCATCACGACGGGTCTATCCACCACAGCCTGGGTGCTATCCAGGTCACCGCAAATCAACAACCTCTTGTACGGTGCTCATTCGTAACAATACAGCTCATGCGGTAGGGCTATTTCTTTTTGAATCTTGTGGTATTGGTTCAAGTCTTCTTCCAGTGCCTAGAAACGGTGCATCATGCACGGCACGGTCTTCATCCTCTCTGGTATGGCTGCCATAGCCAGAGCCTCTACTTCTTCCGGACCCCCTACCTCTTCCGCAGCCTCGCCGATGGCTTCCATGGATATTCCACCTATCGTTGTGCAGGCAGAGGCACCAATTCCAGTCGCCGAGCCGATTATCCCCGGTTTCACAAGATCAAAGGATGTCGAAGGTGTTATAGGGAAACTCAACGGTCTAGCTTATGAACTGTTTCTGCAAGTCGACAACTTCGGAGGCGACGGCATAAAAGTCCAAGTGATATGGGTATCTACTTACCTCGCAGCCCAGCATCGTTCAAAGTATGCTGACTTTCCAATAGGAAGCGTATCTACATTGTCGGGATGTAATCGACGGGGTTGAGCAAGCGCTCAATGGTATGAGCAGCCAGCCAGAGATTGCTTTCGACTATGCAGAGCAAAAGAGCATTTGCTCCTCGTTTGACTCGGTATGTAACGACTTTCACAACGATGTTGGTTCGTTTAAGACATGAGGGCGACTAACATTCCACCCGGCTAGTTCGGCATCGACCAATCGAAGCTCGTCACCGTGTTAGTCAAAGACGTGGATTTTATAGCCATGAATGGCTTCGCCAACCATTTCGGACAATGCTTGGCTCGATTACAGCCTGCGATGATTCGATTTATCGAACAGCTCACGGCTTACGCGCCTCAGTGCGAGTTTGAAATGCTAAGGAGGAGAGACCAGCTTGAGGTGGCATACGATGGTGCTGTCAGGCTCATGGGAGACCATCACGAGGGGACAGAACGCATTCCTCTGCCCTTGGACTGAGGTCATCATCCTAAAGTTTTCTCCTCATCCTGCACATCGCTGCTTTTGAGCGTGGCCAGTGCTGGCGTCATCACCGTTTTACAGTTCGCGCATCTTTGCCCAATAGATCAGACCTGACGGTGGCTAGAACAGGGTTGATGGCGACAAGGCATGGATTGTACACTGGCTGCGCTTGTGAGATCAAGGGATAT
The DNA here is from genome assembly GCA_013396295.1 of Fusarium heterosporum. Classification (NCBI taxonomy): domain Eukaryota; kingdom Fungi; phylum Ascomycota; class Sordariomycetes; order Hypocreales; family Nectriaceae; genus Fusarium; species Fusarium heterosporum. Next base: position 447,211 of record JAAGWQ010000051.1, on the reverse strand, counting down.
GTGCCCTATCTGACGGCACACATATTTTGTTGGGAGGTAGGTAAATATGGGTTATTTTGGGTGGTGAATCAATGAGATAGTCTTTGTATCTAGTGTCTATTTCGCGTAGTCCAAAGATAAACCAAGCGGTGAGAGAATACTTCATGCATTCTGATTTACTGTCCCCACGTAGTCGCAGGACTTAGCTGGATGCTGCAATATTGAGAGCATTATCACTCCCACATCCAATGAACTCAAAGATGCATCGCAGCAACGATGTTCGCACCAGATGGTTTGAGAACTGTGCGGGATCTGAAAAGAAAAGAAGAAAACAACCCGCCCACGTATTTTCTGGGTAAAAGAAAGGTAATTAGAGTGAAAAGTAGGAGTTTTGTGTAACATTAGATGTCTATTTCGTACCCTATACTCTGGTAACTTAAACGGAGTGCCGGTTTAGCCCGCCAATTTAAGGGAGAACGGCTGGACGGGGCGGAAGTGGGTGGGCCCCGAAGCACAGACCATCCGATCCGGGGTGAGGATAAGCGAATCCACAAAAGAAGGAGAAAAAGTTACGTTAAACGAGAAGAAGTAATTCGCATTGTTATCATAGTGCTCCGTATATTAATTATTCAAGAGTATTCTATGAGCTGTGATAGAATTGCAAAGAGTGGGAGTGGTGGTTGTCGGCCGAAATACAAGAAATGGATTAGATTGATACATAATTACAAGGATAGTAAAAATCCTTTGTGTGCTTTATGACATTATGTCCTGTGCCTCCCTTCAACTCTTATCAACTTGAGTTGCGTGCTTGAACAATGCAAGGGAAATAAAAAAAATGGTGACTGCATGAAGTAGATAGTCTAATGGATCAACCCAAACATTGTCTTGAAAAAAATAAGCAATCCCGTTGTCAGAAGCTCGAGTTGTCTTACTACATGTATACGTCAATTCATCAGCCCTTGCCAAGTCATCATTGACAGTACGGACGAGGTTTACAGAAGGTATACATAACTACCATATCTTTTTCGTCCATTTGGTTATTTGGTAAGCATAAATTATATCGTATACAACTAAACAGCTTGCTGTAAACCCCAATATTATAGAAATATCCTCAAATAGGGACGGGCACTCCGTATATCCAGTTATCTTGCAGGGGGTTTTGAGCCCACAAGGAAGGCCTACAGTAAGAATTACCCAAGACACGGTCCCATACCTTGGCTCAAGCCACACGCAACCCCTCTCTTTCCTCGCCTGTCCCTGACCTTCTTTCCCTTGTCCGTGCAACGGACTGCCCACACTGAGAAACGTGCCCGCCCCCGAACTGGTCGGCGACCATCCCAAGCCAAGCCAGGGCAGGGCAAAAAGAAGTCCATGTCATGCTGGGACTCCCTGCCCAACCTTTCCTCCCCCGTATTCCTTTTCTTACCTCTCATTCAATTCTTCCATCTTGAATATCAATCAACCTCCCCTTCTTCATCTCTAAAAGTGACATCTGTATCTTTATCTCCAACTCAATTCGCAAGTGAACCTAATTACGGGCTCCTCTTACTCCCCACCGCCGACTTCGCGTCCGACTCCGCCATCTCCCACGGCTTCAGCACTGTGGTGTGACTTCATTCTGCATTACGAACGAAATCTCCAAGTTCCCGTTCGATTACACATCTTTAGACAAGGAGGATAGAAACACTTGGGTATGTTTGATACTAAGCATAATAGCATTTTACCTAATCTTGCTTTACCGTTTCAGCCAACGGGTTCCATGTGATCGCCCACATCGTGAACCTTTACCGAAAATGCTGCGACGACCTCCGGGTGAGGGACGTCGACCCTTACAGCAACAGAAACTCCTTCTCGCCTTTGCTATCATCCTTCTTCCTTGGCTACAACTTGTCGATGCTCAGCAGCAGCACCGACCGGTCGACGAGCATGCTTTGCCACAACTGCAACGCCCTGGTGGCAGCAGTCAGCAGCTAGCCGACGATGCCGTCGTACGTCAATGGGCTGCCACGCCTATTGACGCGACCAAGGCGGCTCGCGAAACTGCCAAGAACATAAGGCGAGCATCCCAGCCGAAAAACGAACCTATCCGTAAAAACCGAAAGAGAGAACACGAAAACATCATCATCCCTGACGATGCGAGCGCCCTCGCAACTTTGGCTCCGGCTCAGTCCGTAGGAGCACCAAACCCTTCACGATATCAACGGTCCAGCAGTCTTCCGGCTTCTGGACTCGCGTCGCCGCAGATTGCGCGGAGTCTGAAGGATTGGGAAGTAGAAGACTTTGTTCTTCTGGCGACCGTCGATGGAGACCTATACGCCAATGATCGACGAACTGGAAAAGAACGTTGGCATCTCGAAGTCGACCATCCCATGGTGGAGACAAAACACCACCGCGCGCAAGAATCATCACTCGATGAAAACTATCTTCCAGTTGACCATTATGTATGGGCTGTCGAACCTAACCGCGACGGTGGGATTTACCTTTGGATTCCAGACTCCGACCAAGGCCTAATCAAGACTGGATTTACCATGAAAAAACTAGTAGAAGAGCTCGCGCCCTACGCCGACGATCAATCCCCTGTGGTCTACACAGGTGACAAGAAGACAACAATGATTACCCTCGATGCCGCAACCGGAAAAGTTCTGAAATGGTTTGGCTCTACTGGATCACATGTATATGAAGCAGAAAGCTGCGCCCGTCCCGATACCTTGTATGATGCGGACAGCCTGGAGTGCAGTTCTACTGGTACCATCACGATGGGCAGGACTGAGTACACTGTTGGCATCCAGCGACGCGAAGACGGTCTGCCCATTGCTACTCTCAAGTATTCCGAGTGGAGTCCCAACAATTACGACAGTGATCTTTTCCAGCAACACCACTCTTCCCTCGACAAGAAGTACATCACAAGCCAACATGATGGCAAAGTCTATGCATTCGACTACGCAAGATCCGAAAAGGCAGAGCCGCTGTTTAGTGAACACTTTGCGGCGCCTGTAGCGCGAGTCTTTGATGTGTGCCGACCAGGAGATGCCACATCTGAAAGCAATCCCGACCTGGTTGTTTTGCCCCAGCCACCAATGCCAGCGCAGGATGAGACACACGACAGAATGCGTAGTAACAGCATCTTCCTCAACCAGACCCGCACAGGTGACTGGTATGTCATGTCTGGACGATCGTATCCTCTCATCATACATGCCCCTATCGCTCAAATATCTCGTCCAGATTGGTGGGACATTGCACCAGCTTGGGATACCATCAACCAGACCAAGCTGTCCAAGGCCTTGGTGGGCACACATTTCCTCGACAATGACAACAAGAGAGGGCCACACACTCCAAGTTTACCTGCCGGTTCAATCGAGGTACCTGAGGTGTATGATGTGTATAATGACGATGAAGAGATTGAGAACAATTCCGAGCCTCACATGGAATTGGGATACCCAGAAGAGCCTACCATCTTCACCAACATCAAGTCGATACCTCACAGAGCCGCTCAGAGTATTCAGGATTTCATCACCAACCCTGTTGTGATTATCATATTCATCACAATACTGTACATGAATGAGAAGAACATCCGTCAACATCTGAAGCGTGGAAAGCGTAGGGGCTTTTGGAACGAATTCCAAAATATTCTGGGTTTCACTGAGGCCAATCCGTTCGAGGTGGATGTTGATGATGGCGAGAGCACCGATGCTGAGGGCAACCTCGACAACGCGCCCGAACCAATCACGGAAGAATCAAAGGCTGAGGCAATGGATGAGAAGCTTAAGCAAGAAACGAGAGACCCTCCAGTACCAGCTCCTGAATCGTCAAATCTGGAACCCGACGTGATCCCACAAGAACCTGCGAAAGAGCTGGATCCAAGTGACAGAGAGGCAACTCCCAAGCCCAAGAAGTCATCGACTGACCCCAGCACTTCTCAAAGCCAAGCCAAGACTGCACCAAACGACGGCAACCAGAATGGTGCACCCCCAGAGAAGAAGAAGAAGGCTCATAGAGGTCGACGCGGAGGTGTCAAGCATCGAAAGGGACGTAACCAAGACGCCTCTCAGTCTCGTGGTGATGATCCTGTCATGGGTACCGTCGAGGACGCTGTCAATAACGCCAAGAAACTAGGTGAAAGGCCCAGCCTTGAGCCCGATGTGATGACCATACACGACGACATGCAATCTGTGACGGGTTCCACCATTCGCATGGGAAATATCGAAGTGAACACGGATGAGCAGTTGGGTACGGGTAGTAACGGTACCTTGGTGTTTGCTGGCAAATTCGACGGAAGAGCGGTGGCTGTCAAGCGCATGCTGATACAGTTTTATGACATCGCTTCTCAAGAGACTAAGCTTCTGCGAGAAAGTGATGATCATCCAAATGGTAAGTTTGACGAATGATTGCAGAGAAAACTCCTAACGATTTTAGTTATTCGATATTACTCGCAGCAAATGCGCGATGGATTCCTCTACATTGCTTTGGAACGCTGCGCTGCATCTTTGGCCGACGTTGTCGAGAGGCCTAATCACTTCCGCGAACTTGCTAACGCAGGTCGACAAGATTTGCCCAACATCCTATACCAGATCACGAACGGTGTGATGCACCTGCACTTCCTCCGAATCGTTCATCGTGATCTGAAGCCCCAGAACATTCTCGTCAACATGGGCAAGGATGGCAAACCAAGAATGCTGGTCTCTGATTTTGGACTTTGCAAGAAACTAGAAGATACTCAATCCTCTTTTGGTGCCACTACTGGCCGCGCAGCTGGAACATCCGGTTGGCGTGCCCCTGAGCTTCTACTTGGGGATGACGGTGCTCCAATGACTGAGCTTGATACGCAAAGTGGCTCTGGGTCGGTCGTGGATGACAACACTTCACGACGAGCCACGCGTCGTATTGACATCTTCTCTCTCGGATTGGTCTTCTTCTATGTCTTGACCAATGGATCTCACCCCTTTGACTGCGGCGATCGCTACATGCGAGAAGTGAACATCCGCAATGGGCGGTACAACCTAGATCTCCTCGATTCTCTCGGCGACTTTGCCTATGAGGCCAAAAACCTCATCGCGTCTATGCTCGAGCAACGCCCAGCTGACCGCCCACATGCTGCAGAAGTTATGGCTCATCCCTTCTTCTGGTCACCCAAGAAGAGGCTTGCATTCCTGTGCGATGTGTCAGATCATTTTGAGAAGGAGCCTAGGGATCCGCCTTCGCCGGCATTAGCTGAGCTTGAGAAGCATGCGGAGGAGGTGATTAGTCATGACTTCCTGAAGAGTCTTCCCCGAGATTTTGTTGACTCTCTCGGAAAGCAACGCAAATACACTGGGACGCGCCTCCTTGACTTACTTCGAGCATTGCGTAATAAGAGGAATCACTATGAGGACATGTCAGATGCTCTCAAGCGAACTGTCGGAGCTCTGCCCGACGGTTACCTCGCGTTCTGGACTGTACGGTTCCCAATGCTATTGTTGACCTGTTGGAATGTTATATGGTCTCTTCGTTGTGATCAGACGGACCGTTTCCGCGAATATTACTTGCCCGCACCTCTATGAGCTTGGGATAAATTAGTTATGTTTAGTTGGAAACTCAATCTTGAATACATGTTTGAGAACTCAATATACTCACTTCATAAATCCTTCCAATGTCTTGACCGTACGTATTGACAATAAAAAAGCTTCCCAAAGTCTTCATCTATATACCCTTCGGGGATGGAAATCGAAGTCTGTAAATCAACAAGAGGGCTCTTGTGTACAAAATTCTGGCATTTTGCCGATGGTTTATAAATAAATTTCTGGAGTGTTGAGTTAAGATGCCCTACAGCAAAACAGTGTTCTTTACCTCGTAGGTTCTAATTATATATACCACATGCAATAAGTCTAGGTTGTCTCAAGATGTTAGGTATCCACTCACGGCTAGAGACTTAGTAGATTTGTCAAGGCATTGCTACAACCTGAGGGAAGTTGTTGAACAGTACAACAGTCCAACCAACGAAAAGAATAGCACCAAGAACCTAACAAGATGGACGAAAATAGATTACTCCAGAAAATGCTTTTAAGAGAGTCCAAGTGACTGGACCTATCCTTTTGTAACATGACAAAGAATTTCATTACGTGACCCCTCGCCCTGACCAGTTTTCTACCGAGATACAAGCAAATCACTCATGCAAATGCAGTGAAGCCCTCTATGCGAGCACCTCCTCACTCTCTTCTAGAACCTCCTCCACAATCTCTTCAATCACCCGGTCCTCCTCTGATGTTGTACCCACCAAAGACTTTGTGTATGCCTCTAGCAAAGGAGCATGAGGATCCTTTGGTAGGCCGAGCACCTCACGCTCTTCCAGCGTGTCGGCCTCCATAGCCTCGCGCCACGAGTGCCACTCCTCGAGCATGCGTCGGCGAGCTTCAACCACGGCCAAGTCAGCAGAGGCACCACGGTCAGCATCTTCTTGCTCGAAGACACGGCTGTATTCTCGGAGGTTCTTGCGGACAGCCTTCTGCTCTTCCTTGGTGAGCAGAGTCGCGGGTCGAGGACGCCACGAGAACTGCTTGAACTTCTCAAGGGGCTCTTCTCGTAGGGCCTCACCCTTGAAATCGTAGATGTGATAACCGTTTTCCATCTGACATCAGTTAGTACGAAGCTCTTGTGGATGCGACAGATATTACTTACCGAGTGCTTCCAGGCAGAAGCCCAAGAAGCGACGAAGCGACCCGAAGGATCCCATTCGACATCTGTGACACCGTAGTGGTCGGCGGTGTTCATGGCCTGAAGGTTGGCAGTGAGGTCCTTCTCAGCCTCGGGCTTCTCGCCCTCAAAGTCGAGGTCGAAGAAGTCAAGGTCGGAGCTCTGCTGGTTGGCAATAGTAGCAATGACGACAAAACGACCACGAGGTGACCAGTAGATGGCGTTGCTGTTCTTCTTGTCAAGTGTTCGCAGGTGCTTGAAGTTACCCACTTGCTGACCCTTCTTAGCCTTCTCGGGGCAGAAGAATGAGACAGCGGTCTTAGGGGGGACGGCAGTAACGCCGACGGGCTCAGTTGTGGAGATAATGGCGAATCTGTCACCCTTGGGCTCCCAGGCGAAGTTGATGACAGTGTCCTTGATGGTGTCAACAACCTCAACAGGAACACCCTTCTCCTTGACGCGGAAGATCTCAAGTGTGGTGGCCTGAGACTTCTTGGACTTGGAGTGACGATCGACCTTGACACAGATGTAGGCGGCGTCGGATTGCCAGTGAAGCTTGGCATCGCTGACACTGAAGAGGTTCAGAGATCGAACGACCTGTTTTGAGGGAACACTCATCAATCCGACCTTGGCAGGGTTGCTGCCGATTTCGGGAGTCCAGTAGCAGAACAGCTGCTCGTATTCCTTGACACCATCACGCTTGGGAGTGGCAGGAGCCCAGTCGAAGTCCACAACACCATCGATCTTGATAGAGGTCTTGTCGAGAAGGTTCATGCGGGGCAGCTCGTAGACGGAGATGGACTGGCCCGGGTTAAGACGGGCAACGTACTTGTCGTCGGCGGACCACTTGAAAGCAGGCCACTGCATCTTAGGCGGGGGCTTACCATCCTCCACCTTCGGGGGTTCGAGGTTAGCGAAAGATCGGATAGGGGTGCAGGTAGCGATATCCCAGATAACGTAGTTCTTGCCGTGGTCGTCGATGGAGAGAGCGGGGTGGCCCTCATCGGGGATGGAGATGGGGCGGTTGGACCATGTGACGATGTACTTCTCGCCGGGAGAGAAAGCGACGAGGTTCACAAAGGGGTGAGCAAATCGTGCTTGTCGTGACCATGAAGGGCCTCCCCAAAGCTGAACACCTTGAGCGTGGACAGATGTAAGGAATGTACCGAGAGGAGACCACTGAACAAAGGTCTCAGTCCAGTGCTGTCGCTCGACAATGTTCTCAGGCTGGTCCTTCTCGTTGTTCCAGTAAACACCAACGTTCTCGTCGCGGAACATGACGAACTGATCGCGGCCGCGGCCTGAGGGGTCCTTAAGGAACCATCGCTGATGCTCCTTCTCGGTGAAGTCGTCGATTTGAGGGGGTTGGTAGGTCTCGTCTACACGACCTTCTCGTCCATATCGTTCGATGTCGGTAAACTTGTTGACGCGGAGAGTGTGCTTCTTGTCGAGGGGGGTGAGGTCGAGCTGGCGAGTAGCAGCGGCGGCCTCGGCGGGTGAGGAGTATTCGACAAAAGCGAACCTTAACAGGGGATCAGTTTCCAAGCTCTTGATGCTTCTTCAAGCCATGTTTAGCACCTACCGAAGAGACTTTCCGTCGTCGCCAATGGGCATGTGAACCGAGTCCTCTCGTGCCTTGCCAACAGTGTTGAGCTTCTTCAACAAGAACTTGACGAGCTTGGGCTTCTGCTCCTCTGTGACCTGGGGCAGGCCGTCGATGACGACGAAGCTGTCATAACCCTGCTCCAGTGAAACTTCAAATCGCTCTCGCAGATCGGAGATATCAATATCATCCTCGTTGAACTCGTCGTCGTCAAGGTCGGCCTCGCGGAGGTGGTCGAATGAAGGCGCCATGATGGGCGATATTTGTTGTTGGAGGGGTGCAAGAAAAAATGCCCCGCTCTCACTTGTTTCTGGATGGTTTTTTTCGAGGGTTTTTGGAGGGTTCGGCTACCGAGCACAAGGTTTGCGAAAATGATCTGTTTCGCGCGTGAGATCTGACCTGTGGGAGTCACGCAATAGTTGGTCTAAAACCGCGGGGAACGTCGCTCGGGAACGTGCGGAATCTCGATGTTGCGGTGGCCAACCTAGAGCAGTACAAATTTGGTGTTCTGCTTGACTTTGCGTTGAAAGTGTGCGCGATGCGGAGAAATGATATCCCTTACTCCTGACCGGAGCGCGAATCTCTCACCGCGGGGCAAGTCACGTGGGGGCTTCATGGCGGCGGAGGGGCTGTCGGTTTGCTTTGCTTAGCTGAGAGCTCCAGAAAAAAAGGCTGCAACGTCTACCCCAAGGCTGAAGCATATTGACGTTGACGACGACGATAACCTCTTACGTTTTTATAGGTTTCGCCGTGTTCACAGTCAAATTGTTGGCCCATTATGGTATGTTTTGCCTTTTGCTGAATTTGCTTGTTTTCTGATACTTGACAACATCTACAGAGAACAACATGTGCTAACATTTGCCCCTCTTAGTCTTTCCAACCAACCCAGATTTTTGAGGAGGGCACCACCGAGGAGAAGGGTGAGAATGCGCGTCTCTCTGCTTTTGTCGGTGCCATTGCCGTTGGTGATCTCGTAAAGAGCACCCTCGGTCCCAAGGGTATGGACAAGATCCTACAGTCAGCGTATGTAGAGTCCATGTTGCGGTCGACAACCCCCCCTTTTAACACGATGCTAGCTCCACTGCCGAAATCATGGTTACCAACGATGGTGCCACCATTCTTAAGTCGATCGCCCTCGATAACGCTGCCGCAAAGGTCCTTGTCAACATTTCCAAGGTTCAGGATGACGAAGTCGGTGACGGTACCACCTCAGTTACTGTCCTCGCTGCCGAGCTGTTGAGAGAGGCGGAGAAGCTGGTTGACAAGAAGATCCACCCCCAGACTATCATTGAGGGTTACAGGATAGCCAGCCAGGCTGCGTTAAAGGCGTTGGAGGGATCAGCCGTTGACCACAGCAAGAACCCCGAGGCCTTCCGAAAAGACCTGCTCGCCATTGCCCGAACAACACTCAGCTCCAAGGTTCTCGCCCAAGACCGTGATCAATTCGCCGAACTTGCCGTCGATGCCGTCCTCCGCCTTAAGTCCTCCGACCTCAACCATATTCAGATTATCAAGAAGGCTGGAGGCAAGCTCAGCGATTCCTATCTTGACGAGGGTTTCATTCTTGACAAGAAGATTGGTGTCAACCAGCCTAAGCGACTAGAGAAGGCCAAGATCCTGGTGGCCAACACCTCCATGGATACTGACAAGGTCAAGATCTTTGGCGCCCGTGTCAAGGTCGGTTCGACAAGCAAGCTTGCCGAGCTTGAGAAGGCCGAGAAGGACAAGATGAAGGCCAAGGTGGAGAAGATCAAGGCGCATGGCATCAACTGCTTCATCAACCGACAACTCATTTATAACTGGCCCGAGCAGCTATTTACCGATGCTGGTATCATGTCTATCGAGCACGCCGACTTTGACGGTATTGAGCGCCTGGCTCTTGTTACTGGCGGTGAGATCGCCTCCACATTCGACCATCCCGAACAAGTCAAGCTTGGTCACTGTGATGTAATTGAGGAAGTTATCATTGGTGAGGACACCCTCATCAAGTTCTCTGGTGTGTCAGGAGGCGAGGCTTGCACAATTGTTCTTCGAGGTGCCACAGAACAGCTCCTCGATGAGGCCGAGAGAAGTCTGCACGACGCCCTTGCCGTCCTGTCCCAGACTGTTAAGGAGCCCCGAACTACTCTTGGTGGTGGTTGTGCTGAGATGCTTATGGCTAAGGCTGTCGAGGGTGCTGCTACCCGAGTTGAGGGTAAGCGACAACTGGCTGTGCAAAGCTTTGCTGTTGCCCTTCGACAGCTACCCACTATCCTGGCTGACAACGCTGGTCTCGACTCTGGAGATCTCGTTGCTAGGCTGCGAAAGGCTCTCTATGATGGCCTCACAACTTACGGCTTGGATCTGATGACCCCTGGCGGTGGTATCATCGACATGCGGGAACTCGGTGTTATTGAGAGCTACAAGCTGAAGAAGGCTGTTGTGTCCTCGGCCAGCGAGGCCGCAGAGGTAAGCACTTATCTATGACTGTTCGAAAACGCATTCTAACATTTTTATTAGCTTCTTCTCCGCGTGGACGATATCATCCGGGCAGCTCCTCGTCGACGAGAGCGTATGTAAGGCTGGGCTCAGGTAGCTAGTGAGGACGAGTCAATGTGCATAAACCATGATGATCTGTAATGATACCATAGATGTGGCGGCATGGAAATGCAAAAAAGGACCATCGTGGGCCAACCTTGCCTTCAAATCAAAATAAGTTCCGAAGTCTGTGATAAGAATGTGAAACGTTATGACAGTGCTAGCAGCTGGCAACTGTTAGCCCCTATTTCGCTGCAGTGCTTTGCCATTGTCATTTGAAGCTGGCACTGACAAGCTTCAATTTGCATTGCCTATTGTCCAATTACTGTTCAATCTTACTGCCTGTTTGCATACACAGGTAGTCAGCTCGTTTGCACTCACTTCTTCACCCCCGTATGCCTCTTATGATCGCCTACTTTCACCCTTCTGTCTCATCATCAACATCTCACTTCAGACTTCATTCTTTACAACGCACCCCTACTGTTTGATATTATATCTCCCAACTATCGCCATTGTCACGACTCTGTCAGCCACCTCCTTGAACTCTTTTCGGCCGATTCACCTATCACAGTGAATTGCTGCCGCTATGGGGCAACCCACGATACCCGATTTCTTTCCGTCTTCATCACCTTCCAGGCGACGAGCCAAGAAGCGTCAAAATTCACCAGTTCGCAAGCTCAAGCCGAAGACTTCACAAACTTCATCTTTGCCATCTATACCCTCAACCCCTATCCCCGAAACCATGTCTTCTCAGTCAGTAAAGAAACGTCCTCACGAGGAAGGCGCTGAGCGCATCCTCGAAACACCCTCTCACCCGAACAAAAGATTCGCAAAGAGCAGCCAAGGGCAGCGAACCCCAACCAGAGCGACCGAACTACCGCAAGGTAGCTCTCCTCATACGCCGTTGAATATTTCATCCGGCGAGAGCTCTGATTCCGACTGCCAGATCCAGAGAGTCGAATCATCACCAAACCGAAAGCGCAAGCTTGTCGCTGCTAGCCCACGAGCTCGTCATGCCAAGAAAACGAAGGTTGAGCAACCCTCTGCCATTCAACGGGGCTTTGCTTCTATCAAAGCATCTGCACTCGCTCCCGACACGGCACCATCCAAGGCAAAGAGATCAGCCGCACGTCGATGCCGAACAGCTTCTGTGCCTCCTAGCGCACTTCTACCTGATCTCACATCGAGCTTTGCAGTCTCAGGCCGCAGCAGCTCCGTTCCACCCAAGAGCGCAACTGCCGAAGCAAATAAAATGACGGAGAGCAAACCCGGTCCTCAGAAGGGCACCACTCTTCAGAGGAACAGCATTCCCCAAAAGAACTCTACCCCACAGCAAGACACCACTCCTCAAAACGATAATGAGAACGAGTCCGACTGCTGTATTGAAATAGTCTCGCCTTCTCCTAAGAGGCGCCAGCAACTCGAACAGCAAAAGGCAAATGTTAAGCGTCGGCGAGTAGGTGATTCTGTTGACACTCCTGTCTTTCTCGATGCAGACCACACAGACGAGCTTGTCGAGTCAGACCTTGAGATCGTCAAGGTTCAGCTGTCCCCAAAGCGACGAGCTGCAGCTATACGTGCCTCGCCTGGTAGCAAAACTGAGGATCGAGACTCTCAAACTCAACGATCTCGAAAGATCGCAACCCTACCCAAGCTGCAGTCTCCTGTCAAGCTTCAGGCTCCTATAAAGCAGAAACCTATGTCGCCCGCTTCTACTATCGTACACTCGCCCATTCCATCCCAAGTTGCGCAGAACCCTCACATCGACCTCACCCAGGAGCCATCTTCTGATAGCTCTGATACCTCAGACGAGGAGTTTATCACCCCTCACACACAGCCAACCTTGCCTACTCCAGTGCAGAATGCTTCTAATACCCAAAATGAGCCACGGAACAAGCCCGAAACTGTCCCAGAAGACAGACACGGTGATAATCTTGGTCCTTTGATGAACTATTGCGACCACTATCTGGCCAAGAAAAAGAACAAGAAACAGGATTTATCATCTTCTGACGAAGGCACTGAGTCTCCCGCCAAAACTGAAAATAGCTCAACACTCAGGAAGCTGTTTTCCATTATCAAGGACGAGGCTGCCGACGACGACAGCGAGGAGGAATATCAGGGACTCTCTGATCGCAGCGACGACGATTATGACTTCAAATCATCGCCACCTGTGTCATACCAGCTCCCAGAAGATGAAGCACCTGGAAGTATGAAGGCCTATCCTCCTCTTTCGGTTTCCAAACTTCAAAGACGCCTTTCATCCTCCCCAAGTAAGAGTACTGGCTCTCCTGGCTACGATAACTCATTCTCGACCGCACCCGAACTCCCATACGACGATTCTCCTGTAAGGAGAGTCAAGCTTAAGTTTTGCCATGATGACAAATTCAAGTCCGTCAAACAGGAGAGCAGCCAGTCGTCAGCTTATAAGCTTCAGTCAGTCTACAGTGGCAAGAAGCTTCCCCCAACACACACCCCCGGGACACCGTCACCATACCGACCACATCATCGAGATGCGCTCATTGGCCTCAAAAGTATTCTCAGACGATCTGGCGGACACAGAGATCACGACACTGACAACGAGACTGAGTACTCCCCCTTTCCTGACATCTCTCCACTCTCAGGCGATGAGTACACTGTCTCATCACCCAGCGAGCGAGTTCAACGTACCAGAAAGCAAGCCAAGGTTGCTCGACCTTCTGAAAGCACAGCCTCGTAGAATGAGTCTGGCATCGGAAACAAACCTCGAACACCACCACCCTCCACTGGCAATGCCAGCAAACCAAAAACGTTGACAGATCTTCGATCGAAGAGCTGGGTATCGCCCCGGCCTAAGGTCATCAATCGACCTGCCACCCCTGTACCGAAAGGGCCTCAATGGCTCCAACATAGTAAGTGATGTATCTTCGTCTCAAGGACCTTATACTAATTTTGAACACAGAAAAAGAGATCGCACCTCTGACAGCTGTTGTAGACGACATTACTACGAACGACGCGGCTTCTAGCCAAGGGACCCCATCAAAACGACCAGTCCGCGCCATTCAGCGGCCTTCCAAGGCGAAGAATCATTACTTCACAGACGTGGAAGAGTCCGAGGATGAACTACAGAAGAGGTACGAAGAACAACAGTTGAAGCCAATCAAGAACAGTAACTGGTTCAAGCCCTCAGCCAAAGAGATCAAGCCTCAGGTTATTCGAGATAGTGTTTCGGAGCACGCGATCAAGTCTACAGTCACCCTGTTCAAGAAGAAGATGGACGCTGACGAGAGTTTCTGTCCCGTGAACTCCAACACCAACCAAAAGTACTGCTGGGACGTTGACTGGAGCATTCCCGCATCTCTCAGTGAACGAGAGTCACACGCCGTGGCCACAGAACTGGACCATAGGGGAATCAAGACCGATAAACAATACAGCAACTTCTGGTATAACCTGACGATGAAGTGCTCGAAGCTACTAGGCTCACCTGTCCCGCTCTTCACAGCAAAGACTAAGGCACTCGACACCTTTGTTGAAGAAGCCACGCGAAATCACGAGTTCAGAACACGAGGCCAAGACCTCAAAGTCAGAAAAGCATTAAGAAAAAAGCTCCAGAAGCACAAGAAGAAGAACAAGCTGCCTGAAGGAGTTGAGGCATTTCTCATCCCGGGCGACACAGACCAAGAGAGCGACTCAGAAGACTCTGACACTGAAGATGATCTAATTGGAAAGATGCATGCAGAAATAGAGAAGCAGAAAAAGATATCTGGAAGAGGAACCAGCTGTGGACGTCGAAGAAAGAAGTGATCGACGTCGATGAGATCGAGAAGAATGGATCAATTGCTATGGACGATGTAATAAGTACGAATGGATGAAGTCACAGGGATGTAAGCCTCACGCAAAGGCCGCAGAGCAGCTTATAATAGAATGCGAAATTACTGTATTTTGGTCGAGTCACAGCGGGTGAAGAAGCACCAATATTTTATGCCTCTCCGTGATTATGAGACTTGCGAGAAATTGTACTAATCTTGTACAAATTCAAAGAGATTTTAATGAGCTCTTACAAACTTGGGTGAATTCTGATAAATATTTTTGACCTGTCTCTTTGTCGTGACTCTAAACAAAAGTGTAATATTGAGGTGCAAGCTGAATCTCAAAGTCGTGAGACTTGATTGGTCCAACTTGTTCACTAGCCGCGTATATGCGGCCGAGATTAACAGACAGGGGGCCGATAGCGCTCGGCACTGTAGACGCAGGCTCTTCCAGGTGGTCTTACACAGTTGTTTGGGGGAGTACACAGTGCAAGCCCTTGTACTGGCTTGACCCGATAAGGCCATGTCCACACCCATGCGCATCCACAACAACAACAAAATAGCACAAAGGTCACGTCCAGGCTATTTTTGTATGATGAGCTACAAGCATGTTATCTTTTGGCAGTGGGATCATCCCCTTGATGTCCTTGTCTTTCATCGTCTCGTCTCGTTTGGGGATCGTCATCCACTTCCCAGTTTAACTTGATTGCTTGACCTTGCTTTGACCTGCACTTGCTTGAACTTTCTACTCGTTGCTTCACTCGTTTTCTCTCTTCTCCTTGTCATCTCTTCATTTCCTTATTGTCTCTTCAAACACCACATCGATCTTTCTTCTTCTTCGTATTACTTGTCCCGAATCCTTCAAACTTTAACCTACCTAATCCCCCTTTGTTTTGGAGGCCACTTCTTTCTACTCCGTACTCCGCGCTTAATTTTGGGTATTCCCTCGTCATCCCGGCATCGACCGCTTACCCTGTCCGGGGTTGCAAAATCTTGTTCTCCTCTTCAGGCGTTTCCCAATGGGAGTAGAAGCGTCTGTTGGTCTTTAAACAACTCAACCAAGTCTATCGTTGATCGATCGAATTCGTACCGTTCTTATCACCTCATCATCAAAAATAACTTTCAAGTTCGACCCTCGTTTCTCTTTCATACGCTCGCTATTGTATCCCTTTTTCGCTCCAGACTTCTTAAGCCCTGCTTCTCTTGACCCGGTCATTTGGAAATTGAGCGAAACCCCGGCAATCTTGAAACGCCTCCAACCAGCCCCAATATCCATTGCATAACAACAACAACCGTTACCGCCAGTCCGACGAAGCAAAGCACAGACAGCTCTGCCAGAACGATACAATTGAACGATACAGGAGCGAAACCGCCTTATCCGAACAACGACAACATTGCCAACAGCGATCTCGAGCCAATTCAGTACACCCCGGAAGCCCAACACACTGAGCCAGAAGAAATCGCTTGCAAGTCCTCGGGCGAGTCGACAGAGTCCTCTCGTCCATTCGTCTTATCATCCCCCAAGCGATGCGACGATGATGCGCACTCTTGATACCGGCAGTGTTCTCCCCAGCCCCGACTCTCCCCCCGGGATGACCACCTCAAAGAGCTCCAAGACCTCTTCTTTCCAGTCTTTCGACAGTGACGATGGCAGCGTTTTGGCTGACGTCGGCCATTTCGAAGAGATTGGCCTCGACGATGATACCGTCACCCTCAAAAGCCCCTCCAAAATCGACGTTCGTCCCAGCCTAACCAAGAAACCTTCAAGCCGAACACTTGCAGCGGGCAAGACTGCTTCCAAAGCTCGACCACCGTTCCCTACTCTGGAGACCAATGTTTACACCTCCAACCCTCGAAGCACCAGTTTGAGCGCTTTGACAGAGCCAACTTCGGCCACGCGACCAAAGACCTTGACCAGCCCTTCTTCAGCCTCTCTTTCATTTCGACGACATCGAAGCCCGAGTCCTGCTTCTTCGCTCAACCCAAGGGATCCGAGAGGCCCAAGTCTACCTCAGAAACCACGCCGAGGCAGCTGGCAATCCGGTCGCGATCGCAAATCTTTTACCGACCTGGAACGAGAATGTGATGAAGACGATGGCGACGATATTCCCGATGGCATGTTTTTGGATAACGTGCCCCTCTCGCCACGACCTATGCAGGAGCGCACGCCCAGTCGACCCTCTTCTGCATCGCCCTCCCCTAATCGATCCAAAGAACGCGTTAGAAGTGTCGGCAATGGAACACCTGCGATCGCACAGGCTCAGGGTTCCCTACGGTCGCCAACCTGGAAGACCGATCAGAATCCTCGTAGCCCTCTGAAGACAAGAGCGCACAGCTGGAATGCCGCGTTGGCAGAACTGAATGCCGAAGCCAAGACTCTGACAGAGAAGCTCGAGGAACACGCCGATGAGATGATAGAGGAACAAGCCAAGCGTCCGGCTGGCCAGCGCCCAAACACATGGACTGCATCCAGAAGATCAGTCGACACGTATGACAGGAAGCAGCGTGTCAAATCGACCCCCGAGCTGCCACCCCTTCGCAAGACCAACATCATGATTGACCCTCTCCCTGTTTCCAAGGAGAAGGAAGCTGTATTGAGCCGGACGCGTCCCTCATGGTTGCCACCCAAGGACCCAGCCGAGGAGCGCCGACATCTGAAGGAGTATCAGAAGATGATGGCTGCGAGTGCCAAGGCTGAGGAGCGACGCGAAGCCTCACGCAGGGCCAAGATCGAGGGACGAGATAGCACAGCGGATAATCTGATGCAAATATGGGAGAGAGATGTGATCCCACGATGGAACGACGCTATTCGTGAACGTAGGACAAGAGAACTCTGGTGGAAGGGTGTTGCACCTCGAAGCCGAGGAGTCATCTGGGGTCGAGCAATCGGTAACGAGCTTGGTCTGTCAGAAGCATCTTTCAAAGCGGCTCTTGCTAGAGCTCAAGAGATTGAAGCTCGAGTCAAGGATGATAAGGGCGATCCAGAGGATGTCAGAAGGGCAAGATGGCTCAAAGAAATTCGGAAAGACGCTGCACAGAACACCTGGCAGGACCTCCGCATATTTGAGGTTGAAGGACCGCTACACCAGAGTCTTGTTGATGTTTTGAGCGCGTATGCAATGTACAGGAGCGACATTGGCTATGTCCGGGGCTGTAACGTAAGTATAGCCGACCATCTTGTGCTACCTAGATGCTAACCAAGTCCGTCAGACAATCGCTGCCTTGCTGCTCCTCAACTTACCCGATGCCGCGTCCGCATTCGTCGCACTCGCTAATGTGCTTAATCGCCCGTTACCTCTATCTTTCTATACTGGAGACCCAGGCGCTCAAGCTTCCGCATTCAACCTAGTAATGCAGACGCTTTCGCTCAAGTCTGCGCCGCTTCACGCGCATCTCACCAAGAAGATCAAGCCTGCCGATTTAGAGCAATCGCTATCAGGGATCCTGACGGCCTTGTTCACACAACACCTGGCTATTGATGAAGCAGCTCGGCTGTGGGATGTATATGTCTTTGAAGGAGACGCTCTCCTGATCCGAGCTGCCGTTGCACTTCTTCTTAGCAGAGAAATGACGCTGCTCGGCGCCAAGACAGCCGATGAAGTCAAGGCGATACTTGCTGAAAGAAACGCTAAGGTCTCTGCAGCCAGAGTTGCTGGAGAAGTTGGCGCCGAGGACAAGTTCATGATCTCAGTCCGCGAGGCAGGAAAAGCTTAGGCGTTTTGATCGGGCCATGATTTGGAAAGGCTCTTGGGGCATAATCTACAAGACGTATATTTGGTATAGACGGGGAGAACATATTTGCTCCATTTTAACGGCGTTCATCAAAGGGGTGCGTGGGCAACTCGACAGGATGTGGAGGGAACGTTTACGAAATGTCTGGAGAGGATATAGAGCGGTGTTTTTATCTTCGTAATAACCGTTGACCTTCATTGGAAGACGAGATTTTGAATCAACATATTTGATGATCATTTGAACTGCCTGCTGACGTGACCAAGAAATGACCGTACAGCAGTAGATTGATTTTGCGTCTAAGGAAGCTAGCCTCAGTATGAAACAGGCCAAGGCTTCAGATTTTTAGCTGTTGGAAACGGAGTTGTACGTCAAATGGAAAATTGGATACAAGTAACGACAGATTGCTGTCGTCATCCTTTCAACTATAGCGCTTTAGTGTCATTTGGAAGTTTCTTCATCCAGTGCAAATAGGATGTTATGGGTGTTAGTTGTATCAGTTGTCCGGCTGTCATTTTGGTGATCGCTTGCTCACACCAACAAATACCCGTGAAATGCGAGATGTGACACCATTTGGCGTGCTACAATGTTAGATAACTAAGAAAATACGGAGCACATTAACCCATCAAGGAGAAACATTCAGCCCATTAACAACTTGTTATTGTCCACCTCTGGTGGGACAAAAGATCAGTCCTTTTGTGATTGTCTCGATGTATAGGGTAACCGACTTGCCAGTTACTTGCTTTGTTCTTGATAATAAACCTCAAGAAGAGTTAAGTAGGCAACGGTCATCAAGTATTAGCACATTCTGGTGAAACTGATTTATGGCACAATCATTGTACGATGTTCTTTCCACATTGCTTGTCCAAATCAGTGCTCCTGCCGAAAGACGCGAAGCAGTGGGACTGGTGATGCACGTGATCACTACCAACTTTTGACCCCTCACCACTTATCGCGAAAACAATGAGAGCAGACAAAAACATCCAAACACCACCGTCCCAGTCATTCTCTCCACCCACTTACACCACCAGAAACCCCAAGCGGGCGACGCGTCCCTCAGTATGCCGTCCGGATATAAGCACGGCGACACGCCCAAGAAGGCCATGGTTCGAGGCACCATCTCGTACCTCGAGTCTCAGGGTCTACCAGTCAACAAGTCTGCCATCTTCCGGCACTTTGACCTGTCGCGGTCGCAGGGTTACGCCGCGCTCAGCGTCCCCGCGTCTAAGCGCAATGATCCCGAGTGGGAGGAGACGCGCGGGAGACCGCTCAAAATTTCCGAGGAAGATCAGCAAAAGATGGAGAAGATTCTGTGGGACGATCGCTATGTCAGTGTTAATCTGAACTGGCATGGATTGGCCAAGGAGGCCGGTGTTGAGGTTGATGTAAACCCCAGGACGCTGCACCGCACCATGGGAACTTTAGGATATAGAAGATGTCTGGCCTGTCCTAGAACTTGGGTGCACAAAAAGGCTCGCGAGAAGAGGGTTGAGTATGCTAGACGCATGCTTGAGGCGTACCCCCAGCCACAAGATTGGAGAAATGTTCGTTTCAGCATTGAGCTTCATTTCGGCTTTGGTCTTGATGGCAAAATACGTCTCATTCCTCGTCCTGGAGAAAAGTTTTGTGAGGAGTGTGGGAAAACCCCAGAGGCTGACTGGCCACGCGACCTGAGAAAAGCTCACGCTTGGGTAGCAGTGGGATATGGTTTCAAAAGCGAGGCCGTTTTCTACGAAGACTCGACAAGCCCCAACTGTACAGGCGTCATGACCATGCAAGAATACAAGGACCACATCCTTGAAAAGACAATCAAGCCTTGGCTCACCAGCACCGGGCCGCAGAGCTTTATCCTAGAGGAGGACTGCGAAGCGTTTGCCCATGGCGCCGCAAGCAAGGTGAACATAGTCCAGCAGTGGAAAGACGAGCACGGCCTGCGCTACTATTTCAACTGCGGCGACAGCCCAGATCTCAGCCCTCTCGATACGCTCTGGCCACACCGCAAGCAATGGGTGATGGAGGCGCCCAAGGACTGGGAGGATGAGACGCTCCAGAAGATGGTTAAAGATTCGTGGGCGACATTTGACATGGAGAGGATCAATATGTGGGTCGACTTTATGCCTCAGCGACTCAGATCGGTGATTGAGTCTGACGGCGCGCTGGTGTCTTGGTGATTGTTGTTTGGCGTAGTATTGTTTGTTGATGTTGTTACGAAGCGATGGCTTAAAAGAAGAAAACTTAGAATGGGCCTTTATTGATGTTACATTCGAGCCTTTGATCATTTTTTGGCTTTGTCAAAGAAGATATTACATGGATGGAGTATTTAGTTAGGGTTATGATGGCAAGATAGCGTTTGTTGTAAATGGTAGATGTCGGTAGATGTGAGATCGTTGCGAAGTGTTTTGATGCGTTGGTGTTTGTATGACTTGCATGCGATATAGGGCATATGGCCAGTCCGTCAAGTAGTATATTAGGTATGTATGCCGTAAACGCAAAGGAAAGGAATATAGTCGAGTAATAATATTATGTACTTGGAGTGTTACAATCGTGTCCCGTTATGTTATGCAGACTCCAATGGATCATCATCAGGCCGTTAGTACGTCTGCACGTCCACTGTTGCAACATCGTAGGGAAGGTGTGAACCCTTCTTATATAGAATATCGTAGAATCATATAGATCTTTATAGCCCTAGGCAACGAAGTTTGACTGTGAAGTGTAGGGATGACCCGCCCGTAGTTCTGTGATCCAGTGCTTGTAGGTCTTTTCAGGAGTTGCCCAGGAGAGCCACTGCATTAGATAGCCCCGAGTGCAGCTCTTGAGCCTCGAAATCTCCCCAGATAATACCTTGAGGTGCCAACGATTAATCTTTTAGGGGCCTTCTGGTCCCCACTCTCCTCTCTCTCCCTTTCTGTGGGAGCATCTTACATCCGCCTCGCACTGCAAGCTACCTACCTATGCACTGTATATGCGATTTCCTCAACCCTCAGCAAAACCTCCACCAAGGAAATTCTTTCAACTCTTTCATATTTAGTCCTTAGTCTTGCATCTGCATTACCTTCTCTTCCTTCATCCTCCCCTTTGCACCTTTTGTTTCAGCACACATTCCTTCCTACACCTATCCTAGCCATCCCCTCCATCACTTGCTCATCATGGGTTCCGAGAAGAAGCCATTTAAAAGAAAGAAGAAGTATTCACGCGAGGATTCACTTGATTTGGGAACATTTTCAACGTCTACTGAGATCAAAAGATCTTTAATCCGCAAATCTCGTCAAAGCACTGCAGACTCCGACGAGTCTTGGTTGAAGCCTTACCTTCAGTATGACACACCTTCGCCCATACCCAACCCTAAAGACAACTCGCCCTCTCGCGAGTCCGACTTGAGTTCGCTCATATCACCCGAGAAGCTAAGACTTTACCCCAAACGAGAGCCCAGTGTCGTCAACGTCAAGAGCAAGGGAACCGGCCCCCACGACAACCGGCTAGCTAAGTCACAAGGGGACTATCGCGAGCCCTCTTTGAGACGTGGTTTCGGTAAGGAATATGCGGTACCAGAGTCACTAAGCAAGATCAAAATCATGGCAGTCGAGCAAAAAAGTCATGATGGGCCTTACTGTACAGAGTCGGTCGCAGGGTCCTTCACTCAGCAGTCGCAGCCCTTGCCTAGCTAGCAACTAGGTGACAAAAATCCGGTAAGCTAAACAAATGAAATACATAAACAAGTGAAGTGTACTTACCATTCTCAGTATGCTGTCGAGCAACCCAAAGCGCCACGAGGTGATGTAAATCCTGCTGGCCACCGTCCAATGATTGCTATTAAGAAGCCAGCCCCCGTCCAATATCACTCACCCCCCGGTTATAGAACGACACAGAAGGGCAGTGAGATAGTGAGATCGGAGGGTCTCTGCGCTAGGCAACCGTCTGATAGTAGAGATTCAAGACTTTGGCCGATCGAATCACAGCAGAAGTTGGTTTTGACCGCTTGCCTGGATTTGAAAGCCATATTCATGGATGTGGCTGTCAAGGAACAGGTGTTCTGGGAGTCTGTTGCGTTTCAAATCTTCTCTGAACCATCCACGAGCCTTCTGTCTTGCATGCGACAATGGACAGTGCTGAAAAGTATCGTCTTTGATTGGTGTCAGGCATACAAATGCCAGCGAATCGAGGCAAGAATGGAGGTGAATGCACTCTTCGACCAGTGGAACAAGGTATACGATTCAGTACTTTTGGAAAGATTCGGAAGACGTGTCGTTGTCACTGATAAGGGCATGGTTGAGGAGCCTGACAATGTGCCTGAGGCTATAATGTCCAAGGGTGAACCCGTCATTGCAACAATGGAACTTGAGGACAGGGGTGGCCCCAATTGTGAGTCTGCTACTGTAGCACCACAAAGAGAGCGAGAGAATTCTACAGCAAGATCCGAGGGCGAGTTTTGTCCCAAAAGCGAGCTTGCCGCCGCAGCACCACGTGCTGAGCTTGAGAACCCTACAGAGGAACATGAGAATAGGATTGCCTCTGCCAGCGAGTCCGCTGTTGCATTACCACAGAGCGAACCGAAATTTTCTACTACAGAATTTGAGGATAGAATTTGGCCAGCAGTCGAAAAGGCGTTCTTACCGTTCGCAGAGAGAAAAATACTCGAATGGGTCGAAAAGAAACTGCAAGAAAGAATGAAGGAACTGGGGTCCTTAACTCGACCACCTTTGCTGAAAGCCGACAGTTCCCCGGAGTCATATCTCACATATGTGAGTTATCTTAAAGGCCGCATCCATGCCACAGGGAAAAAGTCGACGTCAATCCGAGAAACAGAAGCGGTCATGTCGATGGCGGTAGACCTACTACCAGATGTGAAGGAGCATTTGCGCAAAGACTTGAGGGGTGAACATATGGGCGTTGATGATAATGAGAATGATGCTGAGAGTAGCGGGGCAATCCATGAGGAGGGACATGACGAGCGCTCTGAAGAAGCCTATGGCAAGTACTCTGAAGATGACGTATCCTGCTATCAACCTTCGATCATCGATTCTATCGAGCCACGCACTCCTCTCGTCACGCCACGGATAACGGCCCAGCTCCGATTCTATGAAAGCAAGTATGTGGAAGCAGTCAGGGCCGCGAAAGCCCAGAAAGAGGCAGAGGACGAGGCGATTCGCTTATTGGGCGAAAACCAACCCAAAAAAAGAAAGGCACCGGATGACGATTTACATGGCCTTGCCATCCGAAGTAGATCGAACGAGTGCAAACCTGTACGGCATAGAGTTCCAGAGACCTCAGTAGCCCCGGCTCGAAAGAAGCAGTGCCTAGAGGAACTCCAACCCAATAGAAGTCCGGCCTCTTCTTCTATCTCTCCTGGATTCCCGCCAATTGAGCAGATGTTCAGCTCAAGCCTCGCTAGGGAGTCATCTGCTATCACGCAACCGACCCCTACACCTGCCGGTCGTGGTCTCAGAGGAATGAATGACAGTCCGATCTTCGGCCCCTTTGACGATGATGCTACCCCCGCTCTCAAGCCTCTAGTAAGAGCAGACCCTTCACCTGGGTTATTCGTCACACCGGACCGCCCGCCATCTGGGCAATCAGACCGACTGTTCAGGATCAAGAAGAGCGCCTCTCGAAGCCCTGTCCTCAACGAAAGAGGAGCTTATAGCGAGAAGGCTGAAGCCCCCCGATTCCGCGAGGAGACCGCCGAGTATCAAGCAATGTCTCCTAAGTCGCGCGATATGATGATGTACCGTGCGATCCGAGACATGCGCGAGAAGAGATATTGAGCACCCAACGATGGGTCAGAGGGGACTTTGGTGACTCGTTCACTAGGAGGTTATCCAGTTGTTGGAACTTTTGATGATGTTGCTCAGTTTGATGGGAGATTATAGCAACAGCACACCGAAGGGATAGAAAGTTGGAGTTTGGACGATTTAAATTGGAAGAGGTCTTTGCTTTGAGCACTTCTCAGACATCTTCCATGGGATTATTGAGCTGTAATGAAGATAGGGAGAAGTTCTCTGAATACGATGATTTGATAGTTGAGCGATTGGGACACAGTCCTTGATGTGTCGTTGAAACTCCTTTTTGTAAAGACTGGAGGTTGTGACAGTTGGTCGTTGTAGACGGAAATGAGTAGACGAGTCGTGCCCTCATCAACTTGCACAAACATGGACCAAAGTGAAGTAAATTTGAGCATATAATTTATTGGAAATCTCTTATTACGATGTTAAAACTACTACATCATTTCTTGATAGGAAGCAGGAAGCAACCTACAGTGATCTCGGGCGGGCTTTTATACTGCTCCAGGTAGGCTACCCAATCTTTCAACCTCCAGAGATCAAACTCCTGCAACACACAACTACTCACCCTCAACAGCAACATCTCTGGCCTAAATTTACCTAAAAGTCTCGTGGCTAGAGAGAACATAAGAGATCAAAGGCAAAACTTACCTTTCACCCCTCTTCAACCTCGACCCTGTTTCTTGCATCACACATCCACTCCTTTCTAGTCACACAACCTGCCCACTTCTATGGCACCAATATGAGTTCAAAGCCCTCATCTGCTAAGAAAAAGAAGCAGAGAGACGATACGTCTTGCACCGCCTTCCCCAAAGCCTGGGGCTCCAAAACGCCGCTGTTCAAACAAAACATGACCTACCAAGGCACGATTCCAGCCGTCCAGAAGTCGAGCCGAGCAAAGACCCAGACACCAACCTTCAGTCGTGATAGATCGGAAGGTCCGTACATACAATATGAGACACCTACTAAAAAGGCTACGGGTGCCAAGACTCCGATCTTTGACAGGACATGCGATGAAGAACCTCCTGTGAGAAGGATGAACCTGCCTAACTTTACTTACTGTCCCGAGCCACTGGTCATGTTCTCGAGCGATGATGTTGAACCCCGAAAGATTTCACCCAAGGAGCCTCGAGAAGAAAGTCATCAACTCGACAGTCTCACCTCACAAGGATCTGTTCCTGCTCCTCGTGGCGTTGAACCCAGCGAGAGCTCAGAGACTAGTTCAAGTCAGAACGCGACAGCATTTGCCGCCGCCATCCGATCAGTGCAAGAAATCGCACGGAAGAACCTCAGCTTGCCGTCCAAGATAATAGTAATAAAACTGTGTTTGAGCATGAAACACAAGTATCTTAAGATGCCGCCAGCACCTGGATTCGATCAAGAACCCTTCTGGGCTCAACTCCTCGAGAAGCTACCTCAGGATATCGCCGCCAACAAGTTCAAAGTCCCCAAAGATGTCAAAGACGCAGTGGAAGCTTGGTGCCACTCTAGGAGATCTCTTCTGCGCGAAGGTGCGCTGCCTGTTGTATCAAAGGCTCAACCAGAATTGGATAGTCTTATCGACTTATGGAATGAGGTATTCGTGGAGAGATTCTGCCAAGTCTACCGTGGGTACTTTGAGAGTGACGCCATACGGGAGGGGAACAAAAGCCCCGGTTTGTCAAAGGAAAGCGGTTGTATAACTAAGTCGACTACTAACCCTGACGCAGAACCTCGACCTAGTATGGACACCAGAGACGCAAAAGTTGCTTTCAAGATACCCAAGAGCACACAACCACAGAAGGACACTGCATCACTGTGGACGGAGCGCCGTGAGCCGAGGAACCCAGAAACGAACCTCACTACAACAAGTAGTAACCTTGCACCGAACACACCGCCAGTACAGAAAAAAGAGGAGCTTACGAGAAAGCGCAACATTTCCGGCACCCCTGAATCCGATTCAAGTCCCTCGCGTGAAGTTTACACAAGCGGAAGACCTTCGAATGATACAGGGCCGAACGAACCGAAGCGACCGCGTACAAACCTGGAAGAGTCCCTCTTTGTAGAGTCTAACTTACCGCCGACAACAGACTTCTCTTTGATGCGACGAGGTCAATACTCACCTCATCATCGACAGCCTTCGCCCCCACGACGATCAAGATGGGACCGTTCCGATGAGAAGAAGACGCAGAATGATCCTAGCCGTGCGCTACTTGGATCACGAACACCCGGGAGACCTGTTTCTCCAGAGCAGAGCGACTGCAACGGTGCGCCTCTCGGATTGAAGACTCCACAACGACGAGCGTCGCCAGAACAGGGCAATAACAACCAAATGTCCCTCGTATCTCGAACACCTCGACACCCTCCATCACCAAAGCACAGCAATCGCAATCAGATAACGCAGGGATCACGAACGCCCCGACGACCTTCTTCACCCGAAAGGAGGAACCGAAACGAGATGCCCTCCAGACCCCGAACATCCAGAAGACCTATCTCGCCAGGACAGCGCGGCAGAGATGAAATGTCTTTTAGGCCAAGATCCCCCCGAAGATCCGTATCACCGCGCAGGGGAAAAGACACACGGCATCGACAACGTTCAATGAGTCCAGTAGGCGGTTACCGGGAGGAACGCCGATACGCAGACCGATGGAGACCAAACACCGAGCGGCCCCGGGAATGGCGTGAGGATACCGTAGAGTTCTCGCGAATGCCTACCAAGAAACAGAATATATCTCTACGCAGGGAGATGAAAGAAATAAAGGCTCTCTTGGAGAAGAGCAAGCAGTGAGTAGGAGACTACATTGAGGGGACCACCCAGCTACACGTCCCTCGATCGGAGCTATGGTACTATGGGAGATGCTATTGAGGGTTGTTTTGGACGATTTACTTTGACCGTTGCAGAGTTATCTGGCTGCGATAGGGAGAAGAACAGGCTGGTGGACAAATTGGAACGAATCGAGCTAAGATTTGGCAGGGGACAAAACACATATTGGTATCCAGTCAAGCTGGCATTCAACAAATGCAGAAATAGGAGCACGAAGGAAGACAAGCCGACTGAAATTCGTGATATCGAACCATGATGATCTGATCTTGGGGAAGCTGTTGGAGATCATGACAGGGGAAGAAGTACTTGCAATTGTCACGGAAAGTTATATAGCAGGTCTAACCCAATCTGGTCATAAATCTTAAAGTATGTCAGTCGCTTACAAGAATCATATATGCTTGTTCACTTTTCTGATGAATCCGTGCTGAGTGTAAGTCCTCTATAGCCAGCAAGAATACAAGTCGTAGAAAATGAGGGGTAGATTCATGGCGGGGCTTCAAGAGCCTCCAACACAGCGGCTAGGCGGGTAAGACACGTGGGGCGCTTGGACCCTAGAGCAGGGGCGAATAACTTAATTCTGTGAGAGTAACTGTAGATATGTACTAAACTTCCATTACGTGGCAGTAAAAGAAGATGAAATGCTTGATATTGATTTAATAGTTGCATCTCCTCCAAATGATAAGCATATTCAAAACAAACGCCTCAAAAGTAACCGACCATTCAAACTTGTCATTTTAACGCCACAAGCTTCCAGCCCGTATCGGGACTG
Source organism: Fusarium heterosporum (assembly GCA_013396295.1). Taxonomy (NCBI): domain Eukaryota; kingdom Fungi; phylum Ascomycota; class Sordariomycetes; order Hypocreales; family Nectriaceae; genus Fusarium; species Fusarium heterosporum. Next base: position 419,583 of record JAAGWQ010000051.1, on the reverse strand, counting down.
CGGGATCCCTCCCCACTCACCCCCCATCGAACCCTGTAACGCCAAGACAAAAAGGGTCCCCGCCGAACTCAACAAAATTCCCAACAGAACGGAAGGAGCGAAAAAAATATTCCATCTTTATTGCCAATTGGCCATAATCATGGTCCTTCTATTTTTCTCTTGGTGGAGAAAAAAAGAAACGGACGTTCCGAATGCACGTTCATTTTGACAAGGGCAAGAAAAAAAAAAGAAGCAGAGAAATGTTCCGGATAATTGTCAATGGCTTTCAAAGCTTGATCTTGGTGACCCCTGACTGGCTACTCAAAGTGTCAAGCCAACAAAGTCGGTAATGCAGTCTTGCTGTGCCCTATTGCTCCTCGGGTTCGTGTAAGAGAATTAACGGCTACAGCAAATGAAGCTGCCATAACCTGATAGCAATTGTACGTACAGTACCTACATGTGCGTTGGTAGCTATTGGGTAGAGTAACACCTTCACATGTCAATAAGCGTAAACTTTTTAGCCATGATGCATCTCTGCGCGTCAGACAACCACTACCAGTGATCTCAAATGCTCAATGATCACGATACAGAGGCGATACAGAGGCGAATATTCTATCAAGCTCCCAAGCTCCTTGTCTTATCACTGTATCGAAACTCCACAGCCAGGGTGTTCATCTGTCCACCTTGTCTGAGCTTTTCTCCCGCCGTCTGTAACCAATCGTTTGATGCTGAATTCGCATCGTCAACAAAAATCAGAGACAGCCACGATCGAAGAGTGGGCCTCGGTCGTGGTCGTGGTCGACGTCGACTCCCGGTTCCCCCCGTTTCTTCTCAAGGGTTGATTCACATGTCGATGATCTCCAGCCCTAGCCACTTTGACCCGCATAAGCTTTTCCCAACTGGAACCCCCGATTTGAGGGGCGAAGTGCGACAACGCACCAAGTTTCACAGCTTTGCGTGTTAAATACTTAGATCTCAGCCACAGGCTACCCTCTCTGTCGGTCATGTCCCGTTGGAAGTGGCAGATCCATTCTTCAGGCGGTGTGAAGATCTAGACTATCTGACTATCTAATTATGATACGCAACAGGTAGCTATCATTCCATCGATGGCAAATCTCGAAGGCGATTGTCCAGAGTCATGCCACTCCGGTTCCAGCAGCCAGCTCCGTCAGCCGGAGATGTGGGTCCGCCGGGCTTCGGCAACCTATCCTGGGTGGATGCATGTCGGCGAGGAAAACAACGACACTGAAGAGCAGAGGAATCACCAAAAGCATTGTAGTCACTAAAAGCATCGCAATCATTAAAAGCATTGCAACCACCACTGGGAAAGCCATCTGTCTGATGACCGTTATCTAGAAGCTTATTTGTATTAGTGGCATGCTGTGCACTACCTCAGCCAGCCTCATCCGTAGAAGTATCAAGCCAAAAGACCCATCCAGTCAGGTTGCAGGGGAGATTGAGAGACAAAACAAGCTCATAAAGGCCAAAATACAGCCACTATCTGACGGCCGCCCATCAGTTCTGGTCGGGAACAGTACAAGGGAGCTGGAAGCTATGCATTGCCACTTCAGGGGGTGAGTTAGAAGCACGACCCTTTTTCTAGCGCATTTTCCGGGGTATGGATTTTTAGTTTGCGATTTGATCTTTGTATGTTGCTGCTTCTAAAGCATATCGGTCTGTATTTTGAGATGCATACGATTGAATTATGTATTCAATCAGCATTCTCAAATGTGACGAATTTCACGTGTAAAAAGTTAATCGCAATCCCCAAATGTTCAGCTCCTGACTTCATCTTATCGCTGCAAACCTGTTACTTGTCTCACCACGGTATTGTCGATCGTTTTGCCAGAGACAGGGAAAAGCGGTAAAAGTCGATACAGTCTAGACAGTGCCTCACATTGGATCTCGTCTCTATCGTTCCACTTGCTTGCCCGCTTTCGCCGCTGCTTTGTGTTGCCGCCACGCTGAGAGGTCGTCCGCTGTCCCGCCCCAGGTACAGTCCAGTCCAGTACCTACCTGCCTTTTTTCCAGGCTCCACGCCCCAACAAAACGTTTGCCGAGCAAGCATCCATCCACGTTGGAAGGGACACTTTAAAACTTCAACCCCCCTTGATCATACCGACCTCTGTTTTTTCCTTTTCACCTCCCGTTCTTTCTTCTCTTCGGCATATCGACTTCTTCACTTTTGTCGGCCGTGTACCTTCTTTCTCATCATGGCGTCCGTTTCGACTTCGGCTCTGCCCAAGCAGAACCCTGCTCTTAGACGCACCGTCACCTCAACTACCGTGACGGATTCTGAGTCTGCCGCCGTCTCTCCTTCGGATTCTCCCCGGCACTCAGCCTCTTCCACCTCGCTTTCATCCATGTCCGAGGCCGACATCTCCAAGCCCAAGGCTGAGAACTATGGTGTCTTGCTCGACACCTACGGCAACAAGTTCGAGGTTCCCGACTTCACCATCAAGGACATCTACAACGCCATCCCCAAGCACTGCTTCCAGCGCTCCGCCATCAAGGGATATGGTTACATCCTTCGCGACCTGGTCCTTCTCGGCAGCACTTTCAGCATCTGGTACAACTTTGTGACCCCCGAGTACATCCCTTCGACCCCCGTCCGCGCTGGTCTGTGGGCCGTCTACACCATTCTTCAGGGTCTTTTCGCCACTGGTATTTGGGTTATTGCCCACGAGTGCGGCCACGGTGCTTTCTCTGACTCTCGCCTTGTCAACGATATCACCGGCTGGGTCCTCCACTCTTCTCTTCTCGTCCCTTACTTCAGCTGGCAAATCTCCCACCGAAAGCACCACAAGGCCACCGGTAACATGGAGCGTGACATGGTCTTTGTTCCCCGAACCCGCGAGCAGCAGGCTTCTCGTCTCGGCAAGATGACCCATGAGCTTGCTGAGTTGACTGAGGAGACACCTGCTTTCACTCTGATCATGCTCATTGCTCAGCAGCTTGTCGGCTGGCCCAACTACCTCATGACCAACGTCACCGGCCACAACTACCACGAGCGACAAAAGGAGGGCCGCGGCAAGGGCAAGCACAATGGTCTCGGCGGTGGTGTCAACCACTTCGACCCCCGCAGCCCTCTTTACGAGCACCGGGATGCTAAGCTTATTGTCCTGAGCGATATCGGTATTGGTCTTTGTGCCGCTGCTTTGTACTTCCTCACTCAGCGGTTCGGTTTCTACAACATGGCCATCTGGTACTTTGTCCCCTACCTTTGGGTTAACCACTGGCTCGGTAAGCTTTCACCTTCCACAGATTAAAGATCAATACTAACCTGAATAGTTGCCATCACTTTCCTCCAGCACACCGACCCTACCCTCCCCCACTACACCAACGAGTCGTGGAACTTTGTCCGTGGTGCCGCTGCTACCATTGATCGTGAGATGGGATTCATTGGCCGCCACCTTCTCCACGGTATCATCGAGACTCACGTCCTCCACCACTACGTTAGCAACATTCCTTTCTACAACGCCGACGAGGCTACCGAGGCCATCAAGCCTGTCATGGGCAAGCACTACCGAGCCGATGTCGAGGATGGTCCCCGTGGTTTCATCCGTGCCATGTACAAGAGCGCTCGTATGTGCCAGTGGGTCGAGCCCAGTGCTGATGCCGAGGGTGCTGGCAAGGGTGTTCTGTTCTTCCGCAACCGAAACCACGTTGGTACTCCTCCTGCTACTATCAAGCCTGAGGCTTAAGTAGCTTCATGGTCGGTAATAGAATAGAATATCTGAAAATTGTTTCCTGTCAGCGTTGATTATTCCAAATTGGTTTCTGGTAGAATGGGCATTCGTTTGTGGAGAGCTCGCAAGGGTTTGGTTGAGTAGAGGTGGAGGTTGAAAATAATCTTTGCAAACATTAAAGATTGACGAGCTATTAAGCAAACATAGACGAGATGATGAAAGAACAAATTACCAAATATTTTATGTCCATAATGCCTGGCTGAATTGCTTTGTTTTTGCTTGTGTCTGGCTCACATCGCCGGATGCTCGGATCTGTCTGGGGTGACTTGACCAAAGGGAATGCGGGGAAGCCATCACACTGCTGACTGATCAAATTCATATCTAATTGTGACAATTTCGTATACTCGTATTGATGCCTTATTGTTGTTTCAGTTGAAGGTTTGGGTACGTACCGAATATGCAAGTTTTGTAGTGTTGTGTGGTGGTTGGTTCAGCTTTTGAGGGCATTCAGACATTTGCTGCTGTGATACTTGGCACGAAATTGGACATCTGGGACTGCTGACACTCGCCTTTTCTTCTGCTATATTCAAGTTATAGATTTGATTCATTCAATCGAATGCTTATAGTCTTTCCTAATCTGGGAAGCATTTGTGGCAAATAAGCAACGCTTTCGACACATCCCATCATTTGGTAGGCGGGTATTACTTGTATAAAGTGCTGTGTGGTGAAGGTTATCTACGATGTCTCTGTCCATGGAATATTATAGACATGGGCCCTGGTGCAAACCTTGTAAGATCGACCTTCTTATAATTCTGCTGAACCTGATGCTATATGTAAGCTTTCATCGTGGAAGGAATTTGGAACTAAGCTGAACGTTGAACAAAGCTGCGGCATTGGAAGATCCAAGTTATAATGTTTTATCATTTCTATTCCTCATGTTATGTAATGTGTATGCAATGATATATATAGCGTCCACTGTGATAATTGCTTAGTCCCTTTAGTGTGGCTATCTTGCACCTCTTGTTAATGCTCATGGTTGCTGTAATTAGATTTGAAATGCTACTTGTTCTCTGACCCCTGCATGGCGCAACTGTTATTGTGAGCTTCTTTGCTGCCACTGGATTATACAGCTAGACACGTATAGATTGACGATAATTATGGTATGTCCGTCCATCTGTTTCTTAGACCCCTGGAAAGGGGGGGAAGGCAGCCATTTTCCGTTGAAATAGAATGTATATCTGTGAACTCCAAGGCTTAAAAGATTGAGATATTCTGTGCGATGTATGGCTAGATGTTTCGCGTTTTCGTTAATCAATACTGCGCTGTTACATAACCGATGTCGCAAAGATCAAAATACACATATATCCGGTCGGATGTGAGATGGACAGTCCTTAGGGTACTATAAGAAATGGCGATTTTAGACTAGGCGATATAGAATCTTAGGTAGCTTTAGCATCAAATCAAGCGTTCTTTACCTAATATTACACCTCAGCAAACCATCAAATCTTCTGATACCCTGCGAAGAGTGAGATTGAGCTCGCCTGTTCGTGGCTGTGATTGATTGTAGAGTATATATTCATTAGTATAGCATCATTCACCATCAGATCATCCGGTATGGTGTATCGGTCAACATTTCGCGTTTTCAATATACGAATGTCGCGAAGCGCAGGGTTCGATTCCCTGTACCGGAGACCTCCTATTTTTGCAATTGTAACAACCAGCACATGTTGTGTCTCTTCTTTTGATATCTGTTTATCCTGGTATGTTGGACCTACGTAATTTTACGTACAGATACAGTCTTGCGCATGCGGCTCTGGCTGGATGACTGTCTTTTGATTGGATGTTACAAGAACCCCACCACAAGATCTCACAACACGTCTCAGCAGTAATTATAGATTGTTTGATGATTGGTTCACACTGCAATGAAAGTTATATTCCCATGTGTATGGACAAAAGACAAGGAGAGCTGAAATCTATTCAACAGTAATGTGGGCTGACATCCTTGTCAAATCTTGAAATTGAAAGCATTCCGCTTTTCTTAGCTCCCTTTAAGGAATGTGATTGTGCAACCGAGTCCAGTATTGGGTGACTGATTGGCTCAAACCTCTTGATCCAGACCAAAGGAATTGCACAATTATTTTGGTTCCCAAAGGACCGGCTGTCGGTGCTGTTTGATCAGTTCTCGGGTGTGATATGCAATATTAGCAAGTACATCACTACAACCGGGGATAGAACGCAGGGATAGTACACTAAGGACTACTCACGAATAGTCCAAGTGTGATCTAACATGCATGATAAAGTTGATTAGCCTTACATCACCATGTTTCGACAGTCAGGCGGACTCAATCAAGATGCTAATGTTTATACCAGGTACAAGACATGACGTTGAAGCGGCCGATGGTTTGGTTACTGAGGCTCTGCGACTAGTCCCAGGCCGGAAATGGCATCAAAGCAGAAAACGACAAGTCACAAAGATAATCTGGATTCGCATTTCTGAAAGTTTCATGGGGTTTTTGATCGTCATCGCACGACATGGGCGTACCTGATTTCCAAGTTTGCCAATCGCCGTTGAGAATGCCTTCAGGCTGTAAGGCACGGATCGACTACGGTTATTTCCACGAACGGTGGTTCTCTTTACTAGATATAAGCTCAATACTACTCAAGAATAAGCGAACATGTCCATGTTTGATTGGACAATGCTCTCGTGAAAGGCGAAAGCCCCTAGTGTCGATAAAGCCACCGGGAACAAAACCCGGAAAAGATGTCAAACTAGGGAGACGGTGACATCAGATCGAGACCAACATTTCAGGAGCAAACAGTCCAGATCTATCCACAAACTATCAAGTCTAAATCAGACAGTCAGAAGTGATGTGATTGAATTGAGCTCCAAAGACGACACTAACAACATTATGTGGGTAGAGAAATTCAAAAGTCCTCAACGGTTTGATGTTTCGCCACCAATATCGTTCGATACTCCAATTTTGTGTCTCGGTTAGCCGGATACTGATTTACCTTTTGACAGATGTGATGTATATTGGTAGCGTGTTGTTGAAAACGGGGGAGACTAATAGATTGGTTCAGCCAAGAATGCGGAACACAGTGGCCGTCAGCCGTTGATGTCGTTCCAAACCTAGCATCATGAGATATAATTGTTTGATTCAAGCTAAGAACGGGAATCTAGAGATCATCTCAAGATGTTCTTGTGGTCAGGATCAATCAATCTTATCCTGTTGACTCCCTACACTTCAAAGTAGTCAGACAGAGTCCTTAGTACACAGCCATGAACTCTATCAAGTAGGACTGATATAGAACCTGTTCGTAACTATTTCCGATATTACAACCTGAGTTCGAATTTCCTGACTCATCTTGTCTTGAGTTGCCTAGACTAAGCCGGCGCGAAATGATAACTCCACAGCCGCATCGCTTGTAGCTTTAGCCTACCCGTTTTGCCGCTGAAAACAGCAACATATATCCCACGCGAATAACAATAAGTGGAATGCGAGGCGTTTGTTGGGCTCAGAATTCCCTGTCCCCTGCTTTCACACTACGATCGTCGCTGTCAGTTGGCTAGTCAAGATCTTCAGCTGCTCACCCCGGATCATCATGTCGTCAGGCACGCCGGAAAGCCATTTCCTTATTTGGGTAGAGTTGTCAACTAGACCATGATATGATCTTGATCACCAAGGGTAGAGGGTCCTAAGGTTTTCCCCGGACGGCCAACTCTATTATTGACAACGCATGAGGCTATACGGATCTCAGGAAGTGATCCGCGGGTACCAGGAGATCAAGCTAAGCGGAAATCTGCGGATCCGGTCGTTTGGACGACTATCATATGTTGGTTGCTACCGCTGATGACATCGTCAGTGATAGGTGTGTCGAACTGTGGAAGACTAATTTCAACTTGCAGTATGACACCGTTGGAACTGGCCATTGCCCAGGTTGAACACAATCCTTATGACGACATGCCTATCACCATGGATAGAACGGCCAGTGACGGAAATAGTTGATCGTCATGTTCACTATCACTGCTCCGAGCCAAGGTCACTTGGTATATAAGCCGAGGATCATCTTGTCCATTTCAAAAACCCTCAAGTCGATCAATACCAAATTCAAACACAATACAACACAATCATGGCTCGCAATATGAGCTGGCGAGCTTTGGTAGCTACTCTTCTTTTCATCTCGCCCCCTACACTGGCTCTCCCCTGTGATGGCCAGCCTGATTACCAAAACACAGGCATGCTTTACTCTGGAGGCTGTCCTATCCCTGGAGTATGTGCTTGGGGCAGTTGCACCAGTGTCACTATTGGACTAGATCCAAGACGATGCGGAAAGCGTGGCAATTCATGCAAACCGGGAGAACTCTGTGTTGCAGGCGGATGTGTTCCCCTAGACGGCGCAAACACCAACTGTACCACTTCATGTCAACCTGGTCAGTGGTGTGACGGAGGCGAATGTGCTCCCATACAAGTGAAGGCCAATTCGCGTCGCTGTGGTGCCAAGAACCAAGAGTGTCCTACTGGATCTCTCTGTGTCAACGACAAGTGCCAAAAGCTCGACATTGGCTCAGACCCGACATCCTGCGGGCCCTCAAATACATTTTGCAGCTCTGGCAGCTGGTGTCTTGAAGGAAACTGCATCCCATTTCTTCTCGGAACAAACGTGCAGTCCTGCAAGAAGACCAGTGAATGCCCCCTAGGCGCGTCTTGTCGCGGCGGACTCTGTCGTCAAGTCTTCATCTCCACTGACACCTACAATTGTGGTGAGGGAAGAGGGAAGAACTGTACTGCTGGCCAACTATGTGTTTCCGGACAATGTCAGTCACTCAACATCACCTCCGATGTGCAGACTGAGACCTGCGGCTCGTCCAAGCAACAATGCAGACCTGGATCTTACTGCTCTGGTAACGAGTGTGTGTCCATCAACATCTCAACTGATCCTTCACAATGTGGGAACAGCTCATCTGGATGTAAGAATGGTCAACTGTGCGTTTCTGGGAAGTGTATCGGAAATCTGATTCACAAATCTGACACCCCGAGAGTTGCCTGTGGTGTTGGATCTGGTGGCCCTGGAGGTCGTCTCCCTGGTAGTAAAATTGCCAATCAAGGAAGCAATAGCGATGGCGAGAGTTCCTCAAATGGCAATGGATCGAGTGATGGTAGCGCTGGATCTGACGGTGAAGATGCTGGTTCGTCTCAAGGCTCTGGCAATGATGGAAATGGATCCTCGGATAATGATGATTCCTCCAGCCAAGATGATGATGCATCTGGCGACCAGTCTGACTCTGATGCATCATCTGGAGGACAGAATGGGAATAGCGATGGCACAAACTCCCCCTTGTCAGCTTGTAGTCCCGCATGCTCCGGCAACACCATCTGCCTCGGAGGGGAATGCTCTACAGTCCAAGATCCTTCTTCTTGTGGAGCCACATCCAACCGTCTTACACGCCTACTTCGCCGACAAGACACGACAGCCTGCCAAACAGGTTTCGCTTGCATCAACAACCAATGTGTTTCTGCCGATGGGCCTTTGAACTGTGGTCCCTCTGGAACAAATTGCCCTCTCAACTACGCCTGCATCCAGGATACTTGTGTAGCCCTTGGCGACCCAACAACTTGTGGCGGCGGAAGCTGCGACAGTGGCGAGGTCTGTTTGGGCAATGTGTGTACACCAAACAGTCGGTTAGCCGCTTGCAACAATGTCCTTTGTGCGACCGGAGAAACTTGTCAGGATGGAGTTTGCTCTCCTATTGATGACTCTAGCTCCGGCGCAGATGGAAGTGGTCAGTCGCAGGGAAGTGGTTCGGGCAGCGGAGCTGATGGTTCATCTTCAGGCGGTGATGGCGATTCGGCAGGCCAGGATTCTGGCGACACTTCTTCTGATGGAGATTCCAATGGTAGTTCTTCTGGCAGTGGCTCCTCGGGCGACAACTCTGCTGACGGAGAATCTCCTAATGGCAATTCCTCAGACGATGGCGCTTCCGATGCTGGATCTTCTGGTGCTGGGTCTTCGGGCAACGATGCTTCTGGAGACGGCACTTCTGGAGACGGTGCCTCTGGAGATGGTGCCTCTGGAGATGGTTCTTCAGGTAATGACGCCTCTGGTGGTGACACTTCTGGTGCTGGCTCATCTAGTGGTGGCTCCTCGGGCGATGATCCTTCATCCGACGAGCCTCAGAGCGGGAGTGTACAAGGGTTCGGCTCAGGAGGGGATGGATCCGACGATAGCCCAGGCTCTGGCAATGATGCCAGTGGAGGCTCTGGTGGAGATACCAACCCAAGCACCGGATCACCTTCAGGAAATGGCAGTGGTTCTGATGGCGACTCAAACAACGGCAGCAATGCTGGTACTGGTTCCACGTCAGGATCCGGATCAGGGCCGTCATCAAGCAATGGCGGATCTGGTGATGGTGCAAACCCAGGTTCCGGGTCTACTCAAGGAAATGGATCCAGTACCGGATCTGACAACGGCAGCGATCCCACGAATGGTTCAAGCAATGGAGGCGGCGACAGCAACGGTGACGGCGATGGAAATGGCAGTGGAGGTGACAATGGCAGCAATAGCGGCAACGGCACCGGCACCGGCAACGGAAATGGCAACAGCAATGGCAATGGCAATGGAGACGGCACCAATAACGGAGGCGGCACTGGAGGCGGCACTGGAGGCGGTTCGGGAACAACCCAAGGCTCAGGTTCGTCTGGTAATGGCTCAGGCAATGGTGGTTCCGGTAACGCAAACGGATCACAAACCGCATCTTCTCCGAACCAAACCGGGTCACTACAAGGCAATGGCGGCTCTGAGGGCGAAGGAGATCCTGAACCAAACAATGGACTCCCTAGCGGTGCATCAGAAACTTCGCAGTCACCATCTGGAGCTGCGAACTCAGGAACTGCAAGCCCTACAGGCCAGACACCAGAGACTACGGTTTTAAGTGATGGCGCACCCATTATCAACCCAGGACCAACTTCAGAAGGTACTTCGAGTAGGCCAGTGACATCAATATTGAGTGATGGCGCACCCGTTGTCAACCCAGGACCGACTTCGGCAGGTGTCTCGAGTAGACCGGTGACTTCAATCCTAAGTGATGGAGCACCTGTTGTCAATCCCGCCCCAGACTCTACAGACGTCTCGGGTGCCTCGACTACAAGCTCGAGACAGGCCGGTAGTCCACAAGGTAACCCAACCGACTCAAACGGCGGAGATGGTGGTGGCTCGTCACGCACAAGCACCAGCAACGGAGGAAGCAACACGATCTCCGAAAGACCTGGATCAACAGTTAGTTCAGGTAACGGGGGAGGTACTGGGTCTCAGACAACCACTTCAACTTTGCCCAGTGAGACCGACCCCGTACCGTGCAACACTGACCAAGACTGCGTTGGACTCTCGACAGGATCATGTGCACTATCAGACACTGCTTGTATATGTCTGGATCTCTTGTGCCAACCTGATCCTGAGTCGACAAACTCAAGCCAAGGTGGGGGAGCAAATGGAGCTTCCAGCACCCGGTCAACAGGTGGCCAGTCTACCTCCAGCACCGCCACAGGATCAGACTCATCCCCTACCGATGGATCTCAAACGTCCTGCTCAGAAGACAACGATTGCGTAGTCGATATTGATCTCTGCATTGTCGGAGGAATCAATGTCTGTGGATGCGTGAACGCAGTCTGCGTCGTGAATCCGGACCTAGCTGAGACTACGACAAGGTCACAGGGCTCGACGACTGCTTCGAGATCTCAGAACACAAATCCTTCAACGCCCACAGGAACCAGCGGGGCTACATCTTGTACCGAAGACGATGATTGTGTAGCAGATGTAGCACTATGTCTAAGTGGTGGACTCAACCTCTGCACTTGTGTCAACGCAGTGTGTGTTCAAGATACAACACCTGGTGGCTCTCAAACCTCAGGCGCTAGCTCTGGAGTAAATAACGGAGCATCCACTACAACAACAGGTGCTTCAGCTACGGACACAGCTGTACCTTGCACGTCCGCTCAAGACTGTACAGCAGCTCTTGGAGTGTCGCTGTTGGGCATTTACGTCTGTGTGGACGCTCTTTGTGAACTCCAGCCTACCGCTAGTTCGTCAAATGGAGCGACAGCTTCAGCAACTGGCTCTAATGGCGCTTCGACTACTACCGAGCCTGTAGACTGTACTACAGATCAAGATTGTGTGGCAGCGCTAGGGGCTGGAGTCTTGGGCTTGGTTGCCTGTGTCGATCTCATCTGCCAAGAGCTTACTGCGACTTCAGGCACTGTGTCTTCAACTACTCAGCCTCCTACCACCAGTGCTACCGACATTGAATGCTCAACAGATCAGGACTGTGTTGCTGCCATTGGAGCAAACGCTCTGGGTCTAGTCGCTTGCGTCGACCTGCTTTGTCAATCAGTAGCCAACCCTAGCAGCGGCTTCGTCACTGTTACCTCTGGCGGAACATCTGTCCCGACTAGTAATCCAGGCACCGGAACTTCTGGGGATGCTTGTTCCGATGACAGCGACTGTACTGTCAGTGGTGAGACATGCTCTACAGATGGTGTCTGTCGAGCCTCGACATCCAATAATGGCGGCGGAGCTACAACCTCGTGTTCAGACAACGTTGACTGTCTGCTATCTGTCAGTCCTCTCTGCGCCTTGGGACTCTGCGTTTGTGTGGACGCGGTCTGCGGCCCTGCTCCGGAGGTTGACACTTGCTCAACCACCTCGGACTGTAACGCTGGACAGACTTGTCAGGAGGGAGCCTGTGTTGATGAAGTTGCTTGTTCTACAGAGTCGGATTGCGTGGCTAATCTTGACTTGTGCACATTGCTGGGCATCTGCGCTTGTGTAAACGGATTGTGTGTGTTGTAAGATTATTCGAGATTTTGGTTTCTTGATTATCAAATAACTTTTATAACATTTGTAATTTATTATTCTTTTACATTGTATCTTAGTTTCATATTACCTCCTCAAATGCCAATGTGTAGTACTTACGTCCTGGTGTCTAGGATTGTCGAGCTTGCAAAAGATTGTGTTGAGAAGTTTCCTTGTCGCATCTTGTCATAGCTTGTCTAGCTCATACTGTATTACTCACGTTTAACAACAATATGAATATATTATACTTGAAACTTATTAATGCCCGTGGTGCAGTCTGAGAATCGCGAAGTTGGTGTGTGATAAATGGGAGGCAGAGTCTGTCCTTTGTCGAAAGCTTCAAGAGCGTCTGCAGGAGAGAAAAGGGCCCAATGAGCTTAGAGACCTTGAGGAGGTCAGGAGATAACGGTAGATTTGGATGACAACAACCAATGCTCGCAGTGATTAATTAATCTTTCCAAACGTATCTTCTGCTTCTTCGTCCCTGGACAAAGATGCGGCATCCATCCTGTCCAGTCGCCCCGTGACTAGTTTGAGTCACAATGAAAGTTCACAACTCCGAAACTCAGTTGTTTTCAGTTCATTATCATGAAAATCCAATTAGTGTAGAATTTGCAAGCTTTTGGAGGGGTAGAGCCTGCCTTCTACCTTTGCGTATATATATCTCTCCTCTTCCCTCCTCCTACGAACAACCTTCTTTTTTATGCTGAATTGGTCTTCGATTCCCGCTTAGATACAGAATCTCATACTAGAGTCCTTCTTACTCCACAAAGGAATTGCGCGCACTATGTCTCCGTCCAACAGAATGGCAAAAGGTCATGAAGAAAAAGACCTTGGCCCACCCCATGCTTCACCCCTCTGACCTTGACGCCCTAGGTCAAATCGCCGACCGACATAAGGATATCGTTGAGCATTTATTCCCCAGCATCGAGCTTCAACGATATGACTGTCAGAGTTGTCACATAAGAGAACCCTCTTTTGAGGCCAAGGCCTATCGGACAATCACGTTCAAAGCTTTCACAAAGTCGTACTTTGTTCTTTCAACCTGGAATCATAATCACGCAAGAAATTTATATTATTAAAAAGAAGACGTGAACTTATGTTAGAATTAATGTCTACTCGCTGAGCGACTGTGAACACTGGCTTAGGGGGTACTGTTTCGACGATTGAAGCCTCTGGTTTTCGAGGCCTGGGAGGGAGTAGCTGGAAAACCTCGTGGGACGTTCTGTCTCAAGAAAAAGCTTTTATGGTGTGATATAATCTCCCATGAGGATGCTATTTACTTTTAGGGATTGAGTCATGTGATTGATTTGTCCTTACGGCAAATATGCCAAGAGAATAGTTACCGTTGGGTCGGACTTGACCTTAGCCTGATGGGGGAGCAAAGCCTGGGATGACGGCTACCAGTGAATGAATGATCAATAGACTCAAGACTCAAGACTCAAAATTGAATATCGAAAAAGATTTTTTATGATATTTTAACATCTCATCTGATTACTTCCCAAAGTCATCAGTGTCGTCAAACATTGGACTCGCGTAGATAAAAGTCAGTTATTGCCCAGTCGATGCTCAAATTCGTATTTGCAAGTTGCATGAACCTTACAGGAGTCTTGTGGTGTCTAATGTCGTTAAATTTTGTCGCATGTTCCGCCTGAAAAAGTCAAAGAATTTGATTATATATGGTATTGGTCTATCTTTCTTCGCTGAAGAACATCTCTATACTCTCCTCTTACGTCTTCATGTTCGCGTACCCTCGGAGATATGACTTTCTGGCATCATGGGACTTGTACGCTCTTGTATCAGAATGGAAAGATATTTGAAAAATCGTCAAGCTGAAAACCGAAAGTAAGTATCAATAATCCACGACGTTGCGATGATATGCTGATAATGCTAAGACAGTTTCGGTGTGTAATCTGGTTCGTGGTTATCTACAGTTGCTAACCGATTGTTAAGGGATCGTCGAAGAAAAAGGGACTTTCGCAAGTTTTACAACACTTGTGGTTACAAGACACTCGCCTTCTTGAGGCGGCTCAAGGGATCTCAAAGGAAAGAAGGGTAGTGATGCCGAGTATGGATTTATGGCACGAACTAGGCAGCAGATGAAATCTAGATAAGCCATGACTATCTATGAGACTAGACTTGCCCAAATTTATCTGTCATCTGGTCTAAAGTCGTCATTTCTTATGGTCTGGATTCCGAGGTCATCGATCAACTCTTGTTAGACCCTGTAGCCAATCGTTGTCATCTTTCAACAGACCCACTATGCGTTTGGCTGACGCCAGCCAGTTACTAAATGGGTTATAGAGGCTGCAGATCGCACCATGTATACACAATACATCGACTGTGGACATGCCAAACAACTGTATTTGAAAAATATAAAAGAGCTAGAGATCTCTTTGTTTCAATTCTTCAGTATGACCATCCAGTTCCCAGCACATACCCCCTCGATACCAAACATCCCCTTTACATTCACACCATGACGAAACACTCTCCCACAAGCACAGTCCACCAGGTCGCCCAGGAGTATGCTCCTGGCATCAAGGGCAAGATAATCCTCACCACAGGTGTAAGCCCTGGAGGTCTCGGTGCCATATTCGTTGAAGCCATCGCGGTAGCAGAACCAGAATTGGCTATTCTTGCTGGTCGTAGCATCAGCAAGATCCAACAAACAGCAGATGGCCTCTCAGCGAAGTACCCAAGCCTCAAGATCAAACTCCTCACTCTCGACCTCAGTTCTATGAAATCCGTCCGTGCTGCTGCAGAGGAAGTCAACGGATGGACTGATGTCCCCAAGATTGACGTGTTGGTCAATAACGCAGGGATTATGGCAACGGATTTCAGACTCACAGAAGATGGTTTCGAGAGTCAATTTGCTTCTAACCATCTCGGCCACTTCTTATTCACAAATCTGATCATTGGCAAGATACTTACCGCGGAGTCTCCTCGCGTCGTCAGCGTTTCTAGCAGCGGTCACCGGCTTGGAGCAATTCGATGGGGCGACCCTCATTTCAGTGTAAGTTTCTTTTCACAGCCCATAAACGCGTACTTACCAAAGGGACAGGAAGGAGAGTTTTATAACAAATGGAGTGCATACGGACAATCCAAGACAGCCAATATGCTATTCGCCATTTCACTGGCTGAGAAACTTGGTAGCCATGGACTGCAAGCTTATAGTCTTCACCCAGGTGCCATCCTAGAGACCTCACTGGGCAGCCACCTTGAGGGCTTGGACAGTCTAAGTAAGCTTTGTATCGCTTCATCAAAAAGTATCAGAAATTAACATACTCAGTTGAAACTGACCGTGCCCTGGGTGATCCTTGGGGCTGGGTTGATTGGTCTACTGTCCCTGTTTCCGCAGAAGTTGGTGCCGCAACACATGTTTTTGCTGCATTTGATCCTGATCTTAAGGGTTAGTGCACCATTTAATCTAGTCAAGAGCACAAGCTAACCTCGATAGAACACAATGGTGCATATTTACTGGAATTTCGTTTGGCAGATCCCTTTACAGACACGGTCAGGCCGTGGGCTACAAGTTCAACAGAGGCAGAGCTATTGTGGAGGCTAAGTGAAAAGCTCGTCGGGCAGAGGTTCTCTTTATAGGGATTCTTGGGTAAGGATACTCTGGTGATAAATCTCCGAACCTCGAATGAGGAGTTTGTTCTTTGACTCGCATTGTGGCCGGAGGGTATCACAAGATGATCATCTTTGCCGAAGAAAAGGATTGGGTAAATTCATACTAAACTTAGGCTTGCACTTATCATCACCCACTCTCTTCTGACTTTGGCCCTCAACAGAATCCCCCTTTTACCCTACTGTATAAGATCTGAAACCGTCTATTTCGCTATCTAATAAAGTCTGAAATATCTCTCATGAAAGGCCTGAAAACCTGGATGATCTGATTGAGCGGGCAATCCTGGCAACGAGTATCCACATCACAAGGTGGAATTCAAAGGGGTTTGCAGGAAAGTCGCAATGAGGTACAGAATTTGTACCCGCTATTCGGGTTGTCAGGGCCAGACATAAAAGAAATAGATTATAGCAACCGCTCCATTGGTCGTATGCTTCACGGACCATGAATTCATTGATAGTCTAGCTAGAGGCCATTGGACAATTCACAAAGCGTGCTATCACTTACGAGACAAATTGACTGTCTGCCATCTCGGGAGTTGCTGCTGCACTTTCAACCTTGATGAAATAGGAGTACATCGTTAGTATGTGGAAGTTTAGGCTTAGAACGATGGTTTGCGGGCACGTGAATAATTCGGTAACATCGAGGTATGGTTCGTACTACTAGTACACTCTTGGCACGAGCCAACTGCCACAAACTAGAGTAGTCGACGTATAGTATACGCTAGCAATAGCTAACTCCTACGGCAGTCCTATTAGGACTCTCAGGTGGTCTATTAGACAATCTATTTGTAGTCGAGACTTGTGGCTGCTGAGAGCTTGTATCAGCACACGGAACTTGACTTGGACGATTTATCCCATCAATACGTGACTTACAGCATACCCCACACGTGACCTAAGTCAATCCGTTGTCCAATGACGTGCATGTAGGATCTTACTTCAATTCCGCGCTTCACATTGCGTCAGGTCAGGCAACAGCAGCAGCAGGCATCGCTTATGACCCGGCCTCTTTTTTTTAAATTTTTTTTTAAAAGGTTCTTCGCCCAAAGATGGCTTCTCGTGAAGAGCGACCACTCACTTATCAGATCCGGCTTTTCGCGACACTGTGACCATGGCGACTACATCGAATATGTTCCTGTACTCGCTTTCGCTCCACCCTCCGACGGCCATCTCTCAAGCGATTGTGGGCCAGTTCTCTGGGACCAAGGAGCAGCAAATCCTCACGGTGTCAGGATCCGTTCTGACACTTCACCGCCCCGATTCGACTCGTGGTAGGGTCCAGCCACTCCTTTCACACGACCTCTTGAGCATAGTTCGATCAATTGCCTCATTCCGTCTTGCGGGAAGCTCCAAGGGTAAGCAACAACTCACCCACCAAGCCATCTATGATGGTCTATTCCAAATCGCGAGCATCAAACTGACTTCTTAGATTACATTATCGTGTCAACCGACTCTGGCCGCATCGCTGTTCTTGAGTATCTATCCACTGAAAACCTTTTTTCTCGCATTCACTTGGAGACTTTTGGCAAATCTGGCGTGCGCCGAGTCGTTCCAGGTGAATACTTAGCTGCTGATCCCAAGGGCCGCGCCTGCATCGTTGCATCCATCGAAAAGAACAAGCTCGTTTATGTCCTTAACCGTAACGCTCAAGCCGAACTCACAATATCCTCCCCCCTGGAAGCGCACAAACATGGAGTCCTGGTTCTATCCTTGGTAGCTCTTGATGTGGGTTATTCGAATCCTGTCTTTGCAGCTCTCGAAACGGACTATTCAGAGTCAGATCAGGATCCTTCAGGACAAGAAATACCCGACGTTGAGCTCGTTTACTACGAGCTGGATCTAGGCCTTAATCATGTGGTCCGCAAGTGGTCGGAAACTGTCGACCCTACGGCATCATTGCTCTTCCAAGTCCCTGGCGGGAATGATGGTCCTAGTGGCGTCCTTGTCTGTGGAGAGGAAACCATCACGTACCGACATTCGAACCAAGACCCGCTTCGTGTTCCTATTCCACGGCGTCGAGGAGCTACAGAAGACCCGCAACGGAAGCGTACAATTATTGGTGGTGTGATGCACAAGCTCAAGAATAGCCCTGAAGCATTCTTCTTTATGCTACAGACAGAAGATGGCGACCTTTTTAAGCTCACGTTTGATCTACAAGATAACGAGGGTAGTATAACGGGAGAGGTACGACGCATCAAGATTAATTATTTTGATACTCTCCCTGTTGCGAGCGGCCTATATATTCTCAAGAGTGGGTTTCTCTTTGTTGCTACTGAGTCTGGTAACCATCATTTTTATCAATTTGAAAAGCTCGGCGACGACGATTCAGAGTCTGCAGTTACCAGCGACGACTTTCCTGTCGACCCTCGGGCTGCTTACCAACCTGTTTACTTTTACCCACGTCCTCTAGAGAATCTCACCTTGGTAGAAAGCATTGACTCTATGAGTCCTCTTCTGGACTGTAAGGTTGCTGATTTAACGGGGGAGGACGCGCCACAGATCTATTCGATATCTGGCAACGGTGCGAGGAGCCATTTTCGGATGCTCAAGCATGGGCTAGAAATTAACGAAGTTGCGACTTCTGAGCTACCTGGAACAGTCTCTGGTGTTTGGACCACGAGATTGACAAAACACGACAGATATGACGCATACATCATCTTGACCTCATCTGATAATACATTAATCATGAGTGTAGGGGATGAAGTCGAGCAAGTCAGTGATTCGGGCTTTCTCACCACTGTGACCACCCTTGCCATCCAGCAGATCGCGGATGATGGTCTTGTACAAATTCACCCCAGAGGCATCCGACATCTCCGTGGGGGTGAAATCAACGAGTGGCCCGCTCCTCAGCATCGATCTATAGTAGCTGTCGCTACAAATGAGCAACAGATTGCTGTCGCTTTAAGCTCAGGAGAGATTGTCTATTTTGAGGTAGACGGCGATGGATCGCTTGCCGAGTACGAGGAGAAGAAAGAGATATCCAGCACAGTGACCTGTCTAAGCCTAGGGCAAGTCCCCGAAGGACGAGTCCGAAGCCCTATGTTGGCGGTGGGGTGCGAGGATTGCACCGTTCGAATCCTCAGCTTAGATCCAGATTGCACACTCGAGAGCAAATCTATACAAGCGCTGACTGCCGCACCCTCGGCGTTAAATATCATGGCCATGGAGGACCCCTTATCTCGTAGCTCTGGATTATATCTGCATATCGGCCTGAGCTCTGGTGTCTATCTTCGAACCGGATTAGATGAAATCACAGGAGAGTTATCAGATACACAAACAAGGTTCCTTGGTCTTAAGGCTATTAAACTCTTCCAGGTCACAGTCAAGGGGCAAGTCTGTGTTCTAGCTTTAGGCTCCAAACCTTGGCTGGGGTATACTGATTCCAAACGAGGGTTCATGATGACACCTCTCAACTGCGATGAACTGGAGTGGGGATGGAACTTTAGTAGTGAGCAGTGTGAGGAGGGCATCATTGCGATTCATGCCAACTTCCTCCAGTAAGTCTTCCCTCCCTACATATCTCTTGGCATTGTCATGGGTGCGCGCAGTCGTGTGCCATATCCGGCGGCCAGTCTTGTATATTCCTTTGCTAACTGAAGCTTCAGCATTTTTACTATTGAAAACCTGTATGATAATTTAGTCCGGAAATCTCTGCCTCTCACATATACACCACGCCATTTTGTTAAGCATCCTCATGAGCCATACTTCTACACGATCGAAGCGGACAACAACACGCTGAGTCCTGAGTTACGTACACAGCTGTTAGCAGCAGCTGAAAACCAAACCAATGGGGATGCCAAACTACTTCCACCAGAAGAGTTTGGCTATCCGCGTGGTCATGGTCGATGGGCCTCATGTATAAGCGTGGTCGATCCCATTGGCGAACAGGTCCTTCAGACCATCGAGCTCGAAGGCAACGAGGCTGCCATGAGTGTTGCGGTGGTTCCATTCACTGGTCAGGATGGCGAGAGCTTCCTGCTCGTTGGTACTGGCAAAGACATGATTCTCAATCCCAGGCAATTTTCCGAGGGCTACATTCACGTCTATAGGTTCCAACACAACGGGAGAGAGCTGGAGTTCATCCATAAGACGAGGGTAGAGGAACCTCCAATGGCGCTTGTGGCTTTCCAAGGTCGGCTAGCTGCCGGGATTGGCAAAGCTCTACGAATCTACGATCTGGGCTTGAAGCAACTAATTCGAAAAGCGCATGTTGAGGTGGCACCGCATTTGATCGTGTCTCTAAATACTCAGGGAAGTCGTATCATTATCGGTGACCTCCAGCAGGGCGTGACAATGGTTGTTTTCGATCATGAGTATCAGAAGCTAATCCCTTTCATCGATGACACAATTGCACGCTGGACAACTTGTACAGCCATGGTTGACTATGAATCGGTGGTTGGCGGTGATAAATTTGGTAACCTCTGGATCGTCCGATGCCCTGTGAAGGCAAGTCAAGAGGCAGATGAGAGTGGAAATTCTCACCTCAATGCACGGGATTACCTCCACGGCGCATCAAGTCGACTTGACTCGGTGGCCCACTTCTTCGCTCAAGATATACCGACCAGCATCACCAAGGCCAGCCTCGTCGTGGGTGGGCAGGATGTCATCGTCTGGAGCGGCTTACAGGGCACCATCGGCGTGCTCATCCCCTTCGTCACACGCGAGGACGCTGATTTTTTCCATACGTTAGAAGTGCAGATGCGCGCTGAGAATTCGTCACCTGTCGGCCGCGATCACCTGATGTATCGCGGCTATTACGTTCCGGTCAAGGGCGTTATAGATGGAGACCTTTGCGAGCGGTTCAGATTGCTCCCCCTAGATAAGAAGCAACAGATTGCAGGCGAGCTCGATCGCTCCGTCAGGGAGATTGAACGTAAAATATCTGTACGTATCGCAAATTCTTTCTTTCCTTTATCATACTTGGCACGAAGTGCGTATACTAACTGAACATAGGACGTCCGAACTCGGTCCGCTTTCTAATGGGGCTGGCAGGGGGCGGCTTGGGAAGCCGAGACAGATGCATTCGGGCCGAAAAGGGTACTGCAGGGTTACAGTAATCAACTACGTCCAAGACTGACTATGGGTTCAAGCAGGTCACAAGTAGGAGAATACGCCTGTAGATGAAGAAAAAACATCCGTATGACGGAATGAGATTAGTGCTCCATGTATGTAGAGCTAAATATAATGGAATAGAACAACGGTTCAGTGGATATTCGCAATAATCAGAAAGCAAAGCGATCTACCGAATCAGCATACCAAAATGGGTTGTGTTGTTGACTAAACGAATGCCCAAATCTCTCGTAACGAATGTCCAGTGATATCCAAGCCGCACAGAGAGGCTACCTATGCCAACTCATTCTCACGATTGTCAATCCTTTTTGAAGGGCGGCTCATCTAGCTGTTTATTCATCAGTTCAAACTGTCCTTGAAAACTCAGGATGGTGGGCGAGAAAGGAAATGCTATAAGTCGATATTCACATTACGTATCAGGCTTTTGGGGCGCCAGCATCACTTGTCCTAAGGTACATGGCTTCTACTGAGTGAAGAGATCTGTTATTTGAGATCGATAATCTAACCAATAACCAATTCTCGCGTTACCATCCCTCTGCTCGCTACCACCTCAGCCATGTCCAGCCAATGCCGAGTAACTTCTGAAAACTTTCCCCAGGAGTATTCCCTACTCGTCAGCGCCAACGCCACCGAGTGCAGCCCTCTTCTGTTGTCGATATATGATGGCGTGTGTTGACAGGAAAACGTCCACTTCCTGCACTCCGGTGAGCACAGACAGGGCACCATCCCCCTATAGTTTTTTCTCTGGTTGTTCTCTGCTGCCGTCTCTAAATATATGTGTGTCGGGTCCAAACAAGCGGGGTTGCCACAAAGGTGAGATATTTGCTGATTTTTTGTCGGGTGCAGGCACCGATTCCATTCCAAAATCTGATGCAGAAGAGCGAACTTGTTGGCGCCGTCAGCCGAAACTTGAATATACCCGCCCGCTTTGTTGGGCTTCTTCGTGCTTATCCGGCACAACCCTAACATTTTGTTGGACGCATTTCGCTCAGCCTCGAGCAGTTCGACACATCTTTGCGGCGAGAATTCAAAAAGTAAAAGGGTCTCCTCCCGCTACCAACAGAACTCAGTCAGCAAACCCATGCACCCATCACTCACACCCGTGAAAATACTTACACTCCTGCCCTTTACAGCAGGCGCCTCAGCTTCTCTAGCGGCCGTCTCTTCCTCAGCCTTGCGGCCTCGTCGACGGCGGCGAGTTCTGGCGATCTTGACAAGTGATCGAAGAGTGTCAGGGGGTAACAGTGAGACGCATGTTACGTGGCGGCGGGCTCAGGCGAGACAATTAAATAAATTAACGACGGCCGTAAACCTTCAGACCCGTTGTTAACTCACTTTTTGCTCATACTCGGTGGAAGAAAGGCTGGGTCCCTGTGTACATGTAGGGAGTCAGTTATTATTTTCCAGAGATCAAGAGGAAGGTTTTCCTTTGCGGGGACTTGTGTGTCTAAGAGGAAGGCACCTTCCCTTAACACGAGTCTTTGTCCGGTGCGGACACAGACAGTTTTGGAAAGTGCCTTCTATCACCTGAGGTGGCAGGCACAAGGCGCAATGCGAGCAACACACGGCATATTCTCTTGTTTGACTCAATCTCGTGCAGTAATATTGATTTGGTATCCTTTCGGTACGACTATAATTCAGACACGTATTGACAGATACTTGTAAGAATTTACCATGATGCTTGGTTTCGATTTTTAATCATGTACAGGAAGTCAAGTATGTTTCTTGTGAGTCTCAGTCAAAGCAGAGTCAAAACAATTCTTTGTACTTCCATTATCTACTACCTCTGGTGAATTGCTAGGAATTTGCCATACCTACTTTATAATGGTTAGGTGAGGTTTTGTGACTCTTGACCTTTTTCAAACCCACTTTGCTATAAACATACTCAATGCAACTAGGTAGTTCTATATATGGAACAAAGACATATCCCCATAAATATAGTATGGGTGTTGTGACCTTGTCAGCTTACCACCTGTGCCTCATTTTCGCCCTGATTCACTGGTCCCGTGTTTAAGTCGGGCCGAAAACACGCTAGATGGGTGAAATTGCGGGGATGGACAGGGATGTATTGTTGAGCAAACCCGTACCGAATCATTTCGCAAATTCATTTCTGATCATCTCATCCTCAAGGACAAATTTTGGGCGCTCGACGTCTTGACCTTAAGCCATGGATTCAAAACCACCAAAACCAACTCAACCTTTGAACCCTCAAGCACCACCAAAAGAGACCCCAGCAGAAGAATCCACCACGTGTCGAGAATGTCGGCGGCGCAAAGTCAAATGCGACGGCGCCATGCCCGTCTGCACTATTTGCAAAAAGTACAGGCGTCACTGTCTATATGACAAGCATAGCAGGACCAGACTGACTCGAAGGTATGGTGCATGCTTAGCGTTGCAGGCCAGCCTATGATACAGTATGAACTAGCTGCTGATTGTGACGCAGGCAACTCACTCTCCTCGAGGAGCGGCTTGAAAAGGCCGAAACGGTCTTGAGACGTCATTATACCGATAGTCAAATCGCGGAGATGCTGGAAGGACCAAAAGAAGCACTGATATCAACAACCAAAGCAGAGACGCCAGCGCCAGTCCCAGAAGCGACACCACCAGCACCAGCACAAACAGCAACACCAGGGTTAGTCAGCTTACCAAATACTTCTCAAGGAAGTGTGGACAACCTGCTTCAATTGCCAAATCAAATGCCAAACTCTAGTCTTTACATGTCAGCCACATCGAATGTAGCGGCTTTCGCAAATGATCCTTTCCTACTAGCACCAATTGGTGAGATTGAAGCAACAAGTGGACTCTGGACTGGATCGCAAGACACGCCGTTTGAATCTATCCCTTCAACAGCAGACGATTTCGAGTGGAACGAACAGGAAACATCATGGGGTACATACGACCCAGCTAACTGGTCCATAACAAACCATGTCGACGGGAATCCATCTCAAGCCATCATGGACGGCATGGCCTCTTTGACTATTGGCGATCAGAAGAGAGGTTATTATGGAGCTGCATCCGGGTCTGCTCTTTTACGGCAGATCTTGTCAGCACGTCCAGATGGGGAAGAAGTCGATGCCGACGTGGCACTCCATGAGATTGAGTCTCTGTTCCAACAGCACTCTGACCAATCACAATGGTTCCGCTCTCAAGCTATGCTAACTCGTGTGGCGGTTGAAAATCTCATCGATGCATTCTTTGTCTTTTATCATCCTACATTCCCCATAGTCCATGAGCCGACATTTCGAGCCCAGTATGCAGGAACACTACCTTGTGCCAACAAAGGTCACTGGAACACGCTTGCCAATATCCTAGCGGCATTAGGATCATTCGCGAGTAGTAACGTTGCGGATGCCACGGACCTACCAATCTTTCAAGCTGCGCAAAAGAGCCTTTTTTCAAATTACCTCGAGGTTGGAAACTTGACACTTGTTCAAGCTTTTAGCTTGTCGTCGAATTATATGCAAAAGAGGAACAAGCCCAACACTGGTTTCAACTATGGCGGTCTGGCTATCAGATTGGCCATTGGATTAGGACTTCACAAGGACCTGGAGGGCAATAGTCTCTCGCCGCTTCAAAGCGAGACGAGACGTAGGATATGGTGGTGCCTGTGTGTTCTTGATGTTGGTGCTACTATTACTTATGGACGACCCTTGAACTGGCCTCAGGCCGGTGTAGAGACAGCTTTCCCTCAGAATATCCATGAGAAGGTAAGTACACGACTACAAATTCAACGAAACCCCATACTAACATTGGATCCAGGACCTCACGCAGGATTCAACACATTGTCCACCAGAAGTCGAAGGCATAACAATGTACACATATATCCGAGTCCAGTCAGCCTACCATCTTAGCACAATGCCCGTTTACAACCGTCTCATCACTAGCCCCTTCCCATCAGCTACAGAGTTGATTACTCTAGACGATGTGTGCATCGGCTCCTGGCTTGCACAAGTACCATACTATTACCTCGCCCTTCCGCCCCCAGATTCCGAATACGCTCTTGGCATGGGCATCTCAGAGTGGCGGTATCGAAATCTGAGAATCGTTATGTACCGCCCATTTTTGGTCAGGTGGGCTCGCTCGTCGGCGCAAAACACTCAGCAAAACTTGACAAGTAGCGAAAACCTGGCTGTTTTTAGATGCCTTGATGCAGCCAAGGAATCTATCACTCACATCCAGGGTTACTGGACATCTCGATCACACTCAAGGCTTGCTGCCTTTTACATTCTGTAAGTAGGTCGATGTTGTTTTTGATAAACCGACTGATAAGTGATGACTAGGTACTTCTTATTTCATGCTACTTTGATTCCTGTCCATTGTCTGAGACAGAATCCTCACCACGCACTCGCTCCCGACTGGCGTTCGCAGATACAAGCCTCTCTAGCTATCATGGGCGCCATGTCGGGATTGAACCCTAACAGTTCCAAATGTCGTGATATTACACTCAGACTATGCTGGCCACATCTCGATGAAGAAGGTGCCCGTGCATATTGTGATAATACATCATTCATGGCTGGAGTGGCAGATAATGAGGCGGCTTCTATAATCAGTGGCTACAATACATGGTGCGAGTCCATGAGCAATGCTGGGGTTTCGGTGCCGACTTACGACTGGGCCGATGATAATGATTCGGCACTAGGCTTCTTCTGATGGAATGTAAATAAAACAAAATTAATCAAGAAAAGACTATTTTCGAGTATGAATAAGATCCCGTAGCATACCTCTCAGACCTGGGTAGATATCAGTACACACCTTTAAGTATAAGGCAGAAATACCACGAAAAGCGTCGAAACGCACAATTAATTGCCTGACTGGCCATAGTAATATATACTGCTCACTCTATTTAATGACTGATTCTCTAACCTGAGGCAAAGATTTGATGCTGACCCCGCATTTCGTAATGATGCCGCAACTTGAAATCGGCCATCTCCATCTACGTTTAACAACCACCACGGCAACTGTGGTTTACCATCCAACACAATATAATCGAACTTCCTTGATTCAACTTGCCGACTGTGTCTACATTTGAGACTCCTTTACCTCAAGATGACATCCAGAAACCTTAACAAGACCTGGCGGGATGTTGTCTTTGAACAGTATGAAGCCGATCATGCAGCTGACGCCCCCTTTCCAATCCGCTACTTAATCTACGGCGACCAGTGGAAAACGGATATCGTTATTGAGATCCCCAGAAAGATTGACGCGCCGGTCTTCCGTCAAGCTCTCCTCCACGCCGCTAGTTCTAGACGCCTTGAAAAAGACCCGGCGTACGAAGATGACCTGATCAAAGTCCGAGCACGTGTTCCACCTTCTGCCCAAAGCAACAATGATACTCACCCGCAAGATAGTTCTGCTGCAGGGGTGAGCACAGCTTGAGCCATGGCTGAGCTAACATCGATCAACCAGCGATGTTTTTTCATTGATATTCGCGTGGCAAAACACGACAGTTGAAGATAAGAAAACATACGAGTGTTCTGCCATTGTCGATTAAAATTAATTCAGATTCATGAAGTAAAATAGACTGAACACCCCAAACCTTCCACACGTCTGGTTACTTTACAGAACAGTTATTGTCACCCAACTTATATACATAGTGATATTGTCCCTGCATCTCTGCTGGCATTTGTTTAGATCCAGGCATCTCTTGAGGCTGGCCCCAACCTGGATATTCAGGTTTGGGGTCTCTTATTTCTACCCCTATGGGCTCCCGAGGTTGACTCTTCGACTCGGAATTCCTTCTCCGCCGCCAGAGAAGAAAACCTCCCAGACAAATCACAAGTCCCGCCACAGCGCCAGCTATTGCGCCGCCTATAACAGCGCCAGAAGGAGGTGATGTCGCCTCTGGTGTTTCAGTCGACGGTGTATCTTCTTCCTCAACCGTCGTTGCACTTGCAGTTGGTTGGACGATTCCGCTGGGGTCTCCACCACACCTATCGGCAGTATCCTGATCGAAAACTCGAACTAGTTTGCTTTTGCTTGATGGATTGGCCTGCCATAAAGTGAAAGTTCCTGAATCATGGTTTACCATCAGATATGCCGCGGTGAGAAAACAGCGGCCTAGCGTTGCTGGTTGATCAGCCACGGCGTTCATTAAAAGCTCTTTGACGTTTGATTTGGTAACTCGAGCGCCACTGCGATCGATTTCGGAAAAGAGAACTATGTATTGATCGTTTGGAACCCTGATTTGCAAGCCTGAGTCGAGGTGGAAGGTGATATCGCCATCGAATCTGTCTCAGGTTAGTGGTGAGTAACATTTGAAAGAACAAGATGTACTTACACCTTATCGGCATCAAACAATCGAGCCGACCAATGGAGTCCGTATGAGGGTCCTGTATGGTTGAATCCAGTCACTTGCTCAAAGTTCGATACATAAGCACCAGGCGCCTCGAGAAGAAGCTGTCTCTGGGGCACGATACAGCATGGCAGAGCGGTGTTGGAGGGGAAGATGGTCTCATCAGAGCCATCGCGGAAATTAACCCGAACATCCGAGATGGTGACTTTCATCCCGGTCCAACATCCGGCTGTCCCGGTATAATCGTCGTAGACAAGTGGTGCCGTGTAGTTCTTCCCAATCACCTTCTCCTCATCATACCCTCCAAGGACCAAGGAGCCTTCGATAGGAGTTTTCACCCACATTCTCCCCCAGAAGATTGACCATACTCTGGAACTAATCTTGCCAGTAGCCCGAAGAGCGTTGAGGTAGGTGGAATTGGAACCTAGGCCCAGGGGATGGAGTAAAGTATAACCTGCATCCCATTTGAGACGCGGTATCCCGATCGGAAAGTTCACCACGGCTGGTGCGCCTTTGAGGGTAATATTATCAGTGCCTGTAAGGCTAGTTGAGATGAGCTTCTTGATTCCTACTTCTGAGCCTTGGAATGTTGCCTCATCTGTCGCGCCGCCCGCACCGTTGATATCGTTGGCCTTTTGGAAAGATTTGGAATCTTCTTCGTTGAAAAGTCCGCCCCTTCGAATTTCGCAGATACGATCGTTCCAAATAACGGTCTTGTCGCAGTAAGGCTGTTTATCGTATATCCAAGTGTTGTTGAGTTCCCTAGCCGGAGATCAGTAAAGAATAGCCGTTGTAGGCCTGATAGTTTTACTTACGCCCAAGGAAGAAGAACAATATCCTGCTCAGGAGATCCAATCTTTGCAGGGATGCCGGTCATGAGAGATTTTTTGACATTGGGAAGAACTTGGGTGTCGCGAATAGGAAGAGACAAAGGATCGATATCACAAGGAGAGGCGCATATCGCTGAAGCGAACATCAATAAAGGCAAAAGTTGACGCATTTTCACCTTTATCTTCCAAAGAAAGGAAACAATCTCAAAGGAGAGAAAAATGGATTTTGAGCAACAAGAACGGGACAGAGAAAATTCCCCATGTTGAACGCTCGATCAGGCCATCAGCCAAGTCACCGACTAATACAACCAACAGCATGAAGAGACTCAAACGTTAGGACCAACAGCATAAACATTGCTTGGATTTTGACTGTGTGTGGACTTTCTACGCGCCCAACCCCTTCGGACCATGATCATTTCAACGCTAATTATAAGGATAATCATGATTGGCATGTCTTGGTGCTTGGACAGGGATACTAATTCATGGGTCAACCAACAACGTTTCGTGATTCGTCAGAATCCATGGATTTCTTATCATGTAAGCGTCTAGACTGCTTTCATCCATGGTATCTGTCTTTTTTAACTTCCCAGGGCAAACACAAAGTATCAGGATTAACCATATTATACATTCTTTTCAATTGTCGAACTATAGCGTTGTCCAAATTTCGCCGCCAAAGTTGATTTGAGTTATTGCATCATGATCTGGCTCTCTTCGGCGCCCGGGCTACGAAAATCACGCGCGGTGCTGGTCGCCGCCATCATTGGTCTGTTGTTCTTTTGGCACCTATCGTCTTCATCCAGACCTTCACCAGCCAGCCACTTGCAATTTACACCAAGCTCCTTAGACTGGTCGACTCAACGCCAATTTTATCCCCCGTCATCTATCAAGCCTTTGCCGACTGAGAAGCCTCGCAAATTGCCTCAGGTCCAAGCCAACAATGGCAAGTTCAGACATACGTCCGAGATAAAGAGACGTCAAAAGGCTGTGCGTGATGAATTTATCCGCAGCTACAAGTCCTACAAGCAATATGCCTGGATGAAAGACGAGTTGATGCCTCTATCTGTAAAAGGGAAGGATAATTATGGAGGCTGGGCCGCAACATTGGTCGACTCTCTAGACACCCTTTGGATTATGGACTTGAAGGAAGAGTTCAATGATGCTGCCCAAGCTGCTGCCACGCTCAACTGGGGCGAGACTCACGAGGGGGCTGTTAACTTGTTTGAAACGACAATTCGTCATCTTGGAGGCCTTCTTAGTGCATACGAGCTGAGTGGCCAAGAGGCGATACTTAAAAAGGCCGTCGAGCTTGGGGAAATGCTCTACGTCGCTTTCGATACACCAAACCGTATGCCTGGGTTTTGGCTCAACTTTGAAGATGCGAGGAAAGGAAAGCAAGTTGCCGGTATACACGATCCTTCTGCATCTCCTGGTTCCTTGGTCATGGAGTTCACCAGACTGTCACAAATCACTGGCGATCCCAAGTTCTATGATGCGACGGATCGTGTGACGCAATTTCTGGTTAAAACTCAGAATAGTACGCTCCTTCCTGGAATGTGGCCTGTCTGCCTTGACTTTCAAAACGAACAAGTGCATGATAACACGTTCTCCCTTGGTGCTCTGGCTGATTCCCTGTATGAGTATCTGCCTAAGATGCATGCTCTGTTGGGCGGCGTAGATGGAAACTACGAGATCATGTATCGTACAGCTATGGATACGGTGATTAAGAATCTTCTCTACAGACCGATGGTGCCACAGCAGGACGACATCTTATTTGCTGGCGATATTCGCATCAATGACCAAGCTGAACGGAGTACTGAGAGTCAACATCTAACCTGTTTTACCGGGGGTATGTTCGCTCTAGGTGGCAAGCTCCTGAACATTGAGGAACACGTCAAAATTGGCGAAAAGCTCGCTCGAGGCTGTGGGTGGGCTTATAAGGCATTCCCAACCGGCATGATGCCCGAGATATTCGACCTGACACCTTGTCCGTACTTCGAGCCATGTAACTTCGACAAAGAGCGTTGGAGACCTCAACGAGATTCTCTCCCTCCAGGCTTTGTTCACGCTCGAGACCCGAGATATCTTCTCCGACCTGAAGCCATCGAGAGTATATTCTATATGTATCGTATCACGGCAGATCCCCAGTGGCAGGATATGGCATGGGATATGTTCCAGGCTATCGTTCGTTTGACTTCCACAGAACATGCTAATGCAGGTATTGAGGATGTTCTTGACACAGAGACGGTCAAGATTGACTCCATGGAGGTAAGTAGACCGACAAAGGGAGTAGAAACGTACTAACACGCACAAAGAGCTTTTGGATGTCTGAGACTTTGAAGTACTTTTATCTCATTTTTTCGCCTCCTGATTTGGTGAACCTGGATGAGTATGTGTTAAACACAGAAGCACACCCCTTTCGTCGACCGTAGCGCGGGATTGAGGGAAAAGAACAAACATATATTCCTTTGTAAAGAGTAACAAAGCGAGATACGAATGAATGAAGTAGTAAAGAGGATTTGTATTAGATAGTGGATGATAATTGCTAAAGACAAACAATGGCAGGAGTTGAACCTGCTTTCACTGTTAGTCACTGTAAAATTTCACACGGCTGTTGTGGCAGGTGCAAACAGTCAGGGACTTGAATTCCTGTAAAGTCAACCGACCCTTACTTTCACTTTACTGCTTCATGATACATAAACCTATAAAAAGTCTACAAGTCATCCACACTTGTTCCCACCCGCCATCGATGCGAGCTAGGTTTTTATCTACTACTTATCATGACGGAGACCTCTTTCTCCTCCTTCGCGCGCTTGCCGTACGATGTCAGGCATCGAATCTACATTCTCGCCACCCCACGTCGAGTGGTGTACGTCAAAGAAGGACCTATCGACGTGAAAAAGAAATTCGCCTGGGCCGATGAAGGATATAGATGCTATATCAATTATGCGTTTGATCGATTCTGCAAACAGCAGCTGGAGTCGCCAACTTTCAACGTGATACTGCACCCTGATTTGGCACATTTCTCGCCCAACTGGGAAAGCAGATTAGCCAGGCTCCTACCGACACAAATACGCCTGGAAGAATACGGCTTCACCTCGAACCTAACCTATGACGAGCGTTGGCCAGCAGATAAGGGCACGTTTCCGATACAGCCAATCACAGAGTCTCTCGATGTTGCTTTTGAAATGACCCGAGAGTCTGCCCTCTACAGCGAAGCAAGAATCCCACCATTCTTGCATGTTTGTGTCGAATCTCGGCTTGCCCTGGAGCGCTGGGGCTATAGGCTATTCTTCTCCACTCGTACAGCTGAACCGCGGACGTGGTTCCACCCAGGAAGAGATCGCTTGTACATTCCTAACCAGCTTTGTCCGGATGAGCAGGACGAGATTGACAAACTGCGAACTGAGTTCTATCCCTGGGACTTTCGGTGTACGATACTATCGAATTCGTTCTGGGATATAGGCCAGTTCAGCGTGAGAGACCTGAAGAGGATCAAACACCTAGTGCTTGGGACAAACCATATCGACCATCTGCCCGACCTCCACGACTACCTCGAACATGCAGTGCGACTTGTGCCCAATCTCGAGGAATTATTTCTGGAAAACTGGTCGCTGGACCACTTTCGTCGCTGGGTGCATTTGAAGGCAGGGCATTTCTGTATAGAAAATCCTTGGGTGGGTCCAATCGACTGCATACCTGTTGAAGACATGGATATTGTCGCAGATGTCTACTGGGGCCGAGGCCAGCACGACTGGTACCATCACCTTGCGCCGGTCAGTTGTCTTACTGGGCTTCGAAATCACTTTTTCCACGAGCACAGGAGGGTTTCAAACGATCCATTCCACGTTGTAGTTGCGCTGGATATTGAGGAAAACCTCTCTAAGTATAAACATTATGGAAATTACCGTGTTCCCTCCATTCGTAATGTCAGTCTTTTACCAGAAGCCTACACAGATCTCTTTCTACAAAGCCGACACAAACTCTGGTCCACTCTCCAATCTCTTAGCACTGAGCAGATACAGCGGGTCGATTTTAAACGCAAGCTCTCGCGAGCGAACCAGTTCCCGCCTCCATTCAACATCTTTTGGGCAGAGATCCCTCCTCCATACCTCTCCTGGCCAGACTACCACTCCCATTCTCAGGGTCAGGACCTCCTCACGATACCGGGCACAGACGGGCCAAGGATTGTCCGGCTCCTTTTACAGGCGGCTTATCTCGATCGTTACGAGATAGAAGAGCCAAAGTTTAATACTTTGTAACAAGCCTAGGTTTCTGTAGAACCGATGGCAGTCGAGAAAAGGATCTGGATTGGTCAGGCAAAGACCTTCATGTATGCCTGGAAGTAACGGACTGATTCGCTCAGAGCATAGAACAGTTTAACTTTCCTCAAATGAACACGATTTCTAATTCCTATCCAAATACAAATGCAAGCGAATTTCTTGGTGATCTCCAAGCTTTGTATGAGATTTCTATGACTATAGATAGCTCCATTCGTATCTGATCCTAGCAAGAGAGCCCTTGAGGCTCGGAACGTACGCTGATCGCCAGACTCGGATCCGACTTGGCTGAAAACAGGCCACAGCCAATAGGCAAGACTTGTTCCAACTTTTCATTATGTGTTGGATCCCAAATACTGCCCACTACTCCACATAGCTAGTCGAGTCCTCACTCTCTTCATCCCTTGCAGGCTGCTCAGCGATAAAATCCTTCTCTATTTCGGTAAGGTGGAAGATCTGATGCGAGTCGCAGTGGTGGTGGACTAGTTCGCGAAGACTTCTAGGAATGGCTCCGTTCTTTTCCAGGTTACTCTTCTAGAGAACCTTATAATGGCCGTAGACTTCAAGGGCCTTCTGAGCTTGGGGGGTGGTGGCGAGCAAACTCTTGATGTCGAACATTGTCTTGCGATCGAACTCTATGAGCTTGCGTTCCGACTCCATGTCTTCGTCTTTCTTGTCGGCATGATCTGCGAACCTCCTGATCCCTTTTCGCACGCGTTTGACAATCTCTCGGTCCGGGCTGGCTAGTCGCTTTCCTAGTCTTCGCATCTCACGAGAATACTCGCGGAGGGTATTGCTGTCGATGTCCTGGTTCGCGGAGTTCATAGAGGCCGACTCCATAGCAACTGGTTTGGTGCGCTTGATCGATGGCAGGAGTTCATCCTCAGGGCCGGGCTCCTCGATGGATGGTAGAGGTTGATCGTGCTTATCTTGGTCCTCAGTAATGGACATCTTGTCGTCTCCGGTGGTGGTGATGCCGATAGCGTCTCGAATTATCGCTTCGTAAATATTGGGCTCTGGCCTTTTCGTTCGGACAGCCCATACCCCGTTTCTATGCCAGTGCCCTTGGCGGACAATCGGCTCCTCAACGTCTTGATCAAGTTCGATGATAAAAGGGCAGCCCTCGGTTCTATGAAACACCTTGATGGCTATAGGCAGCCACTGTACGACGTTCATT
The DNA here is from genome assembly GCA_013396295.1 of Fusarium heterosporum. Taxonomy (NCBI): domain Eukaryota; kingdom Fungi; phylum Ascomycota; class Sordariomycetes; order Hypocreales; family Nectriaceae; genus Fusarium; species Fusarium heterosporum. The sequence goes on along the minus strand of JAAGWQ010000051.1, from coordinate 385,795 downwards.
TCCCCAAACAACCAGAGAAAGTCCTTTTGCGTCTGGGGCTCAAGATCCAAAGGCCCAAGCTTTCGAAAAGCGATAGCAGCAATGGCAGTGGCCAGATAAGGTGCTGACAAACTAACCGACTCGTCTGTCGTTGGTTTCAGAGCTAGGGCATCTTCCATATTGAAACGAAGTTTCTGATATCCAGGATAGTCAGCGAGGGACGTGGCGAGCAAGAGACTACTGTTCGCGACCTCGTCAATCATCTGTTCCCAACACTTGATGGCTTGCTGCTTCTGGATCCCAGCAGCACGGAAGATCTCGGTGACGATACCCCAACTCAGTGCATAGACCCGTTCGGGAATAATGAAGTCGGTGGGGATTTCGCTGCAAGTATCGACGCCGATGTCGATCTCAAGGATGTGAACGCGGCGGTTGATTTTTTTGACAATCTCTATCCCCTTCTGCTGGTCAAAATCCATATTGGCGATATTGATTGTTGAAATCCTGACGGTTTGCTTTTTGCGTGTTATCGAAATGCTTTCTTGATCGTCTCAGAAAGATGCTCATGTAAAATCTTGGATGGAGCATTGGTCATCGTACGCAAACAAAGATTGATACTTACCGTGAAATCTGTTTGATTTATCCTGTGGGTTAAGAGGGATAAAGATAGTGGAAGGTCAAAGAATAAAACTGGTGTTTGTATCCCAAGTGATGAGGCTGCCTGCTGGCGTCACTGATAGTCAGCTGTCATGAATATGACGCCTAGCAAGATCATATTTGCCAGGTTTTAGCTTAATCATGTCTAAAATCTTGAAACAGACCATAATTTCTGACTGTCCTTTAAAGAATTATCGTGGATTATCAATAGATAAAGGGCCTACTTCTCTCATAAACGAACTCTCTTCCTTGATCGTTCATATTTCATAACCTTGGCTGCTAAAAAGTAATTGACTAAAAGTCCGTATATATCGTGCACCTTACCTCAGACCACTTATATGGTCTAAACTATAGTAACTACTCGATCAGCTTCAGATCACTCGATCCCTTTCCAAATTCCTTGAATACCACTTTCCTTTCTGGGGAGTAGTCCATCTTCTAGAGCCTGTTCACGAGGTCCTTCATCTCTGCAAATTCCTATTCTCCTGAACACAGAAGGAGGATCTGAGCTCAGATTCTTGTCAACTGGCTCTAAGAGAAGCCTAACAATAGCTGCTGGAAGCTCGTCTTCATCCCAACGGCTTCCGTCGTCATCTGAGCCTCCCATGTATTCGTCATCTTTAGATAAAATTCGTCAAACTTAGATAAAGTTGTAAAAGATTTAATATTTTTATGTTGAATTTCTGATAAGCCTAGCATAAAATTGCTACGACGCGATACTATCTTGTGGCAATCTGCCTGTTCTGTCTACGCCGTCTCGAGATACCCTCCCACCCCTCACCTAGCGATGGTATCAACAACTTCAACATCCTCTGATCGACCTTCGAGATTGAGTCGAGTATCTGTCAACTTGCCAGTCACGCCAGGGCAGATTGTAGATGTTGAAGCAAAAGGAGGCTGTCGATACCACAGTAAAGAGAAGTCGAATTATGATGGCAAGACTAGAATTTTTCACGAAGGAGTTGAGAAGAGAAGAGAAGAGGTTAGGATGTGCTCCAGCTTTGACTCGTAGGCAGTAGTTTTCGGAACGTTGTGAATCACTGTTGATTCTAGAAATCTTGGGCCAATGAGAGCCACGTATTTGATCGATCACTTCCACTTTAGGACTAGTGGGCCTAAATTTAGTCTCCAACCTTAACTTGCTTCGCTATCCAAGAAATCTATAACTCCTTATCCACTCCATCTCTTTGTATTTTTCTCAAGCCTCTGATTTTGCGTATCAGAAACTTTCAATTGAACACAAAACTCTCCATCGGTTGTTTCTGTATTCCCTCACTTTCTCCGCCAATCAACTCAATACTTCTGCTCCGCAATTCTTCCCACTCAAATTTGAATCGCAACATCATTGTAAGATTGCGATTTCACCAAAGAAATACCTAGGCACTAACTACAACAGGGCAGTTTGGGAAACACGGCGAGTCTCGTAAGACGGCAACTAGTTGCTGCACTCCAATCGATATCGGCCAAGTGTGGCGCTATTCAGAAGCATTCTTCCTGGGTGTCGAAGGAAATCCATACTTTTCGAGAGAAATGGGACGGCGCCAGGTAAGTGGAGTCTAAACATCTATGGTCATTGCTTTACTTATACCTGACAGCAGTGACAAAAACTTTCCCCCCATTTTCGCCCACGTGTTTCGCCGTCTGGAGATCTTTGCTGGTTGATTACCGAACCTAAGGATCTCAAAGCTTTGAAGCCCCTGAATCGGTTTCTGCACCTACCAGTTCGGCTCCATGGAGGCAGTCGTATCAAGTATCCTCTTATTAAAAGGCGACGGTTAGTCCGTGTATCTCAATGATATGTCGTGTACTAACTGGATCTAGCAACTTCAATGGCATTCAATCGCACCGTTGGCTCGGTGCAGGCGCATGTCCATGGTGGCAGGCTCGCCAGCGATCATACATAACAGGAGCACCATCGGCGATGCAGATGATTCGAGACATCCATGGTTGGAGTTGGCGTAGCTCGACCACATGGGACTGTCTCCCTGGCCCACCCTCACTCTGGGATAAAGCAAGCCTCAAGCAACTATCCCTCTTCGAGGCTACCCTTCAACACTATGAGGACGCAAGTCAAGACATATTTCGTATCCTCATTGGAACCATGAAGTGGATAGACCTTGCTAATAAAAATGAGCCTTGGATGCGGCTCATGCCTCTCAATCTATTTGAGTAAAGAGGGGTGGTAGCTGGGAATGGGCAGAGATAGTTAGGCAAGGGAACCGCCACGTGCTACCATAAGAAATGGCGGCTTTAGGACAGACGATAGAAAACTTGAGGCGACTTTAGGCAACTTTAGTTTAAAATTGAGTGGTAATTTAGCTAAGCACCCATCTCGAGCCCTCGCCCGCATACATCTGCCGTTGCCGAATGAGGACCCCAGGAAGCGTCTCCTATGACATACACATCGACTCTGGCTTCCTCATTGACGTATGCTAACCGCATGCCCTGAAATCCCGCCCGCCTATCTGCCTGCCCTGCGCGCTTCCTTCCGCATCATGGCATCTCGCAACTGTCTCGATAGTCCCGACTCCTATGCCATCGCCTGGATCGCTGCTCTTCCCATCGAGCGGGCCGCTGCAGAAGCGATGCTCGACGAGGAACACGCGGCTCCATCTAGCTTCATCAGGCACCAAACTGACGCGAACGTTTACACGTGGGGTCGCATGGGAGAGCACAATATTGTCATCGCCTCTCTCGCCGCCGGAGTCTATGGAACCACCTCGGCTGCGACCACGGCCTCGAGCCTGCTTGCTTCTCTGCCGTCCATCCGTGTTGATCTTATGGTTGGCATAGGCGGCGGCATCGCCCAACCGACCGACGACCGCGATATTCGTCTCGACGACATTGTCGTGAGCCAGCCCGACAGCACAACGGGCGGCGTCTGCCAATACGACCTGATCAAGGCAAGGTCTGGAGACAAGCGCGAGCGCAAAGGCTTCCTCGGACGGCCACCGGCGGTCCTCCTCCATGCGCTCGCCAGCATCCAGGCCGATCACGAGCGGAAGGATTCTAAGGTTCCCTGCTTCCTTCAAACAAACGTCATAGTCAGAGACAGCACCGACAATCATGTTGCTCTATTGACTGGCTGGTTCAGGTCACAGCTATCTCCCGTCTGCCGCAACCGGATAAAGCTGGCTCTCAAGGCTGATAGGAGGGGTTATAAAATTATTATCTTGACATTTAGTAGACGTGCTCTCGACCATTAAGTGATTCATCCCACAGGATTGCTGGCTCAGTCCAACATCAGCGAGGCGAGACTGATTTGGCTCATTCGGCCACGGTGAGACGGCATCCGGTTGATTCAGGGATACTGCTGACGCAGTGCTCGCGCCAATGGTAGCTTCTGACTCATTTGCGCCATATTCGGTGGCAGTCAGATCTATACGCCGGTTGTCATCACCCCACGCCCAACAAGAGCCCCGTAGCCTTGGTGATTTACCCAAATGATCTGGGGTGCTGGTACGTACCGCTTAAGATTACGAACCATCCAGTTCTTAACTCGCCTCGCGTCTTCACCTTCCATGTCAGACTAGACATCAGGGGGAATCGCTGTCCCTAAATTTCCAAGACTCGAATACGCCTCCCTGTCATACAAAGATACCGTGTCTCCCTTCCCCGGACTCGAGGTGATGACTAACATCACCCGCTTGACTCTAATCTCTTTTAGTTGTAACCGATGAATTAAATTGAATATAGAAGTGGCTGCAGTACCCCAGTGTTGATTTTCTCAAGCTACTGGAGGAAACGTAGGCTTCTTTTGCTATTATTAATCTTAATATATACTTGAAATGCATTGTATCGATAAGAAGCTGGGGGGTTACCTGAATCTATGTGGATTAGATGGATTTAGGTTATCATTTTATCAGCAGGTTTTTCTATTACTATACATTTTCAGATAAATTAGAGCTAAATGTTCTTACTATCTCTGAGTAGGAAGGTATATAATCCTATAGCCCTTAGTTACCTTCCTAAGTTATGGTTCAGTGGGTGGCTGCGCAATCCTGTAGGATTCGAGAAGATACACAGTCCTGCTATAAGATCCTGGATCCATGCAGGCAGGAGTATACTATACTAAGAGATATATGGATACTCTGTTTCACTAAGGGAGATAAGGGTACTCCCCCAGATATGGCGAGCAATATCGGTTAAGATCGACCACATTTATGTCTCCACATATAAATCCTGGCATATTACTGTAAAGTTTAATATAGACTTATACGCTGTAATCAATTAAATTAAAGCCTGGCCGATTAGCGTATATCACCACTAATACCGTGATGTTATGACTCGCGTGACACCAGCCAGGACTTATTCAATTCGAAAACGTTCGTAAATAGGTCACTAGATACAGAGGGTGGTATTAATTAGCGTGTATAGCAACATATAGATATATAGCCTCAGGAGCTACCACAACCCATTCGAAAAAATCAAATCCTCATCATCCATCTTTATCTTTACAACATAAGGGAATACTCGCTCTAAGTCTACACTATGAAGTGCCATATGATCCTTTTAGCTCTCGCTACGGTAACTGCGGCATCCCCAATATCTATCAGGCAGAATCCAGACGACATATTCAACAATAAACAAAAGCTTTGTAAAGGCTGGGATCTTAGAACCCCAGAGGGTGTTGATAAGCTCTGGACCGATACAGCTGCTGGTGTCTCTCTTGAGCTCTTTATTAAGACTCAGTGGGAACACGAGCATGCGTGGGTTAAGAACTTGGAGGACTATGTCCAGAGCGGCACAGATGGCAAGTCCGGTGCCAGCGGCTGCGGGCTTCTTGGAACAGACTGTAACCCCATGGGCGGTATCAGCTGCGAAGATCAATTCGATAAGTACGGCCAATCTATTATAGGCAAGAACTCGTACTGGACTTTCCAGGCTATCAAGGGAATGCATGGCAAGTTCGCAGAGCTTCACCGTCAGCTTACTAGCGAAACTCTTATCGAAGGCCTCAAGATCGACCAGATGCTATCAGACTTTGGTGGAATTGATCAGGCCCCTAGCAGTATGAGAGGCTGGCTTCCTACTTCGTCATATATTGGTGCTGCTCTTGGAGGTTTCATTCCCGGCGTGGTAAGCCTTTCTATCTATAACTTATCTCTTATCTAGTCTGTTTACTGATGAGGTATACTATAGGGTCCGTTAATCTCTGCTGGCTTGAGCATTTTTGGAGGTGTTATGAGCGGCGTCTTCCTCAACAACGTTAAACCCAGTCCCGCCCCTACTCTCAAGGCTGCTGTCGCCAACCTCTTCCGCGCAGCCTCGGACAGACTTGACGACACGTTACGTATCGCCACGGGTGGCGGAAGAAACCAAGATGAATATAATTCCCTCCCTGCCCCAAAGGAGGATAACTTCGATAGCAAGGTCGTTAAGATGCTTAACGGCGGCTGGTTTCTTCTCGATGACGATATTGAGATCGTGCGTTCGACTCTGAATTCGATTGTCAATAACCTCCAGAGGAAAATCGTCAATGAAGTCATGGTCTCTTCTGGCCTCAGGCTCGTCTCCGACAAGACTCGCTTCAAGACCCGTGATGAGTGTACTGGCAAGGGCAAGCGCTGGCTACCTCTCCATGATGGGGAGGAGCATTGCTGGTACTTCATGCGACAGGATGGCGATAAATGGTCTCAGGTCGACGACGATGTGTACGCTAAAATGGGTTCGTATGGTCTCGGAGACCAAGAGCAAGAAGCTTACTACAAGGCCACTATCGACTGTGCACTGAGACCAGGCGATAAGAAAGATGTTGACACCAGCAATCTTGTTCTAGGGCAGATTCCTCTCTGCTTCTTCAACATGCCTGCCTACTTTGTTACACATGCCATTATAACTCAAACCTGCGGAATGTTTGGGGTTGATGATTCATGCCGAAAGACCTTTGCCACCAGCATCAGTGATACACCAAGTCCTTAGGTACTCTTGGTGGACACTAAGATATAAACTCTAGTATCTAGCAGCTTTATTCTAGTGAGGGGGTCTTCTACCTGCCCTACACGCCTTTACTAGGGTACTTTTTATGATCAGTATCATTGTCATTATCATTCTAGTCTATATAGAAATAGTCAAGAGGAGTAGCCGAAGCTTTGTTATGGGGACGTCGTGTCCTTTGCCTTGTTCGAGGACGTGCGAGCAAGAAAACAAGCAAATACTTCTCTATATATATCTTTATTCAAACTTGTATATCATACCTTTATTGTCGTCTTAAAACTATACCTTTAGATCCAATATTTATATTACAAACAGTATCCTTTCTAAACTCAAAATGAACAACACACGCCCGAACATCGGACCTTCACCTCCATATCTTCCTCGGCGCAATAGTTGGTGCTGTACGGCAGTTGCCTCTCATGGTGCTATTGTCACGCCATCTACATTCAACGAGTGCCAAGATCTTAACAATCTCGGGAAAAACTATTACCGGATCCGCGATGAGTGAAACTGGGCCCATGAAGAGCTTGCCGGCAATCCCCCACCTCGACCGGATGAGCCAAATCGACAAGTCCCGGGCCATTATCCAATAACTCTCGCCACTTTCTACCAAGAACGTGTTACTGGGTACGAACGCTACGGGCTCGACGAGGAGCTTAAGAGGACACTCTGGGACCAGCCTCATGTCTGAAGTTATCTACCCATGACTCCGGAGGTTTTTAATTGGCTTTATACAAAAAGGGCTAAGAAAACCATCCCCTACATGAAGAAGATCTGGCTATCCTTTACCATTACATCCAAAAGAGGACCATTCGACTCGATGGCCCCAGCCAGCCAGATGAACGCCATCACGTTCAGCAACACACAATGGCGAACAGTCATCAAGCCCAGATCAGCAAGTATCCAAGCTATAAATAACCCAAACTATCGAAGACTACGAGAATACAACGTTCGAAACTTCTTAAACGCGCTTTATCACGCAGGATATCGAGCACCATCTCTAGCCTTAACGATCACCGAGTTCGACAACAATGGCAACTATCAACAGGAACAACAACCCTGGGTTCTTGTGGATTGACCGCTCGACCGCCCTGAGTTTCAACAACTCATGCGAGGCCTTAGCGAGTTTATAGAAGTGCGGTTGTATTGATGGTAAGGTTGCCGGACGAGGCGAACAAAGAGCTTGCGCCACCGGAAGGCTGCAGGAGGAAATTAGATCCAACTGCGGTGTTTGCATGACGCTACCTCGGAAGCTAGGATGTATTGTGATGTGGTTTGCGGTTAGCTGCCAGAATGGCCTATCAGATTCACACATATACTCACCTTACATTTTAGTCTAGTCTAGAGATTGAAGAGCCGTAGCCTACTTATACTTCGAACTTTTCCTTTCTTTTTCTTTTTCCTCTGTGGGAGGAACTACGTTTTTATCTACAACCGGAACAAGCATGTACCCAGCACTAGAACGGACGACCCGCCGTGGGCGTCTGGTCGACTGCGTCCAGTTCAAGATCTCGGCTGCCGGGCATGAGATCGAACATGACCTATACCTCGCGCTGGGTTCCTGCCGCCCCACCAAACGGACGGGCGCAGACTTCCCCGGGTGTGACGATCCAAACGTCCGCATTCGACCTGGAGAGGACTACTATTCCTTCTCCCGCTTATGCCAGCTGGCACTCGGGGCGACTCGGCCGCGAGCCAGCAGCAAGGGTGTGTACGTTGCTCACATCACGACTCTAGATCAAGGTCAGGAAAAAGTGATCCGGGACCAGGTCGACTTCATGCGTTTTGTCACAGAGCTTCGAAATTCTATCACGAGGATGAACGATTACCAGACTACCGTGCTAGGACTGGCCATAGAGGAGAGCGTCCAGGATAGACTTGCGAACGTCACTGACAATGCCGATATAGAATTAGCTGGTAAGGATAGTGGTCTGCCGCTGGCTCAACTCAGCCGTGATGAAGCCGTCGCCGACGGCTTCCTTCCGCCGGAATACCACGAGAAAGCCCAGACCAGCAACAGCACTCCATCACCCGAGGATCCGCCATTGGCTCAGCTCAGCCGTGATGAAGCCGTCGGAATACCACGAGAAAGCCCACACCAACGACGTGGCACCGGTCACGGGGGGCGATCCAGGGAGCCCAGTCGTGGACGGTTCCGATCTGAAAGCCGCTGACGATGGGAAAATCCGGCCACTGGAGAGGATAGCGAGCCCGGATAAGACCGAACTGGACAGCATCATGGCCCTGCTGCACATGAAGAGCAAGCTCTCCGGGGATCAGGTTGCCAAACTTCAAGCAATGTTCAAAATCTCAGACGGGAGCTTACGAGCGCAGATTCCCGGATTCCGCGCCAAGCTATTCGCACACCAGACTGTTGCCATCTATAAGATAATCACTACGGTCCAAGGCTCTCGGATAGGGACGTTCCTATCTGACCTCATGGGCCTTGGTAAGACAATTACCTCCCTCGCATTGGTCGCGGTGGTGACTCTCGGGCGCTTGATTCAAACCCACATTGTCGCGAATGCTGCCAGCCATAATGGCCCCAACGACGCCGAGGGCTCACCTTATCCGGGCAATCTTGACTTTGGGTTGCAGTGCCTATGTGTGACCACCAACCCCCTGAAAGATTTCATGTTGAGGGTTGCCAAAGACGCTCCCATCGGGGTTTTCGTTCCGACAGATCTCGTCCAGGATTGGGCCGATAAGATTGAGGAGAATATTGACCCCATCCTGAGCCGGGCCGGCCAGCCGCTCGATGGATGTGACTTCCTCCACGCCTTCAAGCATGACAAAGATGACGTTTTCCTTCCCGTCAACCAGACGAAAAAGTCATTGACTTGGGAAGAACTTCTCCCTGCGTGCCAATCGACCGGTACATTCAGGTCTGCAGGCGATAAAACAAACAAAAGCTTCTACAACATGAATTACTTCTCCGAAAGATATCCATACCTTTTCGATAGAACACCCGGGAACATAAAGCAGAAGCAAGCCGCACCGAGCGAGCTAGAGACTACATGTTCTGCAAGCGAGAGCAACAAACAAAAAAAGCTATCCCATTTCCTAATCATCCTCTCATACCACATGATAGAATCTAAGAACGACAAGCCAACTTCTATAGCAAATAAGAACAAATGGAACGCTCATAAGATGCCGAATTGGACACAGCGTATACCGATTCGTAGGTTGAGAAAAGGACCTACTTCGAGAGTCGAGTTTGACAACACAGGGTTCATACCCTACGCAAGATGAAGTATGATGATATGGGACGAGAAACATCTCCAACCCAGCGAGAGCAACCAATTGACAAAGTAACTCTACCAATGCAACGCCCGCAGCGATGTGCCGGCCAAGGTCCTTTTCCTTACCGGTACGCCGATCCCGACCCGCCCCGCCTCCTCAGCCTTTGCTTTCAAACTTTTGAGCGACGATATACGGGTGGCCGAGCGGGTCTTCGACATGGCCAGGCCGTTACTACAAGATGGTGCGCAGAAGGCGGCTTTTGGAGGTGACGGGGATGACGGTGGAGGGGGCGCTGATGGTCAGGCTGTTTCGGCTGTCGCCGGATTTGCGGAGATGATCGCGCCATACTTCATAGCAAGGGGTTATGGGACGGAAATCGCTGACGGAGAACGGATCCCCGACGACCGGCCGCCCTACTCGTCATGCGAGGTTCGGTTTTCTATTCCACCTGAAAGCGCTGACAAGCACCGGGCCTGGGTTGGGGCGTGCAAGACGGAGGTGGAGGCCCAGGTGCGACGGGAATCCACACCGAAGGCGAAGAGGAAGGGGAAGAAGGGGAATGGGAAGGGGAAGTCAATTGATGGAACAGGCGACGGCGGTATGGGGAAGATCAATATCATGACCTTCCAATTCGGTCAATTGAACCTGTTCAATCGACTATATCGTGGTGCGCATTGCATTCCCCTGCTGGAACGGTGGGAAATAGATGGCCCAAAGGACGCAGAGGCCGTAGCCTTTCCGTATACAGCCATGGAAGTCAAAAAAGACTTAGCACTGAAGGACAACAGCATGATTCGCGAGGAAGTAGCGAAGGCCGGTTCTGACAAGATGTTCCAATTCATCGAGAGGCTCCTCGCCGACGCGCAACGAGGCGAACATACTTACCACGAGGCAAACCCGCCCAGCCTCGACAGACCCATGCACGCAGTCATCATTACCGCATCGCCCATCAATGCAGCATTTGTATGTATGTGGCTGCAGGCGCGCCATAGCGACAAGGTGGAAGCTAAGCTGATGACTTCTGATAATGCAAGTACAGCGGACAGAGCAAACATGTTTGACGAATTCGGGGAGGAGATCCAGAGGCAGATCAAAGACGGGGCCGTCCTGAAAACCTTTGTCATCGTCACGACATATCCAGTCATTTCAAATGGATTCGACAATCTAGGATGGGTGGATATTATGGTCTTTATGGGTGAGCCCTTTACCGCAACGTATATTACGCAGGCTCAAGGTCGTCTATGGAGACCGGGGCATGGAAGGCCAATTGCACTCTACAGGTTGGTCCGCCCTGATTCCCTAGCTGACATGCTGATCAGGTTGCGTAATGGGAGACATGACAGAGTCGTTTTTGAACGGAATGGATTAGTAAAGGACCTAAACGTTGAGGTAGCAGGGGCTCCCGAGCCCATTGATGAGAACGATGTTAATGCATGATTATGGATATACTTCCTTTTTTTTCTTTTTCTCTTCCTTCTCCTTATTACCTATAACTACCTACCTACCGATATCAGCAGCTCGGAAATGCCTTTCAAGCTTTCTCTTGTACACATGTTCCTCTACTCTTCTTACTACCTTGCCGTTGATGCTTTTCGTCACTGACTTCTGCGCTGCCAGCCTCGTCCCGTCCCGGAAGGTAGTGGGAGAGGAACTCTCGTTGGTATGTTTGAGGTTGGTCTATATAGTATAGGTATCGCTACTGAACTGATTTATAGTAATTTAGGATATACACTGGTATTATCAAGCGGCGCTTCTGTATAACAAAGGGTGCCTGGCCATACTGTATATTCTTTTGGAGCTTGCCAAATGGCTTGAATCTATGGAATGGCCGTGGATTTAATGTCTGTTGATATTTTAGACACATATCAATAAATATTAGCAGATCGACTTAGGCAACAATGGCTGACTTCACAGGCCTGGCCCTGATAAGGTGTGGAATTGCTGGAGGAGCTAGCCACGTAGATGGGGCTTAGTCGAGATACCAAGACTATCGAATGATCGTGGTCTGGTTATCTGCGGACAGTGCGACCAAAAACAAGATAAAGAATAAGCTGCCCCCCCTGAGCATAGGTCTGTGTTAATGAAAGGAAACCAATGAGGAGCTGCCCTTGGGGGTAGCTCTAATTTTAGGTCGCTATCAAAGCTGCCTACGAGGGTAGGTCTGAGTTCATCAAGCTGGTGAAATCTACCCTCGGGTGCAGGTGTGAGCTTGACCATTCTGGTACCAATTGAAGAAAGCTACCCGCGAGGGCAGCTCTCAGTTTAGGACATGAGCCAAGGGAAACTACCCTTGCGGGTGGGTCTGAGCTTGACCGCTCTAATATTAACCAAAGAAAGCCATCATTAGGTGCAAGCCTCAGCTTAATTATTATCTTACCAGCTAACGAAAGCTACCCGTGGGGATAGGTCTGGGTTTGGTAAGTCGAAGAAAACTACCCTCGGGTGCAGGTCGGATCTTAAACCCCTTTATTACTAAGGTAGTTGGGGAAAGCTACCCGCGAGGGTAGGTCCAATTTTAGTAAGCAGAGGAAAACTATTTACTCCGTGGTCTTGAAATCGCATCTTCAACCCCCGCAAACTGGGCAAATACAGTCATAGTCACATTTCAATACCAGGCAATCAATATGAGATGTAAAGGAATTTGTTTGAATTTCTCTCTTAAGAATGGTCGCTTTATTTGTACTATTACTAATGGTCTATATATGCATGCTGGGCCTTGGTATTTCCTCCTCTTCATTAATCCAACTTATTAGGTATCCTTTGCTTCCCTTCGCTCAGTTCAAAGGTTTACAATCCCTTTTCTGCAACGTCTTGATGCTCTCATAGCTGCAAGAGTTTCCTTGGTAGATGTACTCCCTCACGCTCTTGGTGGTGGGCTTGTCACCACCAGCGTAGTCAATGACGGAGATACTCTTGTAATAAGCTTCGAAAGGACCTTGGCTGAAATCTGTCATTCCTCCGGCCCAGATTACAGTTCCCTCTGCGGCATCTGGTCTTCCAGCAACCCAGGTTCCGAGTTTGACTTGGCATGGTGTCTGGGGGAATGCACTTCCGCCCTTGGCATCGGCGTAGTTGAGAGTTCGTACAACAACATCATCAACGAGCCAGTTGATGAACGAGGGCGTCCATTCGATAGAGTAAAGGTGGTATTTATCAATGGGACTGTCCACAGGGTGGAAAGCACCACGGTCGTATGTGCTCACATCACCCTTGCTGAAGTAGTTAGTTTGAACTTGAGCATTGTCACCGCCCAACCATTCATAATCAATCTGTTGAGGTTAGCAACAGGCCCACATAGGTAGATAGGTTGAGAGATACACATACCTCGTCAAGGTTGTCGGATTGCAACACCAGACTGGTGACAACACCAACACCATTAGATGCCTTCAACTCGACGTCGACACGTCCGAAGAAGATGTATTTGCTAGTAGCAATTGTGGGAGCCTGGTTGGGGCCTGAAATAGTGAAAACAGCACCATGTTCGTTATGCTGAATGGATGTGCCAGCGTCCTCAGCAAAAGCTTCGCAAGGACCCTTTGAGAAGTCGCAGTGAACAGTATCCTTGCCAAAAGCAGGGTCGGGAGGACAGGCTGAAAAGTGTAAGTCAATTGTTGAGTGGTATGTGAAATGAGTGAGAACTTACTCTGTGTGAGAGGGTTGCACTTTGTAAAGGTCTGGGCTGAGACAAGAGCGGGTGCCGCAAAAGCGAGAGCGTAAAAGGCTTTGGAGAACATTGTTGGAAATGTCGTGCAACGAGAGACAGCAGAGAGAAAATGTCAGCTGATGAAGAGTGATACAGAGGTTGAAAGCAAAAGTTGAGATTGTTTCTCACGCACGTTTAATATAAGCACGAGGTTTCGGGTAGAAGAGGCTGGTTTAAATCAATTTTGCTGATACTGGATGGAAGGGAAAGTTCCCCAGCCCCAGGCTTAGGACCCCTGTCACCTCGGCTTATATCGATCAGACGATGCTGAGGGCTCGTATTCCCTGTCGGCCTAGCAACCCCCTGTTAAGCCACCCTGCCTCCTGCTGGTCGGATGCGGCATAGATCACCTAGAAATATACACTAATCGGGAACCGTCCCTGTCAAGGGTTCGTGAAGAAGACGCATGTGTGCCAGTTGCGCTGCTGCATTAACGGCTGGGACAGAATATTGCAAACTCTATTGAGCAATGAATGCTAGACTCGCGCCAGCCACTTTGTGGCCTTTTACCGACCTCCCGTTCTTTCGTACTTGGAAAGGGTCCAGATCTCAGTGGGCCACTTTAGCGTTATGCGCCCAGGGACTCTCTAAAAATGAATGTCAGCGGGGCGAAGCGAATTCCCTTTGGCTGACGTCAGGACAGAAATGAAGGGATTTCGAGCTAAGTAGATCATTTTACGATCCTGGTAGTATTGTAATTCCTTCGTATAGCCTTGGCGGCTGAGACCGTAAATCGGCTTGACCGGAACAATTAGAGGAGTTATCTATGCGAGACTGACAATACGAGACCCCAAGTAATGTGAGGTTGCAAAAGAGAGTTACGATATGACCCGTCCATACCACGTAGTATTTTCCGCTATAGCCGATAGTCTGCCCTCCCTTATCGTTCTTAACTGACACCTGCATTTGCGCCAACTGATAACGATCTGTGGGTCAATGCGCTTGGACGAGTTCCCCCGCAGCAATAACCTGCACGTTTTTTGTTTCGGAGTCTTGAAGATCTCGCGGATCTTTATATCCCTTACGAGCAAACATCGCAAACATCGCAAATATCGCAATTTAATGTCATGAGCTTGGTATTGATCGGCTTGGTGAGCTCATCGTCTCGACCGATATTGCGACAATCCTCTCCTCTTGCCAAGCATGTCTAGCCCAGCCCAGGAATCAGTTCATCGACTAACCTGCGCAGCCAAGGGTCCAAGACTCAGCTGATCCATCATGAGGCCTGTAACCCCGCCCGAACAAGCATCACCACTTTGGATCCAACATGTTTGCAGCAGTCATCGACATTTCCCCGCTCTCTCGACGGATTGCGCATGCTAGTCTAAGCCTACTCTCGGTTTTTCCAGCATGCGATAGCGAGAATACCTTCCTGATGAAGCCATCGCAGCAGCAATCCCATGCACTTCGGCTGCAGGAAACTATCGCCAACGGTTTTATGCAATGGCACCTTGCGAGGTTTGCATCACACAAGTCCCTCGTCCATGCAAGGCTGTAGTGAGGGGAAGGTACACCGTGATTTCTACACTATCAATCGATAATCTCAGCCTCATTGACTAGTGGTCGGATGTTCCAACTGCCGAACACCCGTACACACGGACTGACGGAGGACTGAGACACTGAACACTCATGACGTTGATAACTGTAGCTTTGCTTTAATATTTTCGTACAAAAACGGATGGCTCCTAGCCTAAGGCACCATCGTAGTGAACGAGTACCAAAGTCTAAAAATACCCGTCTTAGCTCAAGCTTCACGCCACGATCCAGGGCGACTGTTGGCCCGACAGTGAGGTAAATCTGACCGCTTGCATGTCTATTGATTGTTCACGTTCGTATAGCAGCTTAATTTAACCTCAAAGAAGTAGATCAAGGCTCTTGAGGTCAAATAGTACCAAAAGCTTCGATTTCTAGACCTATTGTCAAGCTAGTCTTAGGGTAGCTGGACTCGGTTCTAGGCCTCTTCCAGCAAATAAACTATCTTGAGGTTGGTTTGAGGTAAAGACCGCTTAACGATAGTGGCTCCATGTATCACCCGCAGTGCGCTCCCAGACCTCAACCCACATCCAGCCTCATCACAGCCGCGTGTCCTTTAGACCCAGATCCATCAGGTTCACTGAACCAATAATCGTGTACCATCTCAAACCCAGACTTTTCATAGCATTTCCTAGCCGCGAAAGACTCGAAGTTCACAAGGAGAACTAACATAATCTTCTTTCCCTTGTTCACCTCAACCGCATGTAGCTTAGCGTACTCGATAAGCTGATTTGCCAAGCCCTTGCGCCTCTCAGAAGGAAGAACATAGATAGCATTGAGAACATAGCCTCGTTCAATTTCTGGACCAACGGCACCAAAATAGGTTGTTCCAGGATCAAAATTCTGTTGTTCCTCCCAATCCTTTGCAGCTGTTACGGCGTTTAGCGGGCCACTTAAAATAAGGGACGCAATCCATGGCGCGTTTAAGATAAGTGGGATATAATCTGCTGAGCTGGGAATAGGATCCCAGATAATTACAGCCGTAATTGCGGATGTGCTTTTCAAACGAGACTCCCAGATGTCTTGAGTGAAATTGATTTCGCGAGCGTATGTTGAGCTGAAGGATTCAGGGGATAATTGAAGTGACTGCAATCGGAAGGTTTTGAATTTTTCGACAAGTTGGTCCCACTGGAGAGGATCAGACAGAGACTTTGGCAAGACAATCGTTTTGTACGACATCTTGTGCGTTGCTGGAGTATTGCTTCGTTCGGGATTGTGACTATTCATAAACGGGTAATTATTGTTCGACCCTGCTGTATGAGTCATACCTGTCAGCAATCCTGGCCATTCACGCATCCTCTTGCAATCGTGAAAATTATAACGAAATAACACAGCCTATGACTTGAAGGATTAGAACCCCAAACTGATCCTCACAGTAGCTGATAAAGGACAATGTCCAGACTTGCTAGACTTGTGTTTCAGTCCCCCCAGCTTTTTCAAAAATACCGAAACAGGGTTGAATCGATACGAGTATCAGCTCCCATACAAATCTATCATGAGGACACAAAAATCAAATTAGAGAAATTCAGACGATGTCGAAAGACTTGGACACAAATACGGGGGGCAGGAGAACGAGGTGGAGTGCAGCCATGATTCAGATGGAAGCGGTCTCGACTTTGCTTTTCTGTTCTCAACGCGACTGTTTCCCATTCTGCGTAAACGAAGTGAACATCCGATACCTTCTGGGCAAATACCGGTTTGGCCAAATGCCGTATATTCCAGTAAACATCGGCAAACTATCAGGGCGTTGCCATTCAGATGTTCTTTTTGCTCCTTGTCTCTTGATTGTTGTGGTTGATATCTGCCTCGACAACGACGAGTTCAGGGGGTGATCATCACGGCCGGGACAGACTCTTGCTACCTCGGGATATTGATGGTGATGTATCTGAGCTCAATGCTGTCATTCACCTCAGTCGATCCTCGTTTACTGATGACATTGTGCAAAGGTGACAAGCGATTTGTACAAGTGTCCAACTCCGTGCGATTTAGCCACTGCAGCTTGTTCAGTTTCCAAGCGTCAGTTCAAACAGCATATCTCTCATTGTCAGTTTCCCTTGATATCTCTGAGTATATCAAATATGCTGATCTGCTTGTTAAATTAGAAAGCGGCTCGATATCGCGATGTTGTACCTGGATGTATGGCCGCCTTATTTGCTCGGGAGGCAGCATATAAGCATAGATCGGGCTGAATAATATTTCATAACATTACCGAAACTATATCAGGCAGTCAGTAGCCTTGTTCAAAAGGACCTCCGAAGAAGAGTGGACGATGAGGATGTGAAAGGCCACAGAAGCCATATCAAATGGTGCACAAGCCCAGATCGATGCATAGGCTACAGTCACTGCAGTTTTCAGTCTATACGCCGCCCCTACTACAGATTGTTTCCACTAGTTATGCGCAGTGCCGATATGTGACACTGAGATTTGCGCTTTGTTCAGGCAAATGGATTTATCCCTTTTCTGCCATTGTTTGCCAGTGCACATCGCATATCGAATCGTTGCACAGGTTACACAGGCACCTGCAGCAGTGAATCATGCCTTAGCTTCCATATCGAATGTTCATCATGGCAGCTGAATCATCGCAAAGCTGGCGCCTAAGGTCTTATTATATGAGCGCTCCTTCCCACTTAGGTCCCTGCCTTTTCCCCCGTCATCGCACACACCCTCACCTTCCTTCAGTTCACTTCTCATCAATTCAAAGAGGCCAACCCCAATCACCATCACTATGGAAACCATCGATGGCTCTCAACAGCCGGATATGCTCAGATACCTGAAGAGTTTCCAAGATGACACCACCAAAGCCCTGGAGAAAAAGGGACAGCTTGTCAAGGATCACCAAACATCAGACGTCCTCTCCAAGCACTTCATGATTAAATTAATGGGAAAGTCGATATTTACACCCTCCTCGTCCCCATTAGGAGCCTTATTCGCCGCGATAATCGGAAAAGATAACCTATTTCCTAACGCCAAAGTTGTTGATGATCACTTCAAATTCATTCACATCACTCAGGTCCCCAAGCCCTATTTACCTTGCACAATCTCCGAGAACCAACTCAAGAGCATGCGTATCGTGCAGATGAAGCTGGAGACTCATCATCGCAAGAGAAAGGTCCTTGTCCGTGTGGTGTCGTGTCCCGATCGCACTGATTCGGTCAATGTCATTGTTGAAGACGAGGATGGAACAGCTGCCATGTTGCAATTGTTCCAACAGTTACCTGAGAACATTCTGCCGTGCGCAGAGAACATTCTCAACTACACTGTGTGTATCATCAAAGAACCCTACTTCAAACAGTCCTTCGACAGCCCATCCGGTGGAATTATGACTCCATCCACCTACTACTCTTTGAGGATTGACCACCCCAACGACATCATCTGCCTGAAGGTTGGTGATGAGAGAATTCCCGAGAAATGGAGAGGCAACGAAGGTTGTACAGATGGGTTAGAGCAACAAAACGAGAGCAGCAAAGGCTACCAGGATGATGGCAACAAAAGCTTTCATAAAAAGCAATGGGTATTGGCCCAGTACTCGTAGGTTACCCCTTTTCCCCTTGGACATCTGACTACGGATATCGCTATGACCACACCCTTCTTTCTAGAGGCTGACTAGTTGGAACTCAGATACTCCAAGGCTCTTGACATTGCAAAGTCTTCCGAGGAAGAGCAGCTTGCCCGCCTCAACCGTTCGATGACCAACCTGAAGCTCAATCGGCCTGCTAGGGCACTGCAGGATATCACTCAAGCTTATAATCCCGAGAAGCCTACCGAGATGGCCTTGTTTCGCCACGCTACTGCCCTATACCATCTCGGGAAATTTGAAGAGTATGAGACAAGGATCCAGACTCTCCTTGAGGCGTTTCCCGACAGCAAAATGGGCAAATTAGGCCTAGAGCTCGCCAAGGCAAGACTGCACGAACAGAAGACTGGTAAATACGACTTCAAAAAGATGTATGAGCAAGCAAAGGCAAAGACACCTCCTTTGATCGATTGCGCTACATTCTCCAGCCCTGTTGAGATTCGTGACTCTCCCGGTCGTGGACGCGGTCTATTTACAACCAAGGCTGTATCTGCAGGAGATTTGCTTCTTTGTGAGAAAGCCTTCTCGTATTCCTTCATTGATGACACTCGTCTTACGGATGAAGCCACCTGGATGGTAAACCTCACAACAAAGCAAATGACAGCCGGCGCTTCTGCAAATCTGTGGCCTCAGGTCGTTCAAAAGCTCTATCATGATTCGGAGGCTCTAGCCTTGTTCCAAGAGCTTTATCACGGGGAGTACAAGAAAGCTACCGTCTCTGAATGTGATGGGGCGCCTGTTGTTGATGCGTAAGTCAAGCGAGGCAAGGATTGAAAGTAAAACTGTACTGACCATGCTATTCACAGCTTCCTGGTTGAAAAGATTCTTTCTCTTAATTCCTTCGGTTGTCCTAGGACCAGCCGCGACTTTTTCGAAAAGCATGTCTTCAGTGGCAAAAATGAGTACACGACCCGAGAGCGTCCCTTGTTCACGATTGCGGGCGTGTGGCTCATAGCTTCTCGAATCAATCACTCTTGCATCGGAAACTGTCAGCGTTCCTTCATCGGCGACATGTTGATCATCCGAGCCGCTCAGGATATTCCAGCAAACACAGAGCTTGTCTTCTCCTATCGAGCGACTACTCATTCAGAGTCACTCCAGGACTACCAGAAGAAACTTGCAAAGTGGAACTTTGTGTGTTCATGCGAGCTGTGCAAGGACAGAAGCAAGACTACGGATACGGTACGGAAGCAGCGTAAGGATCTCTATGATGATTTCATGGATCAGATCCCCAGTGATGAGCCCATGGACTTCGCTAAAGCTATTCGACTGATGAGAGTCGTGGAGAAGACGTACCGTGGCAAACCTGCTAAAAAGGTTCGTTGGGTGCTCGCAGAACTCTACGCGTACATCGGGATCCGCTGTAGACAGGACGAAGACTTTGTCAATGCTGCCGAGATGCTTATCAAAGCCCTCGAGGCCATGGGTTTCGTCATCTACGCCACTCCGCCTGGTGATACAACCGCTGAGCCTCGTTTTGAGGTGAAGCACTGGGGGTTGGTGGAACACTTCGTGCCCTGGCTATTTTTCCAGCTAGTTGATTGCTATGGTGTGATCAACTCGGAGCTGTTGTGGGCTGCTGAGCATTATGCGAAGGTGGCTTATTCTATCATCATTGGCGAACATGAATCGATGTGGGATATATTGCCATCTACGGGCAAGGAGAAGAAGTGATGTATGGTATTTCTGAAGCCATTTCCATGAGATGGTCATGTCGGATCAAGGAGTAGACAGGTTTAGTTAGAGTCTGTAAATCACATTGCCAGTTCACCCCACATTTTTCGAATCTTGTTCCATCTTCTATCTCTCTTTATCCAGATTGAGGATTCAATGATGTGTACTATCGGTGATAAGTTGCGGCATTTCATTTCGATATATTGTGACGAGAACCAGGATACCAAACACTATCTGAATCACGCTAGTCCTTCCATGAGGATGGGTGAGGATCTACAAAAATAACCACGATGGCAACAACCATAACAATCCAATCCAATGGATAGATAGTGTTATATCAAAAGGTACAGTTCCCAAACTTGAGAAATTCATAGTAAACGCCAAAAGAAGAACTCCGGTACAGGGAATCGAACCCTGGGCTCCGCGGAACTGATCTCTCAAGTTATGAGAGCGCGAAATGTTAGCCACTACACCATACCGGATGCTGATTGGTTGCTGAACTTTGTTTGAGATTTAGTGTATTATGCTGATTAGACCGAGGTCTAGCATGGAACACAGCTACCTCTAAGCATCTCTACCATATCTCCCATTTCTGATTCCCGATAGCGCAAAGCCTATTAAACAACTCATCCCTTCTCGCCATGGCCGTGATCAAGGTTGGCTTCTCTTCTCGATCAATGATCTCTATTCCATCCATGATCTCAACCTCCAGTGCCCAACCAGCAGCAAGTTTAGCTTTTGTTCCGTATCCGGTGTATTTGTTGAGGGCAGTGATATCCGCTACAAGAATAATCCAAGATGGTCGTACCTCATGATACTCTGGACTATCGAGATCAACAGACGACTTCTTTGTAAAGCAAAGACAGGGCGCTGCTGTGTCAGTGGTGAGATAGACGTATCCTTTGTGTCCCTCCCATCGGCATACAAATTCAACGGGACCGGCGATGGATGGTTGCTCTCTTGACTCGCAGGCTCCGATTCGACGCTTTGCTGATTCTGTCCCAGTCTTGCCCCGGAGTTTGTCAGCGGCAATGACTGTTTTGGCAACTGAGTGAACAATAGGTTTCACAATTTTCAGGATCGTGCCTCGTCTTTTACCGCCGCTGCCAGATTCTGCAATTTCATGGTCATTGCCCCCAGAACCTTGTACCTTTCCCTCGTCTTTTCCGATAGCTCGTTGGAGCTCTCTTGGTGTTGCGCCTAGTGGAGGGTCGTCACTGGAGGTTGCAAGGACGTTATCGTTGAGGTCGCGGATATGGTGAGGCGGAGGGCCGTGGGGTTGAGGTGGGGGAATGAGAGGCGACTTTATTCGTTCGCCTTCTCGTAGTAGAGTGACGGTGACTTGGACATCTGTCGGTATGCCTTTGAAGAGTCTAGACGGATGTAAGTAGAATTCCTGATAAACCAAGCATGGGACTTTTACCTTTCAATCTTGGGTTTGAGCCAGCTGTATATGTTTACAAGGAGATCACTGCCAAAGAATACGACACCTAGTCCAAAGGTTGCAAGCCTGTATACAGTGTAGCATGACACGAATACCGATAGCAATAGAGTAGGTATCATGACCCCGATGATTCGATCACGACCAAGGTTCTCGGGGAATGGAGGAGGCGGGTGAAGTAAACTGTTCGTCAGCTGCATTCACAATGGGGGCAGAAATAGCTTACTTTGCAAGTCGCTCATAAGTATCACAAAGAACACATAGTTTATGCATCAACGGCTTCATCCGTGTCCACATGATCTCCTGCATTGGCTTTTTGGTTTTGTCCCACGACGGCTTTTGAACTCCGCCAGCTTTGTCCTTTGCAGTTATAATTCGCATAGCTAGCGACCTTGATTCAGGCTCATCAGAAGCCTCGTCGCCCTTTTGTACTTGGCTATGCTGAGGATCTTCGTCGACAAAAGTGTTGGCTGCGAGGGCTATGATTCCAGTTACAAAGTTGCTTGCTTCTCGTTCGAGGGCTTGGCCTTTGAGGTTCTCGGGTGCGCCTGTTCCTGTGTCGTCGGTACTCAAGATGCCAGCGGGTGGTTTAATCAAGGATCCATCTTTGTAGTGGACCAGGGAAGTCGGATGAGGAGGGAACAGAGTCCTTCTCACCTCAGGGGAGAGGAGCATAGCGAACAGGGCTGCCAGAAGTGTTGGCATAAGTAGGTTCAAATACCAGGCGGCGAAATATGCCTGCTAGATTAGCTGTTGCTCTCAAGCAGGGATGCTATACTCACAACGCAGAAGTAGGTTGTTCGTCTGGGCTCGCGCCATGACTGTAGTCGTGCAATATGTTGCTTTGCGTGTATCATTCCCATTACCTGAATTTATTAGTTCTCTTTCTATATAAAGATTGTTAGACACATACTACTTCCATATACAGTCTCTCTAATTGAGCTCGAAGCTTATTCGGTGAAAAGTCTTCATCTTCGTTGACGTTGAAATCCAACTTATTCGGGGAGTGGGCTGGGTCATGTTTGACGTGAAAGACTCGCTGAAAGCATGTCATTAGCTATGTACCATTGATACTGGTAATGATTTTGACAAACCTTGTTGAACCTTCGTACAAGAAGCCATATGTCTTCGTTTTTCATACCGTCGATGGCATAGTCTTCTGGTAGATTGTGATGGGAATCCCAACCTCTATCTGTTACTTCAAGCAATTCAACCGTAGTATTCTTTCCTTGTGGCCCTGCGTAAACTTGTGCAGGTTCGTGTTGGACACGAGTGTATAGTGTTGCATCATCGTTTGGTCCATGGGCGAGATTGGCCGCTATCTGCCTGGTCTGATGTCCGTCGTCTTGCATATTTATTGAGGAATCGGTTTGGAGGTCAAATATCTATCAATTAATATGCGCAACAAAAAGATGCTACTTGTTCATGCTGGGCTTTGGAACGGATAGGTAGGTCATTGTATTTGGCGATGATGATGTCAGTGTGACCATTCGCCGCTACACATTTTCATCGTCATTCGAGTTTGTTTCATCGTCAAGTCATGGGATAATGGCATCACTATGGTCAAAAGGGTTCTACAGGAGCTTTTCCTCCGTACCTTGCTGTATGATCCTGGGCAATTCCAGGATGTTTGCTGTTGGCCGGAACCCAGTGACCATATTCTGATTGATGATTGAGATTGCTCTATCACTTTCTCAGCACATCAAACACATACCCTGTAGCAAGCTAAAAAGATGACGCACCGATAACGTCAAATTATTATATCTTCCTAAATAAACAATTATAATAACCGACCCTCCTGTCATTCTCTATATGTTTCTGGCTGCATGGTTGTATACATAAGGCCTTGCGACATCTCATTAGCATCTCTTTCGCGACCCTCTCATTCGTTGCCGCCAGCCTGCACCAGCGCCTTCTTCCCAATACCAATCAGTTCTGCGTTCGACAGAGTATCTTTATCGAACCCGTTGACAGCCTGATCCAAGACCGCCGCCATCATCTCAGGCTTACCGATGCTCGGGATACCGATAATAACATGTGAGAAGAACCGGGATGCGTGTTTTATGATGCCCATGTCTGGGTCATCGACCAATCCCGGCTTGGTAACAAGAACCCGCATTCTTCCATCCGACAGATGTGCGCGCTCGAGGATCTGCTTTTCCACTTGGCCCTGTGATTTATCAGTATTGATTCGGTATCTGTACTAAGGCGACGTACACGTAGTAGACAGTATTCTCCGAGAAACCAGGGCTTCTTGGCGGGATCGCGCTCGGCATTGCAGCCGCTGACATATATAAATCGAAGAGGCTCTGGGTTGTCCTTGCGTGGAAGTTTGGCAAAGGTGTCGGCGGCGTAGAGAGCATACTCGTAGCAGATCATACGGACTTGATCCCAAGAATACTGCTTTAATTTGGCTGGCCTTACTCCGATGAGCCTGTCCGGTGTTAGATATTTGTTCCACGTCAAGTCCATTGGCATACCATATGCAAGCATCTGCACCAGCAATCTCATCCTTGACGTATTGAGGGTAGCTCTTAAAGTCGGAGCAGCAGACAGACAGGAACTTGGACTCTATTTCTGGTTTTCGTAGATCCTCTGGTAGCTCGTGGTCGCGACGTGCCAAAGCCACAACTGATGTAATTTGGGGATTGAGAAGCGCTTGTCGCACGAGTTCTTGGCCTATGAAACCGGTTGATCCTGCGATTACAATCTTCATGGTTGGGTTGATGAGCGTCCGGTGAGCACTCGTTAAAGCTTATCGTTGGTTATTTTCCGATGATGGCCTTGGTAGAGGAATCGTGTGCGAGTTTGGAGATGGCGTAGAGTGGTGAGATGACTTTCTGGGAAATTATTTATCAGATATATACCAGTGTGTCCAGCTTTGACGCAACCAGTCTTGCTCGGTCATAACTCGAGCAGGTGTAAGCAAATCCATCAGGCCATGTACTTGGCTTATCTATACGATCCCATCAATACTGACGTCGCATGCTATGAAAGCAAGCCTCAATTGTCCAGAGGCTTGAAGGTGTACGCCATTTCCTATTCAATAATTGAATGCGAGCGTGGAAGTTGGGTTTAGGGAGCTGTGTGATTCCAGAAGCGGGAGCCAGGAACGCAGTGCCGGATTGAGGAACAGATCCTGGGGATACAATAAAAATGGCTGCTTTAGACTACATGACAGAAGAGTTTAGGCAGTTTTACGACTAGTATCACCGGGTCACTACCTATCTTTATTAACCCATCATGGTAGATGCTCAAGTATTTTGACACCCTCTAGCACATCCATTCCAAAAGACATTCCTCACTAGCAACATTACCAGGGTTTCTTGATTAAGTTTACGATAACTGCATTTGAGTTTGGAGTATATATCGTGGCTTTCTTGAAGTAGACCTGGTTTACAATCTGCTACAGGAGTAAAGTATGTATCGCAACAAGCCTGGAAAGGCTACTTACCTTAGCTATATGAACGAGACACCCGCGTATCTAGATTGGGAGTACGAGGGAGTTCACACGGGTGGCAAGATGATGCAGTACCCAGGGAGGATGCTGAGGACTAACGACGTTCTTGTACTATCGTCGTATAAGACACAGTTGGAGGTAGATCGTTACAATAGTTAAGCGTCGCCCTTGGTAAGAGGTCATGATGCTGCGAGACCTCAACGAGGCCTACAGTGGTTGTAGCGGACAAGGCCACTGAAGCCTTGGGCCACTGACTAATCACGTCACTAGATCAAGATCCTGCTTGAAGCGCTCAGAATGTCATCCCGACCTACCTCTGCTTCACTCTGGGTATTACACGTTGTCTCGACCCTATCACCACTGAGGAATCATTGACAATCACAAATGATAGGGTCATCGTGTGGCCAATTCGACAAAAAACAACCAGTATGCCTTGCCGGGCACAATGGCAAATGCGAAAGAGAATCCTTGTGACACCCCAATTCAGCCGCACGCGCTTTAATTCCGCCCCCTCTCAACGCCTGCTTACAGTGACCGAGACAATCAAGCACGAGGCCTCACGCGAGGCAGTTTTTGGCTAACCATGGAGAAAAATCGACAAGACTTTCTTCAATCTTGAAGTCATCATGTTCAAAGTAAAAGTAATTCTTGTGTGAATAGAGCGATCCCGCGAGAATGCCTTCTCTTCCAAGCTTCCTCTTGCGCTCAGCGCCTGTGTCTAGTGCCAGCAGCGGTTCGCACATCACCAATGCCCCGGCAATTCCCAGCACGCACATTGGAGATGCGGCCGAACATCTGGAAAATGAACTGCTCAAAATGTATTGGCAGGGCGTTGAGCGCGAGCTTCCTCATCTACTATTGACATTCCGTCGCTGGCAAACACGAAAGGACTCTTCAGGCTTCCTCCCAGAAGAAGAGGACGATCATATTCACGGTTACGACACTTTCATCGATCAAGTCAACGACGTTTCACGCCAATTTCACGAGCGCAATAAGAGAAGCCAGCGATCGAAGCGACCGGAGAAAAAAAAGAAAGACTCAAGTGCGCCCCCTTCGTACGACGAAGTCCTCCGGGGCCGAGGCTGGGATATCTTTGCAGACTTGAAGAGCCAAAACATCAAGGGTGCTATCAGAACCTCATTGAGTGAGCGCAAGTTGCTGGACCCGGCAAGACGCAGAGCGCGCATGCTCCTTCAATCAGCCCAATTCCTCGACATTGACAAAATAATCGAGTATCGAGAACCCGAAGAGGCGCTTTCTTTTTGGAAAAGACCTGCTTCCGCACAGATCAAAGTTTCGTGCTTCGATGACCTGGATCAGCCTGTGTTCGTTCAACAGCATTGCTCCGAATGTAGATCAACCATCCGAGGCTGCACCTTTCAAGATACCAGCAATGAAGCTGTCGTCATTTGCGAGGCATGTTATCGAGCGAGTTATTACGGTATGGCTCGTTTCGTCAAGAAGTACAAGCAATGTTGCCTACCGAAGGCTCTTACACCAGAGGCAAGTCGCAAGCTTTGTTACTGTTCGTCTGTCAGTAGACGCGATCAGAATGGGCGCTCTCGATCATTGTGGCCCATTGACCCTGAGCATGACAAGGGGAATCACGTCAAAGGCGGCCTCGGTCGTGTTGGTTGTGGATTGTATACAGTCACCGACCTCTACGCGGAGGCGAAATACAGAACTACACGTCCCAAATTGGGAAAACATGACAGTTTGCTTCAATTGAGGAAAAGGGATCCCATCGGTGGAGAGGTGTCAAACGTTAGGGGAAAAGCTCAGAAGCAGCCGAGTAAACTGGGGCATCTCAACGAAACATCACTCCCAGAGTATGGATACTCGTACGGGTACAGTACTGAGGCGCCCGAGGATATTCCAAGCTATCTACGATCAACTATCGAGAAGTATCCTTATGGTAACGTCCACATGGCTCTACGTTTTGGTCCGCTCATAATTGAGAACGGCGTCGCAAAGTGAGTACCCCATTGAGTCTATTCCAAGACAAAGACTAATCCCACAGCACAATGGGTGGTGTTCTCATCACCAGTAGAGATCCGCCTTCGCTTCAGGTCATTCGCGATCCATCTGAGGATATCACCGACTGTCTGCTTCTCACAGGCGAAACAGATCGCGTGCTTTATTCTCAAAACAGACCCCGACACCCAAAACGGTACAAAGCTTTCATGAAGCAAGTTGTCGGCGGTGCCTTTTGTGACTTTTTCGAGGCCGATATTGAGGATGAGCTTATCGATGCATTCATGTACGAGAGCACTTGTCTTGTAGAAGATGGAATGACTTTTGCACAGCAAGAGGCCTTGCTCGAGCAGAGCACCAAGCGCCTTCTCTTGCACGTGAAGGAGTATCTCGGATCAAGAGTGCAGACATACATCTTGAGCATCACCGGTCGCCTTTTAGATCCAGCAATTCATCTTCGCTGGCACTTTCGCGCGAACAATTGTCAAACATTCTGCGACCAACTGATCAATCGAGATCTCTTCGGGCCTCTTTTTGCCGCTCCAACATTGAAAGTCCAATCACAACCACTATACTTGATGAGTTTCGTCTGCCGACCTGGCTCAAACGTCCCAACGCGCGCGTTTTCTAAATACGATGTACCAAACGGTCTGACAGAGGAGTACCTTTTCAAGTTTCGTTATGGCCGACATGATGACTCTGACATTATCGACACGCTTGCTGAGTACTGGACTGACTGGGGCGCCTTCGAGGGGCCTATCTACCCATACCAGGATGTTTTCCCGTGGGATTGCACGGAAGCGTATGATCGCTATCCTGGGAACTGCGGAGACTGCAACATCTCCAAGCATGTTCTTGCATTCCCGTTCGACTCTTGGTCTATCGCGTCTTTGCATCTTGCTCGAGGGAGACAACTATATCCCCCCAACACAAGCCCCAGCATAGGCAAGCCAGGAGAAAAGACGCAGACTTCAGGACTCATGACCGACACCGACTGGTTCAAAAACCGCATGAAGGTCCTTCTTGGTCAAGATACCCTGTTGACAGCAGCAGTTGCAATGGCAAATTGCAGTCAACTCCAGTCGTCCACGACATGGCTTCA
Organism: Fusarium heterosporum; assembly: GCA_013396295.1. NCBI lineage: Eukaryota > Fungi > Ascomycota > Sordariomycetes > Hypocreales > Nectriaceae > Fusarium > Fusarium heterosporum. The sequence goes on along the minus strand of JAAGWQ010000051.1, from coordinate 357,518 downwards.
CAACCACGAAGACGAAACCATGGACAGGCTAAAACTTGGAGGCATCCATCGTGCGCAGCCGTTTAGTCACCATTTCGAAAAAGGTGCATATCATCAGTACTTCGTTGCGGACTGGGCCTTTCTCGCACAGCCGTTGAGAGTGGTCGAGTATGAGAAGCTGAGAGAATGGCGAGTTACGAAGACGGATGTTGGCTTGGGGAATTCTGACGACAGTGGCGGAGGTGGAGCTTGCGCGTCTTCAACTTGTGCGGTCGCTTTTGCTTGCGGTGCTGCTGCTGCTGGGTGTGCGGTTGGAAGCCAAGGCGATACCGGGGATACCTGTGGGAGTAACTGCGTCTCGAGCTGCTCAGCCGGTGACGCCTCGGGGGATGGAGGAGGCTGTGGTGGTTGTGGAGGGTAAGATGTCGTTGTTATTGTTCTTCTCGTGATATTATCGTGGTGTTGTTGTGGTTTTGTCATCTTGGTGTTCAACGTTGATGCTCGCAAGAGCACCCCACTGGGCCAACATACACGATAGTTTGAACAAGTTTAATGATAAATACTATGGAGGATCAATGTTTATTATCTATTTAAAGTTGTAGTCTTCTTCTGTCGTGTATCTCGCATGACTATGTACGATGATGTCCAACCCAATGACACTCATGCCGCCCTTTGTTACAAAACCACCACCGAACATTACGTCTCGACATACTAGATAAACAAATCGCACAATCAATGTTCCTTGGTAACGTCCTTCTCAAGTAAAACTCATCTCTCGCCTCCTTCATAGCGGTTAGCGTGGTGCCATCCAGACTAGCACACTGCCCACACAAATAACCACCGCCATCCTCCATCTGCGGCTCTCGGAAGGAACAGCAATTAACATGCTGCATCTCTAAATCTTCCATGTTCCATTTTGCGTGTAAAGGCCCCGCGCCGCCTGGGGCTGACAGTAGGTAGCAGTATGTGCAGACGGCGTAGCAGTGCATAAAGTGGTCTCTTACGCGGGAGGATTGGATCGCTCGCTTTTCTGACTGGCAGTCCTGGGATTTGTTAGCGGTGTTATGGGGGTTAGTGTTTGCACTTACGTCGCATATTACACGCTCGCATGACCAACACTCGGCTTTCTTTCCATCGAGGCATGATGATACACATAGCGACTCTATACGTTCCTGGCGAGAGCAGCTATCCATTGATGAGTAGAACGTCGCAGTGCGCGTCAATTTGGAGGCCAGCGACAAGTTGACGAGATCATCGTAGTGGAGGTGTCGCGCGACCTTCTCAATGATCTTGTCGTCTTGCAGCATCAATGCAAGAGACTTTTCTGTGCTTCTAGACTTCTGCGATAATAGATGCCTGAGATCATGTGGCCATCTCTTCGTTTGAGGCCTATTCTGTATCGGGAGGAAGAAGCGTCTGATGATGATTGCCGGGATGCTGATGAACCGAGGGAAAGCAGCTATTGGGAACAGTAGAACATCCTGGAAAGCAAGAAGTATTCTGCCCATGATTAGATCCGAGTATTGATCATTCCAGCGACAACTTACATGACAAACATGCTCATAATCTTGCCCAAGCCTCCCCCAAAGGTCCAGTCCTTGTTTCCAGTGGGAATCGGGTATCGACAATCCTCCACGATTGAGAAGAATATTATCGCAAGATCAACGCATAGGATGTAAAAGGGCCCACGGGATCGCTGGCATGATGCCCAAACACCCATAGACCCTCGTTCTTTGGATCCCGTAGCGATGAATGAACTGACTAACGGCCATAGCACAAGCCAAATGCCCTGTCGCAATTAGTAACAGTTTATCCACGCCATATCAAATATTTACCAAAAACTGTCGCCCTCTGTCTAAATGGCCCAGGCGCCACCACGGATTAAGCACAACAAGAGGCCCGTACAGCGACAGAGGGATCAAGCTCCAGAATCGAAGCCTTCCAAACTTTTCTGCCGTCTGTTTACATATCGATGCGATGCAAAATAGCATCAGAAAGAACCAAAAGATCATAAAGATCGAAAAGAAAGCTTTGTGGAGAGTATCCATGTTTGCATGATTGACTAGAAAGTGAAATCGTGAGCCGCAAACACAGATCAATTGCTAATGCAATGCTTTTGACCGCGGAATATCCCCGCATTGATCGACCGATCGAGAATGCCTTGGCTAGATCTCCTCTGTAGTCGGGCGTCACCAACCTTGTGTGGGGGAGGATGTGATTGGTGCTTATGCGCAGGGGGTTTGAAAGTCATACACTTCTGTCTAAGGCGTTCTCAAGGCAATTCCAAGGATTCTGTGCTAGGATTCTGTGCTGCGGCTAAGAGGCAGCCTTTGGCTTGAGAGTCTTTCATTCTCTGGTACACAATCATGAACAAGTCAATCATCTTTTACACAATTCATCTCAAGCAATGGCTCTAGAAGACCGAATTATCAAACTATCCCTCCATGAAAAGGGAAAGGACATGGTCTCTGGGACCTCGCGACCTAACGACCCCAACGGAAAACCCTACAAACTCGCGTCTAAACCTGAAGACTTTCCAGTCATTCCCAGTCCTGAAATATTCAACTTTGCAAAAATTCAGAATTCAAAAAACCAAAGATCAAATGCCTCTAACTTGGCCCTGCCCACCCTAGCAGAATGCGCAACTCATCTTGAATTCCTCGAGACGCTCTTTGTTCTGAGACAGAAAGTCCTCGTGTCAAAAGATATCGATGAAGTGTTCTCTATCACCCCCGACAGAGAGCACAAGACTGGATATCAGGGTGACACAAAGACCTTGAAAGACGACAAGTTCTGGGAAAAGAGACAAGTAAAATGGCCGAGGTTTCTGAAATTTGCTGCTGTTCGTTTCCTGGCGTGGCGTGAACAACTGAATAAGTCGGCGGAAGCCAATATCACATCTGATAACCTCCCGCCTCTGGATATTCTTATGGTTTGGCATTCATTCCTTCTCAACCCCCGGCTATTTCACACCAATTGCGCAGACGAACATCTTTTTCATATCAAGTTTCCTTGGCAGCATATACACGATGCCATCAACAATGGCGAATGGACTTTTAAGCTTCAGCCTGCTGCAGCAGCCAACTACGAAGAAACACATGGCCTTTCACCAGATCTTTTCGATGAGATCGTGTCTTGGAAAGGTCTCAGTTCCATGGATCGTTGGAGGGTATCCGAAATCGAACTTGGAGGCGGGCGAGGCCGAGAAATCGACAATAATCGGTGCAAACTATACGTCGATTCCTTCGATCGATTTTATTCAGACCTCTCCCAGCAGCTTCGAGATGCCGTTATCCGTCAGGGATCGTTTGTTGACAAGATGAACTCTTTCATGTGGATTCGAAGTCCTGCTCTCGAAGGGACGATCCAACGGGGCATCGCTCGATACCTCAACTTCTGCAAGCTCCTCAAGATGTCCAAGAACACTGTAGTGCCGACCTTGGACATCGATCTCATATGGCACACACACCAATGCACCGCCAGCAACTACGGCAAAGCAATGACCGTACTGGCAGGCAGATTTATCAACCACGATGACTCGATTGAAAAGCCTCAGCTGGGAGATGGTTTTGGAGAAACAAGAAGACTATATCGTGTGTATTTCGGGCAGGAGTATCGTGCTTGTGGATGTTGGGATTGCCAGGCTTTACTGACGGAACTAGACGGGGTTTTTGAAACAGGTGAGGAGGATGTTGATATGGACAAGATTACGGCGAAAGTGAAGGATGATGTTTTCTATCATCGGGCTGTTGAGTGGTCGAGGAGACACAAACTAGATCTACCGAGGCGACGGGATTAGAATTAGTTTGTACGAAGTCATAAGAAGATTCTCATAACGTTTTTAAAACGGTCCAGCATGCAGTCCAGGTTTCTGGGTAGTTGATAATGTTGCCTTATCACTAGGCAAGTAGACACAAAAGGGTGAAAACTTTCTACATCGGAGATATCAAATAGATTCTTTCCTTCAATAAAAAGGTGTTAATGACTGAATGCACTGGCTTTTACCGCCATTATATACAAACAAAATCAGTGGTATGAGGTAGGTGCAATAGTGCATGAAGTATGGATAAAGGTTTTAATCTCTGGACTCTAGGATCAAACAGTCAACTCAGGTAGAGTTAGTGTGCGGGAGCACTGAGAGTTTCTTCATAATATTGCATATTTACACGGGTTTTCAAAATATGATACATTCTGTGGAACTAGACTTCAAGCTAACCTTATTGTATATTACTTTGTTGATCTACACATTCTGTGGAACCTTTGACAAATTTAAGTAGACATCTAACAGATCCAACAGATTGACTTGAATTTTCCAAATAGCTTTACTGGTTCGATACATGTGTCTCCTGTCGAAGTGCCTTGCTCCTGAACTACTGATGGACAGTGTTTAATACTCTGGCGGGTCATCAGGAAAGTAACTATCCCATGCATCCTGTTCATCATCTGGTGTGCACAAGGAGCTGATCCAAGCACTAAGCGCCATCCACGCATAGTTATCTGCGTTAGTTTCCGCCTTTTCTGGCTGATCGTCTTGATCTGAGTCATTAAGGCCATGCGCACGTTCTGGGCCATAGGCTGTTTGTTCATCCTCATTCTGTTGATCGACAATTTGGGACTCCAGTTTTGAAGACGGCCCGACAGTGCTGTAATGTAGAGTCTCATGCAGAACAACACGGGAAAATGTGTCCATCTTGAGGCTGGGGTATTTATCGAGGCTCCCGCACTCAATGTCCGGACCAGCTAGTGGTTTGTCGTAGGTCTCATCGCAGATGTGAATCTTTTCGCGCCCATCCGTGTCTGGACCAGTGTATGCCTCATCTGTATCACATTGATTCTTAAAATCTAGAATCCTGGTCAGTGTATTGATTGTAATTATAGGAAAGAGATATACCTGTGCTGTCAACAATCATAGTACCAACGATCTCTCCGATCTTTCCCTCGGTTGAGCTTTGTCCAGCGATTTTCATCAAAACATCATTAACCTTTGCGGGAGTGTCATTGTCAGTTCCGAAGAAGACATCATAGGCGACATTGATAGCATTCTCGGTATCACTTGCAGCCTGACTTCCCCAGATGGCAATAGCACGGAGCTCACCGCCACAGATAACATCATGGAGCTTCTGCAGATGGGCTTTGTCTGTGTCATCTTCTGGGTCAAAGTTGAGATACTTCCACTCGTTTTCACACGCATCGCCCAGTGGAAAGGAAGAAGGTGCTGCCCGAGTAACTTTGGAAGACGGGGTGACTGGTGTGGCATTCGCAGTAGCCAAGATGGAAAGTCCTACCAAGAAGATGTTGAACAAAGACATAATTGAACCTGAAAAGTAGTGAAATAGTAGAGGAATCTCGAATATATCTTGAGTAGTGTTTAGTACTTTCATCCAGCAATGATACTCGCATACTATTTATACCCGACTTCACAACCGCAAGCCAGGGTAAGACTGTCTGGGGGCGTCTTCCCATTTCTTGACTCGAATCCCTCAGATCCTACCCATGGCGCACATCGCGGACTGGTCTGCTGCCAACCAACACAAGCAGATCGTGAGCCTTCGATATCAAAACTCGACTTCCCCTCAAAGTTCGGCCCATAACCCTGGCTCAGGGAAACAGAGAATTCCCCATTTTAGACCGGAAGACAGAAATACTACGGCAAATCCGTTTAAAAGCCCATGGTCATTATACCCAACATTTCTTGTTCCCTTGGCCGAATGTTCAGTTCTCTGTTACCATCTTGCGTGTCTGTTGCAGAACCAACAGTCAAAGCGTAGCCCAGGTACTCTTGCGTAATGATGATCTCGATGTGAGGTGTTATTGGGGGCCATGAATGGCTGTGTTGGCTGTATTCCCGGATTTACAATGCCTACAGTGTAGTCATGGTCGTTGGTTGAAGTGCAGCTTGTAAAGGCTTGGATAAATGGTGGAGTTTTGCGATCATCTTTCTCGAAAAAGGTATTCTCGTGATCAAAGCTCCTACCTCGGTTAAGTGGCCGATGTTGTAATTGCGCATATCAGAGACACTCGGCTACAACCAACATCTTTATTGCGACTTGGCAGCGCTGATTATTACCCACTTACGGCAGTCGCCGAGGAAGGTCAGAGCGATTTCTGCACTGCAATGTAACTCAGGAGTTCCTCTTGGGCGGCTAGAACAGTTATTCAACATCACTTGCTGACGCTCAATCAGTTACAGAGCGATCCTTGTAGCTATGAGGTAAGATCAACAAACGCTTCGTTGGAAGCCCTATGCTGAGAAACATAATCGTCATTTTAACCAAGACTATCACGGTTTAAGTCTAAGAGACAAGGGTAGAATTGGTAACCTATGGATGTATTGTATTTAATGCGTTTGCTATGCAACAGTGCATCTATCTCGGGCTGGTATCTCAGCCATCTCCTCAGTTACAGCGTCTAGCCTCTGTACTATAGCTATAAGTCGGGCCAAGTTTTGGCCGTGCTCAATAGTAACACAATATGTAATCTTAACCTGAATACTATGCTCCGCTTGACTTTCATCTTTATGCCACATACATAACTACTTACTGTAGGTAACAAAGGATACTCGAAGTCTAGAATGACATGTGTACATAGTGTGTGCCTACAATCAGGCTCTAGCCGCCACTACGGATAAAGCATGACGTAGCCCTGACCTCTTTTGTTCTGCCTTGAATTTTCCCTTTATAATCAACGACAATACCGAGTATAACTTTTGAATCTTGACCAAATCGACATCTTTAGATCAAACTCAATATTAAGTTTCAAATATGCCGGATCTTGACATCTACATGGTAATCAGCCGGAAATACCAGGTCTTTGATCAATCGGGCAAGCTACCATTCAGCATTATCTTTGGTCTCTGCCGCCGCTCATCAGATGATGCCGATCCCCGGCCCCTACGTTTGAGCACAAGACAGACAATCCTTGATGTCCCGTATGCGCTATCCCACAACCTACTCCAACTGCGCAAATACAATGCAAAGACCAAGACAGATATACAAGTGGACACTTGGCAGATGGATTCCAGCAGCGGCAATGAATCCTATCTGACACTTCCTTCGCCAGTTGGTAAGACGGATAACTGGACTAGCTGTTTGACAGAGTACCACTACCGCGTCAATCCCGGAAGCGAACTTGCGTCATTGTTCGAAACGGGAGGGAAATACACCATTAAGAATTTCACAGGGTGGAAGTTAGGAGCGGATAAATACGCGTATATCGATGAGCAAGGGGGAATTTCACCTCCAAGCAAAGAGCAAAAGCTAGTCTGCCGCAGAGCAAGTGGTCGACCAACCTTCGAAGTGGTGGAGTCTCTACCGTGGCCCCCGGAGATACAGACCAAGATGCAAAGGTACAAAGATACCAACGACAATACCACGTTGGTAGACGTTACAGTGACCAACTTGGGGGGCCAAGCTGTCACTGTCCAGACCCGCGGTCGTCAGTGCTTCCTCATCCCACACGGCGCATATCAGCCAGAAGAAGACTTCCCACCTGAAGATCCTCGTCCTCGCATTATTGACCCGGAGATATCCTCGGCAAGTGATACAATCCAAGTTTTTGACCTTTCCACAAACAAAGTGGTGCGGAGAGCAAAAGGAGCAGGTCCAGGTGGCTGCGGGCATCCCCAGAAGGATCTTCGCCCGAAGTTGGATACTTTAATGACATTACGACCTGGTGATCCTCTTTTGCGACGGATAGATGTTAGCAATATACTGTCAGACCTTCCCGACGGGGAGTACGGCCTTCGAATGGAACCCAGGGGTATGTGGTGGTGTAATGGTGATCGTGAGGATTTTGGAGCAGAGGCTGAGGACCGTGTGCCTCATGATATTTTCTCAACATTGATCCCGCCATTGATGTTGAAGAGTGAAGATATTGTGAAGGTACAAGTCGAAAATTGTGTTGCTCGAGCATAGTTACCTTAAACAGAAAATCTTGTTCAAATACCTGTTTCGTGGGAGAGTTGACTTCATCAATATGAGGACTCGCAACGACATTCCTGTAGTATAGTCTGGAGTCAAGAAGCGTAATTTAAATATACCATTTTACGAGAGAGAGTTTGTAGGAATACTCGTGTAATTCGAGTCAGATCCTCAAGTAGTGCTAGTATACATCCTGGCTATCAAGAGTTGAACGGCGGCTTTTAATCTTTGCGTTTACCACGATAGGAGGAAATGGTATCCTCCAGACCACGACATAGAATCAGTCCATGTAGCTCAAGTTTGTCAGAAGCCTCACTGATAATCTCCTAAGTCTTGCAGTGTCAGGTTGTTGGTTGAAATTATGTATATATCATCCCTTATCTCCCTGAATCACCAGCCCAGTGAAATAGGCACACTACCTACAAAGTCTACCCAGATTTTGCTTAGATACCATAATACGACAGTATCGCCCACTCTCTTGACTTGGGTTCTCAACAAGATTCATCTGATAGTATAAAGGCTGAAGACCTAGATGATTTAATCGAGGAGGCAATCCTAAATGGCTTTTTTTGATGTCTAGCGGTCCAAAGGATAAACCAAATAGTTCTAGGTTTATGTTGGCAGATGTCTTAAAGCAAAATACTGAGCCAGTAGGGAAGTGTCACGTCTCTCAATAGTGAATACGGGATAATCGACAACTTCGCACTGCGCTACGACTTCAGCAAGAGACATATAATACATCAGTCACGGAAGCAAAAAGGATCTCGTTGTGAAATCCAAACGAAATAAGAACCAATAGCCATTTGCCCACTTTGGCTAGCCTCGTGATCATACAGCAATCTACTGTGATTGTTCACCGAATTGAGCAAACCGTTCTTGGAGGTTTGAGCCTATTAAATACTATGGAGCAGCTGACATAACGATCTGTGCTCGGCCAATCACATAGCGGCATATTGTGGCATTTATGCGCGGCTGGAATGATTGCGGCGTGTATCACACTCAACTGCCTAACGCAATCCTTTGTCAGTTCCCGTATTTTATTCGTCATCGGTAGCGAAGCCAAAACTCTCATCCCTTCAACACACTCGTATCGCCAACGTCGGGCGCGCCTATTGAGCCATCGTTCATCCGCTAACATGCCCCTCAAGAGACAGGCCCAAGAGGCGACACCCAGTTCTTCCAAGGCCAGTAAGCTTTCTAGCACATCAACCCCAAGACCTTCGGCTCCTCGAAGCGTCGACAGCCCTAACACCTTTCCCGATACCAACGACATCGGTGATGAGGTGACAGAGAAGGAGAGAGAGTTGGAGAAGGAGTCAGACCAGTTTGTGAACTGCTGGGCGGTGCCTAACAACCGCTTTCATACACAAGATGAAAGTAAACAAAATTTCGCAACCCGCTACTTTGGTGACCGGGATTTCTCTTACCTTTCGCTCAAACCTGACAACGCGAACCGCCCCCTTTGGATTGACCCCGATCGCGGTGTCATAATCCTGGAGCGTTTCAATCCTTTGGCAGACCAAGCGAGCGACTTTCTGATCACGATTGCCGAACCTCGGTCTCGACCTGCTTTCCTCTATGAGTATGCCTTGACGGCCCATAGTCTCTATGCAGCTGTCTCTGTCGGTCTAAACCCCGAAGATATTATTAATACTCTTGATCGATTCCTCAAAACTGAGCTTCCACCAAGCATCCAACAGTTTATCAAATCCTGCACGAAGAGCTATGGAAAGGTGAAGCTCGTCTTAAAGAACAACAAATACTTCGTTGAGAGTACCGATGCAGAAATTCTGCAGATGTTACTGAAAGACGAAATTATTGGCCCGCTCCGAGTGCAGGGTTCTGATCAGATCACCACTATGCGCGCGCCAGCACTGGGTGGCTTGGTCATTCCTGGAACGAAGAACGCTGCTGGCGTTCAGCAAGCCAATCTTTCTCAAACCATCAACAGAGACAATTCAGCATCGAACCTAGATGCCAATATGGAAGCCTTGTTGCATGACGAAGATAATGATGATGAGAAGGAAGCCGTTCATGCCTTCGAGATTCCTGACAGCGCTGTCGAAATTGTCCAAAAGCGATGTTTGGATCTCTCCTATCCAATTCTTGAAGAGTATGACTTCCGATACGATAACGTGAACCCCGACTTGGCTATTGATCTGCGACCGAACACGCAGATAAGACCATATCAAGAGAAGAGCTTGAGTAAGATGTTCGGTAACGGTCGAGCTAAGAGTGGAATTATTGTTCTGCCATGTGGCGCTGGTAAAACTTTGGTCGGCATCACGGCCGCATGTACGATCCGGAAGGGCGTGATCGTACTCTGCACAAGCTCTGTCTCTGCAGTCCAGTGGCGCCATGAATTTCTGAAATGGTCTAATATCAACCCAGACGACATCACTACATTTACTGCCGAAAACAAGAACAAATTTTCAGGTAGTACTGGTGTCATTGTAACGACGTACTCTATGGTCACAAACAGCCGCGAACGGTCTCATGACTCGCAGAAGATGATGGACTTTCTGAAAGGCCGGGAATGGGGCCTGATGCTGCTTGATGAGGTTCATGTCGTCCCTGCGAATATTTTCCGCCGCGTTATTTCTTCGATTAAATCCCATTCCAAGCTTGGACTTACAGCTACCCTTCTTCGCGAAGATGACAAGATCTCACATCTTAACTTCTTGATCGGGCCTAAGCTATACGAAGCAAATTGGATGGAACTCTCTCAACAAGGACATATCGCCAGGGTACAGTGTGCAGAGGTCTGGTGTCCGATGCCAACTGAGTTCTATGAAAAATACCTACAACTCCCATCTAGGATGAAGCGTACTCTAGGCGCCATCAACCCTTCCAAATTTCAGGCCTGTCAGTACCTTATTAATTATCATGAGGCACGTGGCGATAAAATTATTGTATTCTCAGACGAACTCTATTCCCTCAAGCTCTATGCATTGAAGCTTGGCAAAGCTTTTATATATGGCGGTACGGGACAAGAGGAACGAATCAGAATCCTCGAGAACTTCCAACGCAATCCGCTAGTTAATACTTTATTTCTCTCGAAAATTGGCGATACATCGCTTGACCTCCCTGAGGCCACTTGTCTGATACAGATATCTTCCCATTTTGGCTCTCGCCGCCAGGAAGCTCAGAGACTCGGCCGTATCTTGCGAGCAAAACGTCGCAATGACGAAGGATTTAATGCCTTTTTCTATTCCCTTGTAACCAAAGATACACAGGAAATGTACTATTCATCAAAACGGCAGGCCTTCTTGGTAGACCAAGGCTACGCCTTCAAGGTAATTACGCAACTTGCCGGTATCGACAAGATGCCTGATCTGGCATTTGCCACTGCCTCTGAGCGGCGCGAGTTACTCGAGCGTACATTGATTGACAACGAAACGTCAGTGGAAGAAAATGTCGAGACAGATTATCTCTACGGTGCAAAAACGGGCGGTGGCCGGGGGAAGAAAGGCAAGGTGAGACGAGCAGCAGGTGTCCTTGGTGAACTGAGTGGTGGGCAGGATATGGTCTACGTTGAGCAGAACAAGTCCGCCAATCGTGCACTGAAGAAGAACAAGGGTGAAAAGAGCGCGTTTTTCAAGAAGATTTCAAGAGAGAATGAACGGCTCGCTAAGCAACGGTAAATCAGTATCTATGTAGTCGCACTAACTCTTAGTCTCAGAATTGCCAAGACTTTTGGCAAAGCCGGTAGGTGACGTCTGTCCTCGTAACACAGCTCCAGAAGGTGTCGTCTATGACACGAGTGCTCATATGCCTGGAGGACACTATGCTAGAGACCAATGGATCGATCGATATCCTTACCAGGACACTTCTGGGGCATGTGCTGCTATTTGCCACGGTATTCCAAGCTGCGAGGGCTGTGGTTTCAGGGACAGTTGGTGTAAATTCTCTGCTTTCTTGCGTTCTACAGCAGATGGATCTATTCCACTTCAGCTTGATAGATATGAGTGGTGGAATTCCCTGTGTGATGATCCATCATGGTGCACTTGCTCTGGTTGCACTGACTAAAGCAACCATTTATTTTATCAATTCTTTTACTTTACGTTGCTCTCTTCTACAGCCTCTATGCTTTAACCTTTTTCTTTTGTTGTGATGGAAAGTCACTGTGGTTTTTTCAACTTTCTGTTTTCTCTAATATTCAAACGGGATGACTCTATCTTGTTGTTACTCAATAGTTGAATACCATAATATGGACTGGATTTCTGAATGTTGTTAATACCCATTACTGTCAGCGTGGCGTACCCGGTTGTTGCTCCAACTCATTTGCCACTTTGATGCCACCTGAGCTTAATTAATTTGCTAATCATATGTCCCTCGTTTCACTAATTTCTCCAGTCTATCCAGATACACCTTTCGTTTATGTACACTTATCTCAAAGAACAAAAGTTTGCAGAATTCCAGTGGCGAGACCCGAAGCATATCAAACGTCTGTGGCAAGTCCGCTGTGGTATTATCTTGGCTTGGTCTCTGCTGCACAGCAACGAGGTCCAATTTAGCCCTTAGCACAACGATGTTACCAACCACCCAAAAGTCTGGCGGAGGAAGTCTCCAGTGTGTTTCGGGATTGGTTGTTGTCCTGGTGTGATTTGTCAACGCAGTGTTAAGCTCGGTCAACGGTAGTCCGTAAGCTGATCTGTAAAGGCTTATGATTGATGTTATGTAAGACTGATCAACTCGTGGAACTAGATCGTGTTCATTAACGACAGCGAGTATGTGCTGCGTTTGTGGAAGATTTTGTGCTAATTCTGTAATATTTGCTGAAGTAACTGGTGGAGAGCCAAATGTCACGAGCGAGAATTTGATATTGGACGCTATTCAATATCAGTTTTGGAAATCCAGATGCATATTTGAACTCACAAAAATATGGGCCATGGCATATAAAATGTAGAAAGATCAAAGCCGCTACAGCTCCACCAGCTGAGTGACCTGTAAACACGATGTGAGTCAAGCTATCGTCAACCTTGACTTGACGAATGATTTCCTCTGTCAACCATGGCAGCAACGTAGTGGCACAAGCTAAAAAGCCACTATGAGCAAAGACTTCTCCGTTACTTCCCGGGAATCTCTGTACTCAAGAGTTAGAAGATGTAGTAGAAAGTGACTTGACTTACAAAGAGTGAGGATGCATCCTTTTGGTTGCGGTTGAAATTGACAAGATGGTCTACGTTGCAAGATGTGCCCCGAATAGCAACAAATAGAGTGTGTGTATCTTCGGCTTTCCATATTGATGTTGCTTTGATGACTCCTGTGATGGAAGGGGTGCGAGATATCACTGGAACGAGATCGCCTCCTGGTTGTATATCTGGTTTGTAGACAGAGCACGCGCATCTACATGCTGCGAGTAACAACTGGACCATATCTGAATCACTGCAATATATCAACCACTATTCACTCGATCGAATCATAACAAACATACCCGGTCCATGGTTCCGAAAGTTCATCGCGAACCTTTGAGTTTTCATATTTGGATATTTCTTTAGCGAGCCGCGAGAGGTGAAACTGTAGTAAATCACCATGTTCTCCTAGTAACAGCATCAATACCCACACAACACCATTGAGCTACTACTGACATACCCTGGTCATCAAGTGAATCGAGCACAAAATCAAGACACTCCAGCAGTTCCGTCACAGCGACAGAAAAGGCCTGGGAATTGGCGCTAAAATCAGCATTTGACGTTGGTGCCGAAGCAGCAGTTGCGATAGAGGTTTTGGTAACAGATCTAGCATTTTTGCCTTTAAGGAGCTTTGAGGCCCACATTGTAATTTCGGGGCGAGTATGATATGATGATATTGTGAATGATGTGTTGGAGATGAAGTTGGGGGAGGCATCCGGTATGCCTTGCGCCACGTGCTGCACAGCCTCGACTTAGCCACCGTCATCATGAGGTTGCACATTTGTAGCACAGATGGATGTTGGCATTTCTATACGTAGTATGCACCAGACAATGACGATAACTTAATCGGTCATTGACATGTACATCCCAGAGTCCTTACTGTTTCCAATGCTGCATGGGCTGTAAGCATGAGGTACATAAAGAAAAACACAATTAATGAACCCGGCCAAATGCAGCCTTCCTTCTCGTTGAGAATACCAAGAACATTCTGTGATCTAATCGCATTAAATCAGGGGTAGTCTGCGTCTATGACATTGTCATGGTGGCGCTTAAACCGGCACTTCCCCGTATTTTAGTAGGCAGCTTTTGGGGAAATGACCAACGCAGACGAGTCAGTATGCTTGAACTTCCCCTCACGATTGTCACTGAGTGACATATCACTGTTGGCACACATGACACCCAAATGCGCAAGAAGATCAGGGGTTTGGCTCTGCGGAAATTATGATTTATGATGTATTATTGTATATAAAATTGACTGTAGAAAGGAAGGCTCGCAGATCCATATATGCAGATCCAGAGCAACCAACTAGTCGACTAGGCATCTAATCTGATAACCAAATGAATAGTCCCCATTGTTGCCTGGTATCATAATCTATCATCTAGATAGGGGTCGGGTATCATTCATTGTGTCGTCGAGTTGAAACCCTCACACTCGTTTCGTTCTTAACCATAATTCCACCAAATGCAGCATCATTAGGAAACTCGTCATCAGATCCATTGTTGCGGGATGGTCCAGTAACAGTAGCCACGTTGCCACGGTATCGGTCCATGGCGTGGCTTTCGAAATCGGACATGGAGGCTCGTCCACCTTGCTCCGAGTCTGCAAGCTGGTGGGTCGAGCTGGACTCGTCGTTGTCTTTCTTGTTTGGTATCGTTGATAGGCGGATCGTGTTCTTGTTTTGGCTGCGGCTGTAGCTGCGTCCGCCGTAGCTGTTGGATCCGGAGCCGATTTGCGACGAGTGGTTGCCGCAGGAGAAGAGGTAGAGAATAGCAGGTCGGACCGTAGGTAGACAGGCTGGACTAGTTAGGTTTTGTCATAAAAGGAGGACGGAGTACGTACTGGATACTGTAACGAGATTGACCTCTACCGAAGCCCAGATGACAATGGTACACAGGTTCCATGTAAGATCTTCTGATGTTGCATCGAATTGTGTCGAGGCCACGATAATCACCATAGCTGATACGCAGATGCTAAATAGGATTAGTCGAGATCAACGTCATAGTGACATTGATACTTACACAATACCAAAGACAAACATCAGCATAATACCAATCTTTTGAAGAGTAGGCAGTTGTAGTTTTCGAATTTGTAGAATCGGGAGGGCGAGAATGGCGATGTCGAGGATGACGTGAACAAGAATCGTACCAAAGAAGAACTTCTTGTCCTCAATTGCGCATGAACCGCCAGCACTAGGATCCCAGAAGCGCTGGACGGGAATACAATGGAATATGCCCATGATTGTCTACATGTGTTAGGTTTGTGTTGATTGTTGATATTGGTCGTGGGACTCACTCGTATGATGATCCAGATCAAGGCCGAGGCTCCAAGAATTTGAATGGGTAGTTTGATGTTTGTGACTCGGAACATGCGCCAGTAGAAGCTGAGGATGGATGCCTTGGCGCAGAATAGGGCGGTCGCATAGAATAATTCGGCAACATAGAGGAGGAGACTGTTCTGAACCAGAGTCTCGGCCTTGGTCCTGCCCGTCTTGACGTCGTTGATGTGAAGGCCCAGGCCATCGTTAATCCAGATGGGAATAATCACAACCCATGCAATAGCCACCAACTGTGAGGGTTAGTCAAGGTCTCTGTCGACAGGTGGTGTTGACATACATAACACCCAATTGCAAACCAATCATCCCACCAAAACTCAATTCTCGTAAGTCGCCGACTCAGTAAACGCAGACCAATGAATACCGTGGCAGCGCTGAATGTGACAAACTCTGAAATCCACAAATCCGGCTGCTTCGATTCGACGGGGGCAGACGCCATGTTGAAAGTGGCAGAATATAAAGTTTAGTGAGTTTATTCGTCCACGAACCTACGTCTCACGGAGGGAAGAAAAGTAAGCAAGAGACGCTCCAAATAGATTAGCGAAAAAACGGAGACTTGATCAGAGGGAAGATTACGACGAGGATATATAAAGTATAACATTTGAGAGAGCATTGACGCGACAATTCATGCGATCGACAAGTGCGTGCATCAGTGGAGAGTCGTAAGCTGAAAGAGCATCAACAAGGGGTTTAGAGGCCACTTGACATACGGGTTCTAACTAATGTCAGAGATATGCCATGACGATCTTACGCAGTGCGTTAGACTAGTCTACCCCAACGGCGGGCAATTCTTGGTTTGGCAGACGAGGTGTTACAGGATGCGAGTCATCTGCTGGGTACAGTAGTAGGCCTGGGCCAGCGGTGAACCGTGAGTATAGTACAGTAGCAGGGCAGCGCAGGGCAGCGCAGCTTCAACAGCCTTGTCCTGAAGAAACAAGGATCTGGGGTTATTTCCTCAGCGACGATCTTTCTGCAGGCTTTGGGTTCCCCGACTGGCTGCCCCTTGCGCTAGATATTGATATTGATGCCCAGGGTTGTATCACTGCGGAGGTCAAAGGATCCGTATCAATAAGGTGTTATTATATCGCGTTATATGGTGACGTTCATTCATGCCGTAGGGAACAACTGCCGTGACACTGACTCAAATGTATCCATTGTCTGTGCAAATCCAACGCCATCGTCACCCAAAGGCAGACACAAGCGTCAAACAAGCTCAATCGTAGCCCTGTCACGAACAAAGCCCGTAGGGCATTAACCGGATCCCCTGTTGGCCGCTGTTGGAACCCACCGGAACTACGAGTCAGGACCCCCCCAGACGCTAGAAATAGAAAGCTGGGTAGATCTCTGAACATGAACTGACGACCCAATCGGATTGTGGGAGTGGCCGGGTTTGCCGCGATGATCAATTTACTACGAGACGGTTGCGACTCTGGCCCATAGGAACAAGAGTCGGTAATTGAAATAGAGTTTACACAGGTGGAGAAGCCGAAATGACTCGAGGCAACTTGACCAATTGATTCTCACTTGTTACATTCGGAAACCAGCCCTAAACAGGGACTTTTGGTCCATGGATATCCACTATTGAGAGAACATGAGAGGGTTAGCCTTGCTTGCGCAACTGCAGCCAATTTGAGACGACGCAGGGAGTCAGAGTCCACTTGTATTATGCAATTGAATCCTTCAGAGGAGTACGTATTGCATCCGTAATTACCACTCGTATTTGACAAGTCAATAATCGCAATTCCATTCACTTGGGATATTCTAGAAAGATGCAATGCAATGTAATGCATTTGTGGCGTTGATTGCCAAGAGTGTTTCCAGCGACAAGAATCATTCTATACTCAATGTGATCTTGATCCTGCATACCCCTTAACCCGACCTTGCAACGTTCCATATCGATAACATGTTCTTTTATATCAACGCAGATCTTGTGTCTTTGTAGCGGCAGACGATTCAATATCCCTGGGGTGACAGCAACTAGTTCATCCCAGTCTGTTCCTAGTTGTATGAATGGTACGTACGCAAGTTGATCCGTTGAAACCGCGAAGGAGCATGTGAAACCGACAATGCCCATCGTCGACTAATTAATCTGGGCATATAAGTGTTTGTCAACTGATAAAGACATCGTCTTAAGGATGCAAATGTTTGATATCTTGATACTAGGGTGACATAACCACTGACTGATGCTAGGAGTTATCCCCAGACGTCAAGGTTAGGGATAGTAGTTTGAGTTTCATTGTGACTACTTCAGCTTCGACTATCCAAGGGCGCGAATGGTATTTGTCACCATTTCAAACTCCACCTTGCAGCTGTTGTAAGCCCCGAGATTGTCATTCAGTTGAAGAACCAGGTAATCCAAAAGGGCCATTTCTATCCGTAGTGCGGAGTACATAATACAACTTGAGTGGACCTTGAGAAAAGACCCGATAATAAACGAAGAGACCAAAACTCAAGATCCCTGCTACGGATAAATTTGTGGTTCCTTTCCGTTCCGCTCGTCTAGTACCTAGTGTCCGTTGCAGATGAATATCACCGTTAGAGGGTCACAGCGTAGAAGCCATAGACCACTGTCCCCTGGAAGTCCCATTCTATAAGATTCGCTCATTGCCCGCTCGAGTCAATACGGTTGTATCCGCCGATGTAACAACAAAGTTTGGCGAAACGGCACACAATTTGATCTGCCTATCGTGCTAGCCCCCCTTTTTTTCTTCTCACGCTGGATCCGAAAAATATAAACCCTGGCTCGTATTTTGTGTTGAATTTTCTTTTGCCGCTCGGTCACGGGATGTTGGTAAATGAATATCAAAGAGGTCAATGCTATTCAGACTCGGACATTTTTGAACGTCAGTGCCAGCCAAATTTCAAACCTCTTCAAGTGCCGAGCTGTGTAGTGTGAGGCTGCCGTGCCGTTTGAAGAAAAGCTTCTTTTCATTTCTTTTGAAAAGTGGATAGCCTCGATGCACAAGCTGTCAGGGATAGACTTTTGATGGAACCTTGTGTTGGGTCTTGTCTCAGTTAGTGGTTTTGGGCTGTTGGTTGGTGCAGTCGCTGGACGAAAGGAGGTTTCTCATATCAAGTTGGCCAAACCTAATTTATCCCGTGCTTTTACTTCCCTTCATCCATTCTCAGCCTCAACCAGTCATCAACCGTAGCTCAATAATTCCACAAAATAGACGAGACATATGCCGTTCAAAGGTCAAAGCCCACACGGATGGTGCCGCGAGCTGATCCCCTCATTAATCAGGTCGCTAAGTTTATTATCAACGCTTTGATCTTGTGATCTGCACCCTTTCTCCCCTTCGTCCTGACGTGGACCAACAAGCAAAGATAACACCTTGGGAGCTTTATGCTTCAACATGCATCGGAAAGGAAAAGTGGTTGTCGAACTTGTTCCACCTGACGAGAAACAATCCCTTCAAGTTGTCGTTTCGAACAAGTTTGCAATCCGCCTTGTGACCATTTTCGCTCCACCCGCGAGTTTGACAATCCTGTCTCGTCAGAAAAATACTTGGAATTGGTAGAGACTCTTACCTTGTTGCAGTACCAGAAGAAGCCGCACCTTCCACACTCCCTTAGTGAAGCTGACTTTTTATCGCAGCCATGGCATGTTCTCAGTCCTTCGGTAACGGTGGCATAGTCTTGCACCTTGTCGCTCAGCAGCAGCAACTTATCGAGCGGTACGGGAAAGATCTAGTCGAAGTTAATCAAGGGTCAACCACCTCTGATGATACATACATTCAACACTCCTCCTTCCTTGTTGCGTATACCAATCGTCATGTTCGAGAAGCGGTGTTTTGCAGCATAGAGTATCACAACAGTGTGCCCTACTCTAACCATCGAGGGAGTAATGTTGCTTCCAGGTAGATCTGCGTAGAACGACAAAGGAACATGTTTGCCGCTTTTGTCCTTGACCGTCATCCTCACTTGAGAAATTGCTTCGACATTAGTTATTTCACCTAGGAACGCCCAGTGCTTTCGAGGTTCGTAGATATCACCACCTTTAGAACGATAATAGTCGAGGTTGAGCTCGTTGTCCCAGGGGAGATTTTGGAAGAGCGGAAAAGCTGCATTATCACGTAGACCGGTAGGTTCACTTTTGGCACAATCCTCCTCTCGCCATAGCCAGCTCTCAAAGTCAACCTGGCCAAGACCCTTGGGCACATCCTCGACGGCAGTCCTCCATTGTCCTGACATAGCAGCGAAGTAGTATTGATCAGGATTGTCGAGCAGGCTTTGAAGTTGTTGGGCCTTGGGACTGTCGAATCCTTCAAATACACTCCAAATCTCCAACGATCGTTCGGCAAATACCTTGGCCCTCGCAAGATCTTGATGTGCGACAGCAGCATGAAAGGCACTATCATGGCACCGCGGCAGAAGTCGATCGGTAATGTCCTCACTCTTCAACAGATACAAGAGCTTTCTCACGTTGATGAAAACTTTGAGAGGTGATGTGCCAACTGACATGTCCACTTCTACATCAAGACTTTTCTCGAGTTTCTTTATTTCTGACCGTCTCTTATCACTGAGTTTACGTGCAGAGACAGGTAAAGAGCAGAGATCACAGGCACAGTCGAATCCGAAAGCGGTTTTGAGTTTCTGCTGGCGGACTGCATATCCATCGATTTCGCCTAGATAGTTGATGGTGATTTCCGAGTTGTCTTGAATGTCTTTGGTAGCATGGACGGTCATCTTTCCAATGTTGCTATTCCATCTGTATGATACGTTGGGTGCACACGAATGATTCATCCGCGCCGCCTCCAGAAACAAAGCGCATGTCGAAGTATCCGGACCCAGACCGAATCCATTCGTCTCAACCACGCCGATTTCACGCGAGAGATGAGGGTGAGAGTTATGTAGACTCATGAAAGCCTGTTGTTGAGTTTTGGATAGCTTCTTCAGTTCGGCTTTGATACGCCGTCCGCTTTCGTCGCGGTGCGCATAGTGTTGAGGAATTGTAAACAGGGGGGTTTCTGCAAGGATGCGTGTGCCTTTGGGAATGTTTTTGATGGCAATGAGACCTTTGTCTTTTCCGGGGATATCTTTGAGAACGAAGAAGGGGTTTGTGTCGGGCATGGTGAAGGTGCAAGGTTATCTCGGGTTCAGAACCAGATGCGGGACACCATGTGTAAGGAGTATTCACCTCGAGCCTTTCGTGGAGGAAATTGAGCGTCTAGAATGAAAGGAAGTGAGGTGTTACATGAGTGATTGAGCTCTCAAGAGTTGTGCCTCGGCGGCTTCTTGTGCTGCGTGGCAGTGTTAAGCTGGTGCAGGGAAACTGCTGTGAATCACTGTTGTAGCCTAGGGAATTGCAGACGTGTTTTAGTGTTGCCGATGGGATTGTCTTTATTACACGCAAATTGGTGCGTGTCTGTTGTGCGCGACGAGTTTTGTGATAATAAAGACAAAGCGCAGACAGCCAGGCAAACACTCCTTCGTAATTGGCGATAGATGAGGTTGCCTGCGTTTAATTCTCCCGCAGGGTCTCATTGTTTATTATGCTTGCTTTTTATATAAATGAATCTGCTTGGTTTTGTGTATACAGTTTCTTAATCTTGGTGAACCGTCATTCTACAGGGTAAACATTTTAAAGAGGAACGAACAACATTACAAACACGATACTTTCTACCAAAAGGTTCAAGATCCATCAACCAACAATCACAAACGGCAATAAAACGACCATTCTTAGCCTCCCTCTCCATGGCAATACCTGCGCATTCAACGATGCCATATAGGCGCCCCAGGAACCCAATCCTTCTGCCTCTGACAAACTAACACATCCGTCGAGCACTCCTCATCATCTCCCTTGGCCCCAATCGTCGCATACATCGTAAACCCAAATCTCTCTAACGTTTCAATTAATTTCAGCAGTATAATTCTCGTCTTGACCGTATCGGTACCAGAAGGACTCCACGGTAACCCTGCGAGATGGATCTTGAGTCGTTCAGGCGTCACTTCTTTTCTGCGGACATCGCCTTTGAACAGCTGCAACACAGCGTCTGTGAGATCTTGCGGTGGTGAGCCGACGATTTTTAGTTTGTCGTTGTTGTCGAAGGAAATACATATCCAGTCGCATGGCGGTGGTGTGGGATCTTGTTTGCGAAAGATGAGAGAGTCTGTGGGTTAGCTTGGCACATAACTAAAGACAATCGAGATACCTTTGCTGTCGGATTTCTGAGTGATATCCATAGAACCCTGCATAACCCATCCCATATTGAACAACTCCTCCAGAATAGCAAGTATCAACCGTCTCGCATCGTCATTTCCGTGAGAACGATGTATCCACGGTGTCCCTCGGAGCCACATCTCAGTAGATTCTCCGTATGGACGAGTCTGTACGACGCCAGGTTCCCAACACGCTTTGATGGCTTCTTTCAGTGTCATGACTTCTGCGTCGGGAAAGTTGATGAATCTGATGCGGTCCAGCATATTGAACGTGATGCAGGCGAATTGCGTCTTGAAGACTGGAGGATCCGCGGCTATGGTCTCTTGAAAGGACGGAGGCGCATCAGACGCTGGACCTTTTTCGTCGGACATATTGTGATTATCTTGATGGAGTATTTATCCCAAATATAAACACCTAAGGACCTAAGGGTTACCTTACTTTACTGACGCATGGTGTTTACAACATCAGGAACATCTGTCGTACAGAGGCTGTGCGGGGTGGAGCAAGACACGACTCATCAGCATCCATACAAGTCAAAGATCTACAGTGCACTACAAGTTCACTGAAACATCTACAATGCACATAATCTTACAGCAATACTCATTTCTCTCATCCAAGTCTTACAAATCTAGTATATACTCCATAAGAACCATGCCCCCCCAAACTCCATGCATGTCCATCTACCGCCATACCCTACTGTCGTACATCCAACAGCCCTTGTTTAAACCCCGTTCTACAACAAGAAATCCCTGCCGTGTTCTGTCATGACCCGCCGCGCCGTTTTGGTTGCCGCCCAATAATGTTACTAGTATACAGAATGTTTCTTTTCGCCATGAGACCCTGACTATTATGTGTTTATCGTTTGCGTGTGTCTTTGCCCTTCTTCTTTCCCTTCTTTTTGTCCTTGGGAAGCTCAAGCTTGGTGTCTTTGAGTTGCTCCGCCATGATGCTGAGCATGTAATCGTCAATGGTACGCATCTTGTCGCCCCATGCGTTGTAATCCAACTCCTGTTCTTCAGCTGGAGTGTCGAGATCATCAAGTCCGCCATCCAGGACCGATTTGCCAGCTGGGGTTCCCTGCCTTGCTGTTGATGTACCAGAAGCATTGTTACTAGGCTTCTCGGTGAAATCGGCATCGTCAGCTTGGATCTCCTTCTCTGCGACGCGTGCAGCTGCCACGTCTTCTCTGTCTTCAGCCTGCTCAAGAGCTCGGCCAACTCTCCTCTGGTCAGTATTGGTGTCTGGACCTCCAAGCACTCTATCCAAAGCGGCGTCTGCGGCATCCAAGCCTTCGCTCTTCGAGTCCAGCTTTTCGCTAAGAACGTCCCTTACAGAGAGCTTGTTGAAGTAATCCGTAGTAAACTCTCCTTCTTGAATGACCACGTCATCCAACATCTGCTTCTGCGAAGCCTTGCGAAGGATGTTGGCCTCAATTGTGTGCTCACTGACCAAACGGTAGATGTGAACATCACGAGTCTGTCCAATACGATGGCATCGATCTTGGCACTGCTTGTCCATGGCGGGGTTCCAGTCTTGGTCATAGAATATGACGGTGTCAGCACCTGTCAGATTGATACCGAGACCACCCGATCGAGTTGACAGGATGAAGCACAGAATTCGCGGGTCGTTGTTGAATCGGTCGGTTAGAATCTGTCGCTGTTCAACTTTGGTCGCACCATCCAGACGTAAATATTTATGGCCATGAATGTTCAAAAATTGTTCCAGAATGTCCAAAACCTTGGTCATTTGTGTAAAGATGAGAGCGCGATGACCACCAGCCTGAAGTTTCCGCAGTAGCTTTTCCAAAATTTGAAGCTTTCCGCAGTCGTATTGTAACAGACGCTTGTCGGGAAATTGAATGCTCAGTCGCATACGACCCTCGTGCCAAGGATCTGGGGGCGCTTCTTTAGGTAGGAATGGCGCCCACCGAACAGGTTTCGAAAGTTTGAGGTCCTCGTCAGTAAAGGCCGCCACACCCTTGCGGCCGAGCACAAACTGCTCCATATCTCTGGTAACAACTGCTGGTGTGACGCATGAGAACTTCTCGATGGTGGTTTTGAAGCTGTCAGCACGTTGGTTGACAGTTGGTATCAAAGACTGGATAAGTGTCGACTCTTCTTCAAACCAAGCCATGACCTGTCGGGGAACCTTGGGACGCGGTTTGTAAGGTCTCTTATCAGTCCCAATAGTCAGTAGCTCTATCAGGTTTTTGCCATAAATTGGCTTTTTCTGACGGCGCAAGGCATTTAAATAGACAGAGTGTTGAAGTTCTTCGAAACGTCCCCATCTGGCGCCGCTCTCTAGGTATGCAATATTTGACGCGACTGTCGAAGGATCCAGATTAGTGTGAGCTTTTTGGGCACGAATTTTCTGAGCTTCCCGCAAATCCATCAGCACACGTCGCGAACCCAGCTGTGAGATTCGCTCAGCCTGTGTGGTGGAAAGGTTCTCAAATTGTGTGGGGATCAAGTTGAGGAAACTCAAGCTGGCCTCCTTCATGGGACTGGGATCGTGGAGTAGCTTCTGCACTTTCTGGTCAATAGCGTCGTAGTCCGAGGCGACGGACTTTTGCATGCGGAAGGAAGTCATGATGGGTCGGTCGACAAAGAGATCAGGGTGATTGCAGACTTTTCGTAACTGCATCAGGCAATTGATGATGGACAAGTAGTTTCCAGAGTTCAATGTCGCCTTGGTATCGTTCCGTGAGAGGAAGCCATCGTAGAGTTCACGCTGTCGCTTTGAGAGACGACAAAACTCTACATGCTCGTACTTGCCAGGCATTTGCTTCTCGACATCGGCTTTAAGACGACGTAACAAGTAAGGGCGAAGGACCTTATGTAGTTTTGAAATAATCGCTCTCGCTTCATCATCCATCTGTTCTCTTCCACTTTCCAGAATTTGTGATTCAGGCTTGGCAAACCAATCGTGAAACTCTTGCAAGTCTGCAAACCCACCAACACCATTCTCAGCCGGCATGAGGAAGAAGAGGAGCGACCAAAGTTCTGTAAGGTTGTTCTGGAGGGGTGTTCCGGTCAGCAGAAGTCGGGCTTGTGTGTTGAATCCTAACAATGTCTGCCATCTTTGAGACTTGAAGTTTTTGATGTTGTGTGCTTCGTCAAGAATCATGTAATGCCAGCGTCGTCGCTTGAATACTTGTTGATCTTGGAGAACGAGTTGATATGAGGTGATGCAGACGTTCCATACATCGTCGTTATTCCATCCTTGTCGCTTGCGTTTTCTTTCTTCTTGAGAGCCATAGTATGCCAGAATCTTGAAGCCTGGACACCATTTCTTGAACTCCATTTCCCAGTTGAGCATGACACTTGTGGGGACGACCACAAGATGGGGTCCCCACACCTCGTGTTGACATGCTAGATGTGCAAGAAGGGCGATAGTCTGAATTGTCTTGCCCAGACCCATTTCATCAGCGAGGATACCGTTGGTGCTGTTAGCGTAAAGACCTGCCAGCCAATCAAGACCGTCACGCTGATACTCTCGTAAAGTCCCTCGGAGAAGGAATGGCACTTCAATTTTGTGGTTTGATGGGTGTGGTGAAGCAGATCTGCTTGTTCCAGGTTTGTCCATAACCATTTCTCCGCAAGACGCTGTGTCAAGATCCGAGGGTTTGGTTTCTGATGTAGGAGGGGGTGACATGCTTTGTGCGCGACTAGGTGGGTTTGTGACCGGCTCGGTTGCTAGGCTATGATGCTTCTTTGAGTGACTCGCACTTTGAGCCTGCTCCTCACCAGGTTGTTCTGTGTCGGTACCAGTCATGATAACCTCATTATCCTTGACCAACGCTGCCTCGGGCAATGCGTTCGTATTTTCACCAACATCTTCTGTAGTCGAGTCGAGTACCATATCATCTGCGATAGCTGGGGCCTCTGGCGATTGTTCGTTGTTCTCCTCGGCCGTTTCAGTTTTGGGCATCACGATCAGAGACATCTCATCGTCTTCATCGTCCTCTGGCGCTGGCTCAGAGATCCTGCTCTCAAGATTTTCCGTTTCGTCGGCAGATGCCTCCGCAACAGCCTCATTGTTCATCTTCTTCAGCTCAGATTTACCGAAAAGAAGTCCCAATAGGCCACCAGCATCTTCGTCCGACTCATCCTCTGACTCGTCGTCGCCAGCTTCCTCGCTGTCATCCATATCGGTCGATCCCATATCATCATCCATATCAACAGATTCATCACTCGTCTCGGCGTTCTCGGTTGCAGTTGCCTGGGCGGTATCAACAACGTCTGTGTGGTCAGGATCCTCAGGTATTGGCGTTTGGGCATCGGCTGAAGGTTTCTCGAGGTCTGGTATATGAGCATACTTTGCTTGTAGCTGTTCCTGGGTCAAGTTTTCATCGCCGACATCCTTCTGATCCTCTTCATCATCACCCTCTTCCTCATCTGATGACATTATATCGCTATCGGCTTCCTCGTCCTCGTTGTCTTCGTCTTCACCTGAAGCAAGGCCGAGGTCGTCATCATCGGCCATGCTCATGTCGTCGCTAAGATCGTCAAATCCGTCTTCTTCTTCTTCCGAAAGTTGCTCTGAGTCTAGTCCTGCCCTGCGCGCCTGGAGTTTCTGCTCGGAAAGGTTTACAGCTTCATTTAAAGCTGCCTTGACTCTCTTTTGTTCCTCTTGCTCCCACTCAGCCAATCTTCGGCGATTGACCTCAACACGGACATTTTCCCATGTACCAAAAAGTGCTTTGATAACAATGCGGTACCTAGATATCCATATTGCCCTCTGCTCGGCTTCAATCTCCTCTTCCGACTTGGGTTGGCGTCGCAACCACTCGTCTCGACAAGCTTCAGCTACTTTCTTTGCCGTCAGTCGATGCCGTTGATGCTCAGCCAGCATGAGCTTTCGGAAATTCATCATCGCCTTCACCATATGATCTTGTCGAGCCCACTGTCGTGGTGGCTCTTCTGCCGGTTCTGGCAGAAATATCGAGCATCGTCCTTGAGATAGCATCCCACCATCTTCGACTTCCTTCTCAATCCGGAGAATGACACGAGCATCTTTTTCGGCCATTTCATCGGTGTATTGAGGGCCATCTTCAGATGCTTGTAGTCCACCTTCCTCGACAGGAATATCTCCACCTCGAGTCCAAAAGTCTTCGAAATTTGTACCAATTTTAGGCCTCTTACGGACCTGATCGGGATGGACAAGTGGGATGTCGCCTGATCTTCCGACTCGTAGCTTTATACGGGGCGATCGATTCGTCCCATTCCGAGAAGCATATCTCGAGTCTTGTGTGGCGTCATCGGCGACAGCAACATCGTTAAATCGTGCCGATCGTCGTGATCGGGTCGTATTTCTAGGAGGTGGAGAGGGACTTCGACGACGGGCGGAGCGGGAAGAGGTTCGGTCTGTCGTAGGCTTCTTCGATGCAGATTTTGGAGTCGGTGCGGGTGCTTGCTTTGAGGGAGCTTTGGTGGCGGGGCTAGCTTTGTGTGAGCCGTTTGGCATCTTTCTCGAGTTACCATTAGTCAACTGGATCTCGGTCTTGGGCTTGGAACCATTCGATTTTGCGCTGGTAGTAGATCGCCGCCTACTTCGAGCCTTGCTTGGTGGTTCATCTAGCGGAAGGGTGTTGATGCGGCCAGACTTGCGACGCCCATTCTCGGTGTATGATGTTGGACCATCGGCAGAAATCTTTTTCCATGGCGGTGACTCGGGTTTGAACTTTTTGAGCGGGTTTTGAGGGGGTGTCGAATCTCGTGTACGTCGCCTCTTCAGAGGTCGTTCGTCGTCATGGATGTGGCCGTTGGACTGCTCATTTTTAGTCACAGAAGCATCCCCGTTTGCCTCATCATTGCCATCCTTAATTCCGTTCAACGCGTCATCTCCATTGGCGTGCGCTTCAGGCGCGTCTTGATCAGATTGGATGGCATCAGGGTCCGACTTGGGTAGCACGTTGGTGGGCGACGCGGTCTCGGGCATAGTCGCAACGTGGAGACAGGGAACGCTGAGGGCGTTTACTCTGCGAAGCTATCATTTGCGGGGGCAGAATTAATGTCTACAGAATCGTAGCGCTTCAGCGGATATTCATACAAAGTTTGCACATGTTCAGAGGCCTTGCGGGCGAACGGCGTGGAATTTAGTCGCAAAATTCAATATCGTCAGCAAAACTTTTGAGCTGGGGAAGAATTGAGGATGCACGCCCCTGGAGCCTCGAAATAAGCTAACCGAGAATGGCCCGGCACACGCGATTGGTGCCTGAGGCGCTACATTTCGCTTGAGAATCATCACAGCCTCGATTGGCTAAAGCTTCAACACTGAGCCATCTCATCACGTCACAGAGCAATTGGACGCCGACGACTCTGTCCCATCGGCCGAGGTATGTACTTGAAGAGGGGGTATACTCAATTGATGTCGCTAAATTTCTCTTCCTCTTCAGATGCTCCCTCAACGAATTGCGCGGGCCTCGGCCCTGCGCAGCGGCATGACAGCTGCTCGACGACTCCCTACGATCCAGCGTCGAACTTTCCTCCCTGATCAGTACACCGACAAGAAGGTCATTGACCAGAAGTACCCTGAAGCTCCGAGAATGAGCGAGGCAGAGGACCCCGGAATGGTCAGTGATAGAGGGATTTGAGGAGGAGCCGGAGAGCTGATAATATCGCAGAACGGCGGCTACATCAACCCACCCCGAATCAAGCGCCAGTTCCGTGACCCCCATGCCAACTGGTGGGATCCCCAGGAGCGCCGAAACTTTGGTGAACCCATTCACGAGGATAACGATGTTCTGGGAATCTTTTCTCCCTGGGAGTACACCTGGACCACTGCCGGTCCTGGTGCCATCATGGTCGGAACCTTTATCGCTGTTTTCATGAGCGTTACCGGAATCGTCTACCTCAACTACCCCGACCGCCCAGCTTATCCCCGAGCTTTCGAGGGTGGTTTGGAACGAGAACTTGGTGGTCCTGGAGCTACAAGGGTAAGTGGGACAAGGAGTGGGATATTCATATGCTAACTGTCAATAGGCTCGCATGGAGGGTGATGAGGATCCTTGAGTTGGAAATGCTCATTTGTACATAAGAAGAATGGAATGAATGGATAAGAGCAGTACCACTCGATGTTTGGACGTCTGTGACGAAGATGCGCGACCTAATTCATGACTACTAACAGGAAGGATTGAAATTGTGAATGTGATTTATACATGCGTAGATTATAGCTACGAATTATCGTGGCACTGACTTGACTCGAGGATTCAATTTCACAAACCGGCTTGGAACTTCTAGCCATCCATGGTGGTTAGTACTAGACTGACGATGCTCCAACTTGTATTGGATATAAACATTTCTAGAACCGTGATTAGCTCATTATTGTTGGAACTACTCGCCTAATGCTCATGCTTCAGATACTCTGTAAGCACTCGCACTGGAACCGCCATAGGTCAACAAAACAACATCAATCTAGCACAACGTCCGCTAAAACCGCATTATAAATGCACCTCCTCCCTTCCTTCCCGCAAAGATATTTAATAACGAAAGATTGGGCAGGAACCATGACGGGGGGAGCCGCAATGACCCTATACCTTATCTTTGTTGTTCTAGTACCTCCATCCATCTCCCTACTTCTACTCTAACCATCACGATGCGGTACCAAGACTGGGATGTCCTCTTATTTGAACATGAGTCTGAAATCCCATTTCAAGAATTCAAAGTGGAATGCCGTTCTGTTCATGACGAGGGTATGCCAGCATCTTCTTCGCTATCAAGGGGCCACTAATAATAGCAGAGTCCATGAACCATCGCGTTTATAGTCTTCCAGTTGTTACATGCTTTGTCCCGAGTCTGAAGCCCGGTACTCCTTTTCGCATTTCCATTCACTCCTGGAGAAGGCCAATTATTCGTCAGCTCGCCGATGGCGAGTATTCAGGCTTTGGTTTCAGACTCTTCATTGATGGAGACCTAGTTTCGTACGTCTTCTCTTAAACCCTCGATATTATCCCTAACGCTACCAGATCCATGGCCAGGCCTAACTCCACCAACGAACCCATTTCATTTCCTTGTGTCATTGGGAATAAGGACCTCCAACAGACCATCATGTTTCCGACATTCCAACAAGAACTTCTATATCAACGGCACTGGAGCCCGGCGGATAACCTTGGTCGAATCAAGCTCGTCATCAGCGAAGGCGTCTTCCATCGGTCGGCCGAGAATAACCGTTTTGAAAGAGTTAAAAACCTTGTGATCTTCTCCTTCCAACATGCGCCCCAAGGTCAGTCTGGCTCCCAAGTTTGGTGCCTGTACTGATTAGGTGCAGAGATTCTCGAACGCCTAAAGATTGCGTGGCCCAACCCAGACATGTGGCAGCAGCCATCCGATCCTGCATCGCAAACTGATAGCAGCTTTGGAATCAACGACCACATGTTGATGCAACCATCGCCTTATGTTTTTGAGGAGCAATCCGCCTCGGACTTTAAAGATACATGTCTTGTAACCACTACGTTATCCACTGATCAGGGTCCTCAAGTCAAATTACTTGATGCTCCAACAGATATGGCAATGTCGCCCTGGGGCCATATAGTTCTACCAGAAACCGAGGATTTACCTCCACATTTGTCAACACCACAGGTACAATTTCCCAAAGAGAATAACAA
Organism: Fusarium heterosporum; assembly: GCA_013396295.1. Taxonomy (NCBI): domain Eukaryota; kingdom Fungi; phylum Ascomycota; class Sordariomycetes; order Hypocreales; family Nectriaceae; genus Fusarium; species Fusarium heterosporum. The sequence continues at coordinate 327,384 of JAAGWQ010000051.1, read as the reverse complement.
CCACGCTCCAACATGGGCAGTTTCGCACGGGCTCACTGACGCATCAGTTGGATTTCCTCCAGTCCAACAAAAGTTCTTTCGGGTCTGCACCCCATCCAATGGCAGTGTCCCAGTGGGTTCTGTCCGACCTCAGGTACAGAGAAGGCGAGCCCGTGGAATGACCGAAGTCGGCCCAATCCTAGGAAGTGATCCGGCCAGGCTTCTTTTTGGTGCGCCTGTTCAAAGGAGCTCACGGGAGTCTTTCGACTGGGGAACTAATGAGAGGTCACCAAAACGTCTTCGTCTTAATACTCCAGCATCTGCAGAAACTTTGAAAGGCGATCACGAAGACCAGATACTTGATCCCCAATTGGACTACAGCTCCTTCGAACTGCTGGGTATGCCGGGAGGTCTTATCTGAATACTACATCTGTATCCTTCGTGGTACATCTATGCTGGGTGACGTCAAACCGCAGCTTTGCTGTCATCTTTCGATGATACCAATGAGATAGGAATATGTGGTGTTATTTTGTACTTTGTGGGTTTCTTTTGTCTGTTGTCTTTGGTGGCACATTGAAGTAAATCTAGGCCACATTGTTTTGTTCAATTCGTGGGAGATCAACTCCTGTTGTCTAGTTGAACTGGTACGGATTCATAGTTTCGGGTATACATGAACTCTGATTCAATACGACTTGATGATTCATAAGCACTCGAAGGTTCCGGACTTCCGTATGTTGATGCCTGGCAGTGAATACAATTTCACCAAGGTTTGCAGGCTAATGGCAGCTTCTCGACGCCCTGTGCTACAGTTGTACCACCCATTCTCGTCATTTTGACTCAATCACGTTGAAGGTTGACGATCGGAGGATCGGTTGCCAGAATGCCGTCCTCCAGCGAAAGTTGACTAAACCAAGGAAACTACACCTCAAACCTGCGCATTCGGCCTCGGTTCTGCTTTAAAGTCCGTCATGCTGCGAAACCCAAAAGTAGGGACCGTTTTGATGAGCATCATCCACTTCTAAATAGCCACAGCTAGTCTGGTATGGTAACACAGCTTCTCATCTCCAAGCCTCTTACTAACATCGTATGAAGTTCACGCCTACCATTGACAAGATGAGCGGCCTAAGTAGAGGCATTCCGTAATACCCTTCGCCCAAACGATCCTATGCAAACTCACCAACGTTTGAAGACTAGACTCGTACTCAAAAATGATATGCATGGCTTCCATACACCACTCGCATAGATCTCGGAGAAAGGACCAGCCATACCCTGGAACTCAACTTGATCTTCAGCTTACCAAGAATCGCTTTAAGGACTTACTAGCATCGGAAGTGGCTGAGGCAACGGAACTACAGCAGTCATCTAAGGCTTATAGGGGTATCCGAAGCATCCTCCAGCCCCCGCGGCTTCCGGTGTCCGCTGGCCGCATCTTCTGGTCTGAATAACGATGGCTACACGATCTTATCGTAGCACGCTTTCTTCTTGGATGATGCCGCTGGAATCATGACAACCCCCATGCAGCTGTGTGCGGGATGCGGCACCTTGTACTCTAGCAAGGCAGGCCACAACTGCAGGTAAGATCCCTTGAGAGAAGTCATTCTTTCTTGTGGCTCTGGTTTTGGCCCCGAGGCGAGACGGAATCTCATCATCGACTCAGCATGAACTTCTCAAAAGACTCCGTTGTTCCACAATGCGCTGCAGGCTTCTTTTACAGAAGTGATAAGCGATGTGAGGATGAAGCTTAAATGTCTGTCTCCCCAGGAAAGGTTTCTTGACTAGTCTCTGTTGCCACGGTTCTTCAATATTCTTCCCTGCAGTAACAAGCACACCTCTCAAGATGGCTTCTATCATGTCCGCCCCGGACTACTCGATGGCTGCGACCAGTCGTTCGCACCTCAGTGTCCGCCTACCTAAAGAAACTCTCTACTCCTCACTGAGAGAGTCATCGCGCTACTTCAACTTTGACTCGGAGACAGCCAAGCTTGCCCGTGATGCTAACGAGTGGCTCAGCTCACATCCAGGTGGCTCAGGCAACGGCTCAAAGGAGAACGGTATAAGTCGGCCGTCGTCAATTGCTCCCAGCAACTTTAGCGTTCGGTCACTGCCGGCAGACTACAACATGCCTGAGTACCACCGCAAAGAAGCTCCTCATCCTGTCATGGGCTCGGTGCGGTATAATGAGATCAGACCACGGTCGGCTGTACCGACAGAGAGCACTGAGAAGCTCCAGTCTCCTCCTGCGGGCGAAGCGGAGAACGGAGGGGCCCAACAAGAGTATCCCACGGGTGTGAAGCTTGCTTTGATCACTCTAGCTCTCTGCTTGGCTGTCTTTGTTATGGCACTAGGTAAGTACCTATCTTGATTACCGAGCTCTACTCATACGTCACAGACAACTCCATTATTGCAACAGCAATTCCAAGAATCACCGACGCCTTCGAAAGTCTCAATGACGTGGGGTGGTACGGGTCGGCATACATGCTTACAACGGCCGCACTGCAGCTGTTCTTTGGCAAGCTGTATACCTATGGCAGCATCAAGTGGACGTTCCTCTCAGCCATTGCCATCTTTGAGGTGGGTAGCCTCATCTGTGGTGTCGCTCCCAACAGTGTCACACTCATCGTGGGACGAGCTATCGCCGGCGTCGGTGGCGCTGGCATCTTTGCCGGAGCACTCACCATCCTGGCCTTCTCAGTGCCCCTTCATAAGAGACCCATCTATACCGGTCTCGTTAGCGGTATGTGGGGAATCTCTTCTGTCGCGGGACCTTTGCTTGGTGGTCTCTTCACGGACAAAGTAAGCTGGCGATGGTGCTTCTACATCAACCTCCCCATCGGTTTTGTCACTGTGGTTGTCATTTACTTCTTCTTCCCTGAGCCCCAGCGTGATATCGAGCCTGCAACATGGCGAGTACGCTTCTGGCAGCTCGATCCCATCGGGACCGCTATCTTTATGCCGGCCATCGTGTGTCTTCTGCTCGCTCTGCAATGGGGTGGTATTGACTACGAGTGGGATGACTCGACCATCACGTCCCTGTTCATGCTTTCAGCCTTTCTACTCATCCTGTTTGTCTTTGTGCAATACAAGATGGACGAGAACGCGACAGTGCCTCCTCGTATCGCCAAGATGCGGTCCGTATGGGCTGGCGCCTTTTTCTCGTTCAACACGGGCGCGTGTTTCCTCACAGCGATGTACTTCCTACCCATCTGGTTCCAAGCTGTACAAGGACAGAGCCCTATCATGTCAGGTGTGAGGAACCTCCCCATGCTTCTCGGCATCGTTCTCTTCGCCATGGCAGCTGGTGCGGCTGTTACCGTATGGGGCTACTATACACCCTTCATGATCGCTGGCTCAGTACTTATGGCGATTGGCTTTGGTATCATTACCACCTTTGAAGTAGAGACTTCAACAGCCAAATGGGTAGGCTACCAGCTCATTGCCGGCATCGGCGTGGGAATCGGTCTTCAGCAATCCCTTATTGCCGTGCAAGTCGTGTGCGAGATGGTCGACGTGCCAACAGCCACAGCCCTGATCGTCTTCTCTCAAACTCTTGGGGGCGCACTCTGCGTTACGGCGGGCAACACCGTATTCACCAACACGCTCATCAACAAGATCCACGAGCATGTTCCCAAACTTGACCCGTACCTCGTCATTGCCACGGGTGCGACAAATATCCGCAACGTCATCAGGGCAGAGTGGCTGGACGGAGTGATTCTCGCGTACAACGACGCGCTGACGACCAGCTTCTATGTTGGAGCTGGGACCGCGTCGGCGACCATCATTGGCGCGTTGCTGGTGGAGTGGAAGAGTGTCAAGGGCCGGGAAATTGAGATGGCGGGAGCTTAGTTTATCCGATGTTTGGTATGTGTTTGGTATGTGTGTTATGGCCCATGGGTGAGATGGATCAATCAAATGCCATGGCGGTTGTATTGGTGGAATGGGTTGGTGTATGGTATGTTCACGAATGATGATTTGCATTGCCATAGTGCTCTAGCGCTCTGGTTAATTTCTTGCACTGTACGTGATGTATTATGGTTACAAGAAGTCTGCACCCATAAATACAACGAGAGGCATTCAAATAATTCGCAAGTCAAATCTACAAAAAGGGGACTCTAGACTTGATCAATTTGAATTGATGATTCACTACTTGCTGCTACATTGACTGTTGACAAAAGACAAGGTGAGTTGACTGAAGCTACCCTGCACCTTGGACAAATCCATGAGTAAGCAATATTTTGACATTTTAGGAAAGTGATATCATAATAGAAATGCTTTTTAATGAATAATAAAGACTAAGATATATTTTGAATATTGTTATAGAGATTCGCCGGGGTACGTTGTGCGTTGAACACATTACCGTGGTGGTAAAGTTGCAATGGCACTTTGTTGTTTCCAGCTTTACAAACCTCTATGACTCCACAACTCGAATTGTTGAATATCGATGAGATGAAAATACTCTGAGAATGACTGCATTCTTTTCATTCCCTTAATGAACTTTCTATAATACATATTACAGAGTCTGTCTAAAAGAATAGCTGCCACAACGAGCAACCCAAGCTCGTGGGAGAGAGGCGATGCAGCCAATGGACTTGGAGCATGCTGGGCCGGGCGAAGGTGGGGTCACATCTAAGCTTAATTCCGCTCCTCGAGACACCACGGAAAGCTCCCATTCTCATCACAAGATGTCAAAAAGGTCAAAAGTAAGACAACGGGCTCCACCGGGAATTGAACCCGGGACCTCCTGCAATTAGTTACAAACCCAAAGCAGGAATCATACTACTAGACCATAGAGCCGATTTCTGATTGTTGAGAATTACAGTCCATATTTAGTATATATACCGTACTCAAACAAGACCAGTGAATAATCATCCTGCATCTCAGGAGAACAACCATAAAGTCGGCATAAATGACACTGTCTATGTGAGTCTGCGGTAAGACTTAATCAGCGCCTAGTATTTAAACTAGCAGGCTAGTACTTAAACTAAGGGGCAGCAATTCTCCATCCCTGAACACGCATAATATCACAATCTGTCTGACTCGGCTATTATCCGACTTGCAAAGGGAATATCGACACACTACAAGATTCACTTTGTAAATATATGTATCCCAGATTGACGGTAGAAAAGCCATACAGGACGATCATAACGCCACAACCTGGGTCAACGCCTAGGGAGAGGAGGAGGTGGAGGAGGAGGAGGATGTGAAATACACCAGCCTAACAGCCTCCTTAGCGGGACAGAAGACGCCGAGAGTCCCTGATGGGCAGTGTGTGACCAATGGCTGCCGTCTTTGTTCTAAGACTTATCAGAAAGCTTCGCAGAGACACCATAATGCAGCATTCCGGGTTAAGGCCTATGGTCTACTGGACTAGATGCTTTTAAACAATCGACCATCAGGGCGGAGAAGCAGAAAAGATTAGGTGAACTTTCACTAAATATCACCATAAAGCTGTCTAAACCTTTATGTTAAATGGTCTAAAGCAGGAATATCTTATGATACCGTTCCTCCGACACCATCCTTCTTCAGAACAACGTACATAAGTTCCCTACGTAGAATTGAAGAATATCGCTTGTCTGGCATACGTTTTAATGCCCTCTTGAGCCAGATCCTCATCTTCAACATGGTCGTCGGTAAATTTTTCAGGTACTACCTTTTCCAACACAGCAAGCAGAACCTCGCCCATTCTCTCGTAAAGAACCTGCAACTCTGTAAGCCAGTGCCAAGATGCCCAGAATCCTGCTGCCGATAGCAAAATGACGACAAAGCACGGTGCCAGGACAGCAGGGTCTGGCCATCGCGTGATGATGAAGTACAGAGCTGTCCCTGCTCCACCGGCCCAGAGTCCGAAATGAATAAAAAATAAGAATAAAAAGAACACTGCCAAGAGGGTGAATAATGGAACCATGATCCCGGTCACAATTAGAACGAACTTGAAGATCGCACGATTCCCGACAGAGTTGAGTTGGTGGGATGCAGAGCGGGATTTTGGTGTGTAGCGATTCAGCATAGTTATACGGACATGCGTCGCGAAGACCCTGACTGACGGCGATCGCAAGATGCTGCGTATAAGATATGTCACAAAAAAGACTACTCCAAGTGACAGGCCCCAGATCCACATCCTGGGCGGATTGTCGTTGAGCTCTGCAACTTGCATGGAGAAGACAGCCGTGATAAATGAGAGCGGGATGAAGAAAAATGCAAGCTCGGTAAGCTTGTTGATGCCAGATGTTTGGTCGATGACGAGTGAGGATTGAGCAATACCAGTCGAGGCGACGATGAGATTAAGGGTCTGTTCACAGCGCGACCCGAGGGACTGAATATTATCACTGAGCTCAATCATTTCGTCCTGCAGCTCCTCGGGCATGTTCAAAATGTGCTTAGACTTATTGATGTGTTCAACCCACTCGCTCAACTCCTGTAATGTCGAGCGAATCCATGCCACATTTTGTCTTGTCATGGTTCCAACTGCTTCTAGTAAATGGATATGCAGGTTCGCACCAAGATCTGCATCAACATGATCTTGCATAAGTCGAAGCTCAGCAAGGAGCTGCCACAAGTCATCGAAACAGAGGTGTGTGAGAACAGATGGAATGATGGAGTCATCCCGACAAAGCTCGTTGGTAGGAATTCTGCTGATGTATCGATACACGAGGTCCATGGTAGAAAAGGAGTACTTGCGCGCAAAGTCGCGATCGCGCATCTCAGGATGGTGAGATGTGTATGTACTCCGGCGGGCTTTTTGATAGTCTTCGTCAAACTCCGAGTCACTGGAGTAGACGGAATCGGTGTCGTTCCCTTTTTCGTCTGCGCCATCAGGGTTCAGCTTCTCTTCCTTCTTTTTCTCGTGTCGCTTTTTTATTGCCTCTCTCTTTTCCTGCCTTAATTGTTTCTTGGTAAATGGCGGTGGTGGCGGCTCAAGATACGTCTCATCGGGGTCAGCAGTCCGCCAGAGCTCCTCATCTGTGTACGACTCGACCTCCATGGCACGAGGCATGAATGTCAAAGATGGTGTAATCTCTTTCGTCTTATCGCGCTGCATAGCCCGTTGTGGGTCGAAAGTGAGGATGACTACACCTGTCAGTACGTATGCTGTGGCTTCACGAGGCAAATACTCACTTGTTTTCTTTCCCTGGTCTACATGTGACCAATAGCCCAGCCCTTCCGGAGCCATGACCCTCAGATCTCTGTTGTCCCAGTTGGTTGCGTCCTGCGGTAGCACAGGGTGGAATGTGCTGTATGGCCGATACACATTGGATGTCTTTGTCCTTGTTGACGTGCCCATAAGCTCATGGTCATTCGACGATAGCGAAACGCCAAACTTCTCTTGACCTTTGCTTTTGCGCTTCTTTTCTTTCTTTTTCATTTCTTCCATCTTCTTTTCTGCTCGTTTCTTTCTTTTCTCAGTCAAGAGCAGACCGTACTTGTCCAGAACGACGTCCCGCTCCATTGACCAGCGTCCATCAGAAATGCGCATTGCGATCTCATCCTCATGAAAGCCTTTTCGGCCAAGATAATGAAGTAGACCAAGGCGACCCCAGCGAATATGAGCCCATCCTCGAGATTTTGTTCGACGAGACAAGTTCCATTCTGTTCTCTGACCTACACCGGGCAGAGGACGATGACGGAATCGTATCTCTTGCTCGGCCCAGTTCATCCATGCTACGTTCTTGAACTTGAGTCCACTGTCACTTGCAGCGTATCCTGAAGCAATCAGCTGTTCGTACCAGAACTCGGGATCTACTGAGTACAGCTGCCCAAGGACACCCATGACGAAGCGACTCAGATCGCTGACCATGATGACTCGCACTTGGGAAGTCTCGGGCCGCGTATCGAGAGCGGCGGCAAGGTCTTTCTTGTTAGTGATGAGCTCGCTCCTCTTCACCTCATCATTGGCGAAATAATCGACAATCGAGATAGCAACAGATTCCAATCCCTCGAACCGTTCTCGCCGAGTTACATTGAGCCAACGCGGGTCCCATCGGGCTCGGTTGTCAAGATCGTTCATGTACAGCTCAGACATGGTCTCTATCCAGAGTTTCAGGTCGGAGAACTCCTCGTTGGCACCCTCCTCTGGCACGCCTTTTCTAATGCCTCTCGCAGTTGTGTCCAAGTCGCGCCTGCTTCTTCCAAACGACATCGGATGAGGTACATTATGCGGCCTTTCAGAGGATTTGATATACTCATTTGATCCAACTGAGGTCTTGGAGGTACTGCGAGTGTCCAGAGAGTTACGGGGGACGGTATAATTAGGATTCCATCTTCTTGAGCCGGGCCAATCAAGATTATAAGTGTTAGGCCGTTCCTCATCCGTGGGACCGCCGCGCTTCCTCTTGAACATGGTCATTAATGTCGCGTCAGATTTTGATGTAAGATTCAGCCTTATCGAGGAGCATCGACCGAATTGGGCTGGGGGTCACTTTCAGCTGGACCCCTGGTCGGACCTGCCTTCCAGGATAGGCCATATGGACGAACTGGGCAAGCAGCCTTTCAATCGGTTAAATGAAATTTGTGTGAATGAACGAATGAATGAATAAATAAATAAATATAAAGGATTGATAACCAAGCGAATTCATATTTCTATAGAAGTATGCTTATCGTGGCATCTTCATTTAGCACAAAGGTATGAACGACAACCACCATCAAAATGAAACCCCACCAAAATACCAAAAAAATGCGAAGACCTAAATAATCCAATCTCAACGATTGAAGAACTTCGAGAGTCACCCAAAATATCTGCTATCCTAGTAGTAAATAGGGTTCTTGGGGTCCGTGAGATCAAAGATAACCACGCTGTGCGGTCGGGCGCCTCCACGAGTTCTGGTAAAGATCTTCTCAAAGTCAATAGTGCGATTGAAGCTGAGAGAACCGTCGTCGTTGATGTCGATCCAGTGGCCCTTGAAGTCAGCAGGAGTGTTGACGATGGAGATCTATAAAGGTCAGTACAGGAAAGACAACAAGATCATGGCGAACTTACATCACCGCCTTGCACAAAGTATCCAGTGACCAGCAGGTTCTTCTTGTCAGGAGAGATCTTGACATAGTGAGGACCGATAATGGGCTGCTCCTCGTTAGGGTCATCAAGGCGCTTGACATTGTCGAGATCAGAGATGTCAAGAGCAGCGATGTGGTTGCCGAGGGTAATTGTGAAGTAGGCGAATTTTCCGTCGTCGGTGATGTCAGAGTAGATGGCCAGAGACTCCTTGGCTTTATCGCCGAGGTCATAAAGGAGCTCGGCGACGCCCTGATTGCCCTTGGAGTCCTTTCGGAAAGGGTAAATGATCCAAACTTGACCAGGGCCGACAGCACTACAAGAGTCAGAAAAGGGGTGTATGCTATGGGTGGAATACTTACGTAGCCAGAGCAGCACTCTCCTTGTTTCCGGGAATGAACTTGATGTCTTGAATACCTTGGCCCTATTGCCGTCAGCTTCAACATTGAGTAAAGATCAGCGGTAACTTACGTTGGGAATGGTGATAGTAGAGATGATCTTTCGAGTCTTGAGATCCCACAGACGAAGAGTGTCGGCCTTCTTAATTCCAGCAGTGGGCTTAAGGATGGTGATGGGCACAACAAAGTCGGAAGTAATGATGATGTTCTTGTCAAAGTCAACACTCAAACCGTGAGGGGAAAACTGTTCCTCGAGAATGTTGAGAGTACTTTCCACATCCTCAGGCCACTCGTGAATGATGTTACCACCGGCGTCGGTCTCAATCAGACGCCCGGGAGATGTTCCTACTGCACTACCCATGTAGGTGATAAAGAAACCACCGTCAGGCTTGGCTCGGATCTCGTCAACAATTGAGCCCAAAACACCACGGTTGCTGTGGTCAAACTTGGGGTGGTAAGGATCAGAGACGTCAAAGTAAAAGGCAGTATCCTGCGTTTTGAGAAGAGACAGTAGACCGCCTCCAACGAGAGTCTTTCCATCAAGGGAGCTTCCTAGATGATGAGGCGAGTTACCACTGGTGTTGACATCAGTGATTTCGATGATTTCACCAAAGGTGTCCTACACCCGTCAGTACAACGTTTCAAGATGGGCTCAACGATACATACATCATCAAGACTGGCCGTGACCAGAAAGTCGGCATGCTTGTTGTCTCCAGCACCAGTCCAAAAGTATCCGATCTTCTTGGGCTTGATGTTGGAGGTCTTGAAAGGCAGACTGTCCAAAGGAGGAGTAGGAAGTTGGAGGATTGGCAGAGGAGGGGCATTATCAGCCAAGGGCTCGGTGACACCTGGAATCTTGGGAATCAGAGGAGGTAGACTAAGGCCTCTCTTGCCAAGGTCAGTTGGGGATGCTGAGACTTGAGAAGCAAGTGCACCCAAAAGGGCTGTAAAAGACAAGAGTGAGGGCATTGTCAAGGTGTAGAGGCAATTGAGTGATGAGTGAGCAAGTTGTTGAGTGGATAATGAGAGATATTGAGCGAGTTTCCGAGTCTTATATACCTGTGCCGTGTCCTCTGTCCTCTGTCCACGGTACTTACTCACTTACTCACATCTCTTCCACAACTTTAGTTCTGGTGTTCGTCAGACACAACCTCACCAGGAATTGTATCATCAGGCGTCCAGAAGACACAATCGAGCCTTGAGACAAACAGTCTTGTTCTACGGCTATCACAATCTCCGAATCGATAATCTGCCACTATTTCCTCTGCCGTTCGTCTAGTCGCGATGATGTGCTGGCAAGAAAGACAGAGACGCAAGGCCGTAGCGGAACTGAAGAGCCTAAGCATAAAAAGAACTGATCTACAAACTTAGTGTCTGAGAAAGACTATTGATACCAGGATTTGGTGACTTGAATTACTGAAGGGCCGGTCATTCGGAGCAATACGCTGCAGTTCGTCCAGATAACTCGATCCCAACCTGGGCAGCCATGCCACTCAACTAGCTTCTTCTGGTCTGATCTACCTCTGAGAGTTACTTCGAATAACCACGAGCTGAGACCTGCATGATCTTAAGATGCCATCTGATCTAGCTTGGGTTGATGCCCGAGCGTCCATTACTAGTTACTAACTGAAGGGTAACTATCTGTACCAGAGGTCAGGCTTGGCCGCTCATACAGCATTCCTACAAGATGGTACGGACCGAGATCTTTGAACTCATATGAGCCGATCTGGATATAAAGGATATGCAGGACTTACAGGGCTGTGTTGAAATCGCTGCCATGTCTAATACTCGATACTAATACGAGGCGTTCCAACTCGGCCCTTGTATCTATAGTAACACGACAGTACACCCAAGGGACGAGAGTGATTAGCCAGGCATGCTAGTAATCTCCATTTTCCCGACTACCGAACCATGGTAAGCTCGTCCTCAGTTACCCCTGATCTGTCCAAGTTCCCGGCACTTGGTTATGCCGGTGGAAAGTCTCCGCATGTATACCGCTCTTTTGGGACGCGACTTACTTCTTTCAAGACTTACCATACTCTGTTGGTGAATGATCATCATCAAGAGGTGACCCTAAAGTCTTGTTAGTTTTGATTGCGATTAATATCCCTGCTAAGCTGTGGTAACTGGATATTGTGAACTTAAGGTGAGACTGCGAAACCATGCCCTTTATGCATTTTCCCCAATTATAATCGGAGGTTGAGTTATAGGATGTACCATCTACTGTACAATTCCTCCAATTCCCATCAATACGAACGAGAGCCTAAGCCCTCTCGATGTATTAACAGAAACAAGCTCGGACCTGAGGCGATCTACTAATTACCATAAATCTATGCTTATAGCGTGGGGTCTGCACCGTCCGCCCTGTCTTGAGCCGCACTAAAACGGAAGATCAATCACGTTAAATACGCTAAGAATGTCGTCAACCCCAGATTTACATTAACACTCCAAGACGAGCACGCTTATTTCCGTCTTGGCAAGAGCCGTGCCGATCTTTGGTGATGGCTTCGTTGTGGTGGTTGCAAAGGGAGCGCGGCATCAAGAATACCCGAACCAAATGAGGACTTTATGGTGCTTTATGCCCAAGTCATTCTACAGCTCATGTCATTTTATGACAAGTTTGCGAATTTGATGAAATCATTACCAAAATTATCGTATAATCCTTACTTATCATCTACAGTATTGCTCGGACTTTTGGTGCTACTTCTGTCCCCCACGTGGCGTGGTTCTCACTGAGAATACGCCATTCGAGGTCGTCATTCGGTACGGTCTGTTCCCTTGATAGCTTCATGCAGCCGCGACGATCGTTGTTCCTTTGAGATAGGGCGGCTTACAATAGTGTCGTTTGTGTAAGTGCTCGGGTCGGTTTATCTTTGCGACCGTGACTCTCACAATTTCCCAATTCGCTCGCCATATTCTCATGTATGATGTCGTAACGACTCGTGCAGTGTTGCAGAGTATAAGATAAAGTGTGCGACATAGGGTACATGTTCTACCTATCTTCATCTCGAACCCCATCATTTTCCTGCCATATCTGTCCTTCCTTTGATTTGTCGCATTGCGCACTATGAAGAGCTTATCATACTTGCTTCCCGCTTTGGCACTTTGCCTCGGAACAAGCGTTGTCACTGCTGCTCCTAAGGAAGCCCAGCAACCTGGCTTCGAGAACGGCCAACCAATTGACGGCAAGGGCAAGGGCGCAGTGATTCTGGGTACGTTTCACTATCACTGAGACTTATTGTAAATACTCACTGTTCTCAGGCGGCACGAATGAGGAGCTCGATCTCCAGAATCCTGATAACCTTGGACGTCAGTCTACTGACAACGGTGTTGTTCCTAATCTCAAATGGAGCTTCTCCGACTCCAAGACCCGTCTCTTGAAGGGTGGCTGGACTCGTGAGCAGGTCATACAGGATCTACCATCCAGTCATGACATCGCTGGTGCCCAGCAGCACCTTGTCAAGGGCGCCATTCGAGAGCTTCATTGGCATCGTGTTGTAAGTTTACACCTATTGCTCCTTTTACAGGACTAACTCAGCCAGGCCGAATGGGGATTTGTGTACAACGGTTCGGTCCTTGTCTCTGCTGTAGACGAGCATGGTAGATACCAGGAAGAAGTCCTCAACTATGGTGACATTTGGTACTTTCCCAAAGGAGCTGCCCATACCGTCCAGGGTCTCGCCGATGAGAACGAGTATCTCTTGGTCTTTGATGAAGCTGACTTTGACAAGATTGGGTAAGTCAGATGTCCATTATACTTGACTGTATTAACATATGTAGTACCACTTTTATGGTCGATGACTGGATCAACCACACACCCAAAGACATCCTTGCCAAGAACTTTGGTGTAGATGCTTCAGTCTTTGAGAACGTCACAAATCCAAACCCATACATTCTCAATGCCGAGCCTGCCAAGAAGAACGTCACCGACGGTCCTGCTGGTAAGCTTTCAGGTAACAGCTCCTTCGTCTACCGCACATTTCAACACGATCCCGAAAAGATTGGTGGCACTGGCGGCAAGTTCTGGAAGATTGACTCGACAAATTTCCCTGTTTCCAAAACCCTCGCTGCGACTTTTGTCACGCTCAAGCCAGGTGGTCTGCGCGAGCTACACTGGCACCCCAATGCAGAGGAATGGCTATACTTCCACCAAGGCACCGCGAGGGCGACTGTATTCATCGGGAATGCCGCTGCGCGAACATTTGACTTTTCTGCTGGCGATACTGCGGCGTTTCCTGATAATTCTGGGTAAGTGGCATAGTGGCATTTCGTGAATGGTGCTAACTGGGCGTAGTCACTACATCGAGAATACTTCGGAGGATGAGGACCTCATATGGATTGAAGTGTACAAGTCGGATAGAGTTGCCGATATTTCTCTTACCCAGTGGCTTGCCTTGACTCCCCCCGAAGTTGTAGCGCAGACTCTCAATGTGTCGGTCAGCTTCGTCGAGAGTCTCAAGAAAGAGAAGCAAGTTCTCATTGAGTGATTAGGAGGCATGCTCATGTAAACAACACCGTAATGTCAGTGACAAGGGAGTTAGCAACAGTTACCATTTTCTCTAAGCTTTATTTAGCTATCTATAATTACTTCTAAATTTAAGTCAAACTAAACAGAGAGAATATATCCTATGTCGGGAATTTGAACAGATCTCCATGGTATGATGCTAACAAATGACCAATACCTTCACGTGTAGAGATGTTTGCCAGCCACTGCAGGCCACCAGCGGAACTATGCATCGGCCGCCAGCTGCGAAGAACAATCCCTGCCTTTAAGAAGAGTCCTCCTTCCAACCCGATTGTGAATCGGGTAGCTGCTTCTGCGAATGAGTGCCGCCACCTGCCAACTTTAGTTCGTAAGATTGCTTGAAGAACAAACAAACTCAGGCACACGGTCCAAACCTTTCCGCATCAACATCATTCAATAATTGCGTTTGCGCTTTGGACTATCTATCACTAATCCAAATACGCGCCTTTCAACACTTAATATCCACATCCACATCAGTATGAGCAAAGACACCAACATGGTCGAGGTCGCTCCTCTTACCACGTTCGACAGAGCGATCGAGGCTCTTGATAAGTTTAAAAACCCGGGCGACGACGAGGAGTCTGTGGACGGTCTTTGTGCCGCTTCAACCCACGCGTCATTCTCGAGTCTACTCATAAGCAACAAGTACTACGACATCACCATCGAATGTGGAGGTCGGGAGTTTAAGGCGCATCGTGCTGTCATCTGCTCGCAATGCTCTTGGTTCGACAAGATATTCACCGTTGTGCCCAAGGTAAGACAAAGTCCATCACGAAGAGGCTTGTACTAACGCCCTATCTAGAAGCGCACGGTAAGGACTACGAAACTGACAGGTGATGATCCTGATGTCTTCCAACGTTTCCTCGAACTTTTGTACACAGGGACATACACTGTTGAAGATGGAAGCGAGAACGGAATCGAAGACGAACCATCGAGGGATTCTGCCCAAATGTCGGAAGAGATCCAAGAGAGACTCAACTATCCTCCGCGATACCACTTGCCGTGCAACTCTTCTCTAGAAGCCCCAGCTACAGATGCACCCTCAAATGGAGATCCACAGTCGTCTTTGCCTGTACGCCCTGTCAGACGTTCAAATAGGTTGTCGCATGCAGTGCCAACAGCACAGACGGCTGAGTCAAACAAAGAGATCCCACCTGAGATACCCATGGCTGTCAATCTGTACGTTATGGCTGATAAATATGACATCCCTTCTTTGAAGCTACTCGCTCGAGACCGTTTCTACATCGCAGCTAAGGCACGCTGGGTGACTACTTCCTGGGAAGACTGGGAGGGCACCAAGGAATTCGAAGACACTGTGTTGGAAGTCTTCATTTCAACCAGAGAGGATGACAAGGCTCTTTGGGAGGCCTTGTGCAAGCTTATCGCGATCAAGGTTGACAACGACTGCATGAAGAAGAGGATGCAGCAGGTTATGAGGGAGCACAATGATCTGCATACTGGGGTTATGGAGTACGTGCAGAGATACACTGAATAGGCGTTGAAGTTGGCATGAGAGCATAGGTTAGAAGTTTATAGTATTAAGTAAACCAGGCCTTAGTCTGACTTTATCGTCTCGAGGTTTGACTAAGCTTCTATCCATACTGATAATCTGAGATTGAAGTCGCAAATCCATAATAAAAGTGAAAGCATATATACAAACATATCAACATAACTACAGAGTATCTTATACTGCAAACTTAGGCAGGAGAAGGACTTGCACTCTAGCCAAAAGATTATTTCAATATCTCTGCTTGTACAGAACGGAGCCACGCTATCATTTATGGTAAAAGAACTGATCAAGTGCTGCTTCTGTAATACCAACTTACAAACGAGCCTGTTTCCAGAGTCACAGGTTGGGCGAGGAGAGTCTGCCTACGGTGGACGACAAACGATATTGTAGCAAACACTAGCGTAAACGGTAAATCAAAGCCACTCTCTCTTACTCAACTATAAAGCTTCGTTACTAAGCTTATTTACCGAGATTTCGAAATTATAGAATCTCTCCATGCTCGATCATGCTTAGCCGTGTCGTTTTAAAAAGCCCCTGCAAAAGGAGGATACGTAATGTCATTATTCGTCGTCGTTATTTGGCTAGCCTCGAGCATACCGAAGGACTTGACGGAGTTCGCCTTCCAGTTCCCCAAATGTGCCCACCCAGTCTCCTTGGCAAGAATACTTGCAGTTGCGTCGAGCTCCAAAAACATAAATCCGTCCTGGAATATCTCGACGACAATAGTCTTTCAGACATCACTATCAAGTGTCAGGGAAGAAGATACTACGCACACCGCAATATCTTGTGTTCAAAGTCACCTTTCTTTCATAAGGCTATTAATGGCCCGTTCAAGGTACGCAGGATAATCTGAGTTTATCGGTCTTTGTTGATGATTTGAAAATCCAGGAAGCTGTGACTGGAATTATTGAGCTACCGGAAGATGACCCGGATATCTTCGAGGCCTTTCTGGAGTTTCTTTACACAGGAGACTATTATTATGGTCCTGGATGGTGTGAGAAATGCACAGTTTTTCAGCTGCATAGTACACCTGACGAGACTTCGTCCTTATGTTCTAGGCAGGGATCGGTAGGTTAAGAGAGATGCTATGATGTGGCTCGAACCACTGTAAAAATGAACGTTAGCTGACATCGATCGTAACAAGGCTCCAGAGACATATCATGTAGTTACAGACCCAGTGCTCGTCGATGAACCTCCATTTCCACTTCTGACACTACCTCTCACCCCTTACTCTGAGAGCGCGAATAAAAGCTATTTCGATCGAAAGGAGCAAGAGTATTTGTCTCTCCCGCTGAGATATACATGCCACGATTGTGTCGATATGACATTACCTCTGCGCCTGTATGTGATGGCAGTTAAGTATGATGTTGAGCCGCTCCAAGAGCTAGCGTCCATGCGCTCCGCGTCCGCTGTTAGATTGGGCTGGCAAGAGAATGAGTATTTCCCCAATGTAGTGGATGAGATGTACCAAACTACGGCAGGATTTTCTGTCGGTGACCAATCTATGCGAATGTCGGTTGTTGAACTTATCAAAACTACACTGTGGAGACGTTCGAAAGGGTGGGTAAGCCCTCAATGGGAAAAGATTCGACCTGTGGTACTGAAGCATAACGAATTCGCTGTCGAGATTCTCGACAGCATCTACGACCAAGACTTAACATTCTCATCTAAGTTTGATAGTCAAGAGCAAGTACATGAAGTAGTTGTCTGGATAACGATATGGATACTGAGTAGCTGAGTCTCATAACAGTGGTTTGTTGTCTTTCACTGTGCAAGACATAAGCTATCTCTGTATCGTAGTCCATGCAACAGCGACGATAAGAAAGTGGAGACATAGAGTTACCGCGAACTAGATGGCATGTTTGATAATATTATGAATGTACTTGAGGGAAATTATTGATGTTGATTATCAACTTTGCGTCTCAGCCAGACTCCAATTTGAACTCATCGAATTTCGTACACCTGCAACACTTTACGTATGTATTAACTCTAATTCTATCACATTTGGAATCCCCTAGTGCAGATATAAACTTTCGATGCTACTAAGGGGGAAGAGAACTAGACGAAGAACACAACAGCCACGGCGAGACAATCTCTAGAACAAGGTGTGAGATAAAGTGCCCTAGAGACGGACAACTCATCACTCCTTGCCAAGGGATAGACCATGTAACGACTTGTTGATCTATACAGTGACATGACACTGCTCCCCTGTGCCATGTAATTAGTTAGGACACCTTTGGCCCCCAACTACTGGCACATGAGCACTTGCACCATGCCGCCGAGATTGTTTAGGAAGGGGCCGAAGACCGATCAGGCAGTGACAATGAAAAAGCGGTATCCGACCACGTCAACTCAGGCTGCCAACATCGCAATGTATGAGCGTATTTGTCAACTCGTCCGCAAACTCAATTCTCTACCCGACAGGCCGAGACAAGATGAGGCCTCTGATAGAAAGCATAGGCTTTGGTGGTGGTGTAATGGGGTACACTATTTCTTATAATTCCTAAAGTATTACCAAATAGTGGTGTCACTCTAGGATTAAAAGGTTTTGCTGGTTGGCCCATGCTCTTATTGAGAATAGGGACAGAGTTCGGTTATTTCCTAATTTTGATCAGACATGCCGAGACCCTGGACATGTGAACTTTTCTACATGTGAGAATCTAATTGGACGAGTCATAACATAGAATTTACGTATTTGTAGAACCAGGGTTGTTAGTAAGTCAGACGTATTCCGAGTTTAATCATCCAACGTTGAGGTATCCGTGCCAGGCAATCCCAGACCGTCGCTTAGATAGCGATTAGTGCTGACGACTCTAACAATGCCAAGTACAGTATGTTTCGTCCGTGTCCTATAGGAGCAAAGACGGCTGATACCCCTTGAGCTTTGTGTAGATCCTTCGCCCGGTGCTGGTTCAATAAATCGGCAGAGCAAGAACGGTTGATGTTGACTAACCCAAAGAAGAAATGCCCGATCATTCTAGTCGAGAGAGCGTTACGTACGCAAGTCGCAGTCGTGTCTCTTTGTAGCGACTGTCGTCATCAGAGTGTGTGAGCAAGTGTCAAACGCTTCTGGAACAGGATATTCGTAATGCGACCCATAGATGCGATAATTCGAACTGCCTCGTCTTTTTTAAGTAACATGGGGTGAGAATCAAGCATTTTACTGTGCACTGCGCCTCAATACTGTCAGACGGGCTGAAAATATCCCGTGCAGAGCCCCAGCTCCACCCAGTGACAACCAGAGAGCAGCCAAGCCCCTGTAAATTTGCGTAAGACGCTGTTTGAACTTTGGCGGTGGCTCAATGATGTTGTTTCATTCTGACCACTCAGCGTTTTTGCGCCTTTCGCATGTGGACTGCGGAGAGTGGCTTCGAGGCTTCTGTCAGTCAGGAGTTTTGTTGCCATGCAGTTAAATGTCTTGAGACTAATCAGCATATCTTAACAAAAACTCTACTCCCCTTTTCAGACCGAAATCTTCTGGATATTAGTTAGTGACAAGGCATCTAATTAGTACAGCAACAGGTTCGTGCGTTAAAGGAATGTTTCATCGTGGTACGTCGACATCGGGGCCCATGGGTTAGCTTGTGGAGCGTTACTCCATCATTGATAGTATCAAAGTTAAGGTACCGCTTGTAACCAAATGCGCTGTACCTTTTGCCTTGGCTGGCACTGCAAACTTTGGTCTTGGCTTCTCGCTGGTATTTACCGCTGCTGATCGACCGTCATCAGGACCTTTTTCTTCCATTGACTTGCGGGAGATGCCTTGGGGGCGGCGTCGAAGGATTGGATGCGTCTCTAGTCCCAGGGCTAACTTCGCCTACTGCGCAGCTCCAAGCCACAGCCCTGGATTTGAACGCGCCGACCAATCACAATCGTGCACATTGAGATGATCGCTGCAGTCGTCTAGATAGGCTGAGTACCTCTTGTATCGGTGGTGCTGACGTTTGGTACCTGTTATAGCTCGATAAGATTAGGTCCCCATATTCATCTTGACTTGCAGGGGTCCGTGTCGGTGCGGGAGCTTCCTCCCTACCATTAGGTAGTGAAAAGCCACTGCCGGTACCGCACGTCTACCTACAATGTCTCCTTGTCTGCCTTGTACTCGTTTTCAATAACTCTTGTCTCCATCCTTTTACTATTGTTCCTTTCTCTTCCTACTTTATTCTTGTTTATACGATATAGCGCATTTGTTCCGTATATTGTCCGGACGGCGCCACCTTTGTACGCTGTCTTGTCCCTCCCTACCCATTCTTGCTGCTTTACGGAGTATATACAAACCATTATTGCTTCTCTCCTTTATACATACCTCTGTTTCTGCCCATGACACATGCCTTCACACATTTCTCTCCCTGGCGCTGCGCGTCCTCGTCATAGGTTCCGTGTCAATGGTTCAAATTGGAGATTGGTTAGAAAGGGGCTTACGGTGTTGCTTGTTTTTACTGTCGCGTTTTCACTTTTCTACTTAGTATGCTTTCACTTCCCGCCTAAAGTTTCATACACTGACCATTTCAGATTGTTAATCATAGTGTTTGGCAAGCGACCGGTCCTATTCTCCACGACCATAAAGTTAGTCCCGCCAGCCTCTCCCCAGGAGAGAGGAAGTTTGTCATTGTCCTGCCCGTCGACGATTCGAGCCCCGACCTATGCAAAGTTGTCAGCAGCGCCGTTGCGTTGGGCTACCCAGCGCCCGTTATTGTCAATTGGAAGAAGGAATTCCACACCGACGCCGATGGTATTGGACCTTCGCAGCTGGGCAAGATTACCGGTACCCTGAACTACCTGCAATGGGCCACCGGCAATGAAGTTTCGGAGGACGAAAAATTAGGAGAGGATGACCTTGTTCTCATGCTTGATGCCCACGATATCTGGCTGCAACTGCCACCGAGCGTCATGATGCACCGATACTACAGCAGCAACGAAAGGGCGAACCGACGAATCGCCAAGGAATATGGCTTCTTCGATAGAGACACAATGCAACAAACCATCGTCGTCGCCGCACAAAAGGGCTGCATCGCCCCACGCGACAAGATCTCCAACCTCTACTGCCACGACGTCCCCGACAGCACACTCCCCGAGGATGTGTTTGGCTTCTTCACCGACTACACCGTGTCGAAATACAAGTACATGCGCCCCAAGTATGTCAACAGCGGAAGCTTCATGGGCCCCGCAGGCGACATGCGCCGATACTTCCAACGCGTCAAGGACCGCATGGACCAAGATCTGCTCGAGGTCCGATCCAGCGAGGATCTCGCTGGTGACCAGGGAATTTTCGCCGAGATTTTTGGCGAGCAGGAGCTTTGGCGCCGCCAAGTCAAGCAGGAAGATTTTGCTGGCGACAATCCTGGAAAGCAGGCAGCGCTATCGGCACGGGACGAATTCGAATACCACGTTGGCCTGGATTACACACAGGAACTTTTCTACCCGACCTGCTACTCGGATTACGGCGGTTCTTTTGTGGCCTTGGATGATCCTACATCCATCGCCAAGCAATCAAGCGAGGCAGGTGTTTCGCCTCCACGCATTGACAGTGTCCCCGGCGACATCGCTGTCGCGGAAGCTCCTTTTGCTCAATTGAACGACGGCAGCGAACAGACTAGCTCATGGGGTGGTGTGGCACTCTATGTTGACTTTTGGACGACATCAATTCCCGTTGCGATACATCACAATGCTTGGAAGAACGGCCTCAAGAGTCGCAGAACGACATGGTGGGATAAGACGTGGTACTTTCCCCAACTGCGCAACCTTTTGGAAGCGCAAATGACATCAAACAACACAACACCGTTGGCAAGCATTGCAGCCAACGATGGTAATCTGGAAGTGTGGTCATACGGTGCAAAGACTAGAGGTAGCGCGTCGCTACTGTTTGGCAAGGACAAGAATACCAAGGCTTGGCAGCTACGGGCTACAGATTGGGATACCATCTGCAAATCAAGTAATGAAGCTGATGAGGAGAAGACACGTTGGTATGACGAGGTTTTCCGGGATGGTAAAGGATTATTGTAGATGCTGGTTATGGATTCATTTGGGTAGGAGTTCATTCATAGCGTGGGTTTTTTTTCGTATATACCATTCATGACAGCAAAAGAACAAGAACAAACACGTCCAAGACAAGACGATACCATTTGACACGATGTTTGCGTCCGTTGCAAAAGTTGTGATACTTGATTCAGGTGATACTGTATCATCACATCGCGTCTGCCAATTTCTCTTGGCTGACGTCTAGGGCAAGGATCAAGGAGAATTAACTGCTCTTGGCATTGAGCGCCATTGGGCGAAATGTTCCTTGCATGGGAGTTACATTTGCGGGAATAATATTCGTATTTTTTTCATTTACCTTGAATTCTTCTGCCGAGGCTTGGCGATGGACGGACGCGCGTTTTGGGCGAGATCGCCCTTAGCCAGCGGCGCAGTTTTTGGCTCTCAATTGCGTGCCAAAAGGTTCTTGTGGCTGGCCGGCTAGCGCTCTTGGGTTTAAATCTTCGTGTTGAGATTTTGGCTTGGCTTTGAGTTTGCGTTAATCTTATGCGGGAATTGTCAGCGCCAGGGGCTCAACAAGGGCGTGTCTTAGATTACGTACTATAGGTGGTAGTTTGGTGCTTGGCTCGAAGCGGGTACTGACAGTGGTACAGTATAGAATGATCTTGTTTATCATTGGATGGTAACTATCATCATTTGACTAAATATTTGAATTTGTTGTCTTTTTGACCTGTTAATGAAGACAATTAATAACAAGCATTTCGAATTATAACACCTGCTGTTCAGTTTAGACTTCTCAAGTGATAATGTGGTTTCAAGTCGGTAGTCTGACTGTTTACTGTTCTTCTTAATATGTTGTCAATCCATGACACAACCTCATGCGATATATCCATGAGATAAATCAAGGCTACAACACTTTTCTACACATGAGAGCGTCATTCACAATGCTCCCAATCAAGGCAGCCCTCAACTTAACCGCTCTGCCACTCATGAACTGCCAGAACAGCATCTGCAAAAGCATCCGGTGCCTCCATAGGAAAAGCATGACCAACATCAGCTTCTCTCCTCTCGTATCTCCCAAAAAACTTCCTAGCGTGCGCAGCAGTACCTCCCGGTTTCAAGGGGTCCTGCAGCCCATCTAGAACGATAGTAGGCACAGTTATCTTGGGCTGCGCAGCCAGAACATCTTCCAACGACTGTAACGCTGGATCACCCTTTTCGTTGGAAAAGCAGAACCGGTAGGCGTGTATTACAACGTCAACGAAATCAGGATTGTCAAAGGCTTCCGCTGTACGGTTGAAGAAGGCGTCACTGAACGAAAAGGACGGTGACCATTGTTGCCAGAGCATGCGACATAGATCTCGTCTGTTCTCTAAAAGACATGCTTTTCCGCGCTGTTGTTGGAATAAGTGCTGATACCAACATACACACTCCAAGCTCGGTGCAAAGGGTTTACTGTAACTTGGCAAATCGGCAATATCGTATGAAGCATAGGAAATTAACCCGGCAACACGTTCAGGCCAGAGTGCTGAAGCAACACATACAGACATACCGCCCCAGTCAAAGCCGCCCAGAATGGCCTTTTCGATATTCAGTGCATCCATCAGCTCGATGACATCTGATCCAAGGGCTGCTTGTTGTCCACTCCTCATTGTCGAAGCGGAGAGAAAGCGTGTAGGGCCAAAGCCGCGAATATAAGGTACAATAACCCGTGCACCACTTGAAACTAGTTTTGGGGCGACTTCGTCATAGGCGTGGATGTCGTAAGGGAAGCCATGGTAGAGGAGAACTGGCCAGCCTGAAGAAGAGCCGTGTTCATAGTAACCGATCTCGAGGGTACGTGTTTTGATTGTTTTGAGAGGCATTGTGGTTCAGTTTGAAGAGGGGAAGGTTGAGATAGTGAGGGGAGACAATGGTAACAATGGACGTGGTATTTCTATGGTTGATTACGCCTTGTGGTTGACATGCCGTCTGACGAAGCATAGTCCCGTGACTTGATATATCACCGCATTAGTAATTGTTGAAATTGTGTCTTGATGAAGTTTAAGGCTAAAGCTTTCTTGAAAAGACTGTGAATTATTTCATCAAAGGCTGGGGCATTATTGTATCTTTGAATATGCCATTGTGAGTAACGATAATAAGCTCCAAGCTTAAAGAAATAATACGATAAATCACATATTCGAATGATAGAACAAGATTCTCAAGTTCGTTATTGCCAAAGTTTAAGATCCTCAAGTTTCTGAATACACGCGGTCATTCGATTCGTGACTTATGTGTAAAGTCTATTGCCTAATACAAGTTTCAATAAGTCCTAGTTGCTGCTCCAACACGAATAGAACTCAAACCATAGAGGATAATCATACATAGACCTGATAAATATTTTTCAGCTCCAGTATAATCTCAAGAAACCCCTCTTGTATTCTTAGTGATAAATTTAAGCATGTTTTTATATCTAGATATAAGAGATCTCAAGTTCCTCCTTACAACTCAACCGGTGCACACACGCCTTCATGCTGCAAGGAGCCAGCGAAATAAAGATTCAAGCACAATCATCAACCTCATCAAACCTCATCAAACCACAAATCTAAATAAAAAAGGCTGTATATACACACAAGCTCAACATCCTCTCCAATTCATCTTCCCCCCAACACAACTCATCTCTAAACTTCAGATCACCAACCATCGATCATGTGCGAAGCTGCCATGACACACTACACCTGCGCCTGGTGCAACGAACGCTACGACTCGAAGAGAGAAGACGTACTCTGTCACGCTGTCCGGTGTCAGTCTGGTAATGGCTGGTTCGGATCGTGTGGAATGATTAAAGGTGTGGATAAATCGGTTTATGATCTTTTCTGTCCGAGATGTCCGCCCAAAGGTTTCACAAGAGTTTGTCACCGCTAGGCAATTCTCATGGGTAAGTAGGTAGTGTCTCTTGGGAGTGCGTTGACTGATATTGCAGTGCTTCCTACTTAGATGCGATACCACGCCTACTGAGGCGTAGGTGGTAATTCAAGACAGTGACTCAAAGAGCCTTACTTATACAAAGAATAAGTCAGTATGTACAGAGATGGAAGAATTACCTTCCATGCTAATACACTTACAGCTTACCATGGTCAGCGGGACTCAAACTGCCAAATACTATCTATACACACTGGAAATCGATCTCAAAGAAACTCCATCATACAACAACTACAAGGCATGTTTACACAATCAAAGAACTATGCTTGAAAACTCTCTCTCAGCTGTGACGCAAAGAACATAACTCTTGTTGCGCAAAAGCACATCCACCATCTCTACTTCAACACAATCATCTCAACTTCTGGCTTTGCGGCATAAAACGCACAAAAGCTCACCTTTCCCACCCCAACCCTCTCACAAACCCCCTCCTTCTTTCTCAGCAGTAGCACATCACACACATCGAAAACAACAGGTGCACCAAAGCGACCCGTATCCCATCGTGGATCTCCAGTTTCATTCACCTTTTCACAATCTGGCTCAACACCCTCGTCAGGCTCAGGTGGCGCATCACCATGATCCGTCCACTCCTCCATAACGACTTTTTGCTGAAACAACATTGGATCTATACTCCAGTACCTATCCCAGTCTATAGGCATGGGCGCCATGTGTGGAAGACCGTGGCGGGTTATGGCGGCGAAGAAATATTTCTCGGAGGTGGTTTCTGAGGTGCAGGGGATATTGAGGTCTTGGAGGGGAACATTGAGAGTGAGACTTCCAGCACGATAGCCCTGGTGGTAAAGAATTCGCTGCCATGGTTTTCGGGCATTAGCTGAACAGTCTTCATCGTTGAGACCAATCTGGAGGAAGTTGTCTTGTATAGGCGAAGCTTGATGTGCTGTGGCAGGCTTATCGCAAAGTCGTGCTGGTACAGCTTTGGCGCGAAAGTACAAGGTGCTGTCCTTGCTGGGCAGCTCAACGATGGATTCACCAGGCAGACTCATTGGACTGTCTAGTCTCACCCCGGGATATGCTTCATGTAGATAAACATGCTGGTTCCGAACATTGTCCTGCTCGATCCTCCAACCTTGTTCTTCGTACTCAAAGTGAAGTAACTTGCGGGGATTGAGCAGCTCGAGTAGAGTCCCAGCGCTTTCAACCTGGCGTCGATACTCGTCGATATCTTCCTGCGTCCTCTCTTCTCGCATGTAGTTCTCCATCAGCTCTTGTGCGGTTATCGTTGTACACCACATCACCATCGTAACTGGAGCATAGGCTACGGCGTTGTGCCATCCTCGACCACGATACGAAACATGTCCTTTCCAGGCAGCCCATGACCAGCTGGGAAACAGGGCCTGTCCATCTTCTGACCTACGTCTTGTGAGCGGCTCTCGAGCATACCATAGTAAAGCCCGCGACAACGCAAATTCAGGTAACGCCTGCCAGAACTTGGTGTTTGTTCCACGACGGATGAGGTCTGCTATACCGGTAAATGCATTGACGGCGTCAGATTGCCATGACATGTTTCGTTTTGTATAGATATCCACAGCATGAGCGTACGTCTCCCACATAGTGTCGCCCTTGACAATAGGCGCATCGATGGTATTCGAGCTTGCGATAGACTTGTATCTGTATATCCGTACAATATTATCCCAGATTTCGCCAGTACAGTCTTCATCCGCGCCGACAAAGGTTGCCGTCTCATTTTCACTCTCGAAGGACTTGTTAACGAATACTGATTGCGTTGGATCGGTCCATATGCGCATCCATAGATCAAAAGCCCGGGAGCTAAGCTGCGTCTGTTCGTTAAAAGTCTTGCCTGTGTATCCAGGATCAACTACAGGCGCTGTATCTTCAAAGGCAGCGCCGTGCGGACAGACGAAGCACATCTGCGAGTCTGTAAAGAATACTGAACGTCGAGAGAGAACTCTTTCCTGGAAAGTCCAGGCTCTATTGTTCCACAGCTGGTCCTCTATGTCAAAGTGTCGCTGTCGCGGGTCTTGGAATGCGATAGCCAGTGTGATTCCTTGCATTGTTGCGGTATGTTGGAGGTTTGTTCGAGGGACTCCAACTCCCGGCAGTCCATCCGTGGGATTAACGTTGGTGGATGCCATGATTGACAACACGGCGTTGGCATAGATGTTGGCCATGTTGGAGATAATCTTGGCCTTGTCGTCGTCATTGTCCTGCGTTATGCAGAGGGCGTCTATCCAGATATATCGCACACCAAGCTCCTTGGTTACTTTAATGGCATCGACAATGGTTTGTGGAAGATTGGCACTATCCAGACCTCCGGGTCTACTTAGTTGGTCTCTTGTCTCGGTGGTGTACTGCGTTTGGCTGCCGGTTCCCCATACGTAGGAGAGACAGATGTATTCGCAAGGCATGTCGACCTCAGTTATGTAATTCCCGGTTGTGTCAATGACCCTCAGTTTATTTGGGAGAGGGCTGAGATACCTAGTCGAGTCGAGGCCTTGCGACCGGTGGCTTTCGTTACAGGTATGAAGCCAGCCTCGAAGACGAGACATATCAGCAGTATCCTTCTGGACCATCAGACCATGAAGTGGTTGTAATTGATCTGACTCCTGGTTGATCGAATGTATCACGAGTCTTTTCTTTGGTAGGTCTTGATCTGTAAACTCGATCTCAAATCTCAAAGCATAGTCAGGGCCGTCATCCAGAACATTGAGACTAAACGGCGTACAATCCCACTCCTCCGCACGATCATAAGAGAATATACCATCGTGGATTATCCTCGTTCGGAGTAACCTGCAAAACGCACATTGATTGCTCTCGTCCATGACTTTATGAAGGCCATACAGTGAGATACGGGTCGCACCCGCAAGATAATTGCCTGGTAAACCTCGCTCGGAAAACAATACTTTGAAGTCGATATGCCGGCACATGTCGCATAAATACTGAGGATCTGTCTGTTCGAGAACAGTCGGATCAGCGATGAACCACTCCTCATCGCGACCATCAGAGTCAGAGAACAATCCCCATCGCCGCACATATTGATGGTGTTTGTACTTCTCAAACCTGGATACATCTTGTTCATCCTCAACGTCTCCCTCGATCAGACCTTGAGCCTCGGGTTTCTCAGAAAATGAAGTGGTGATGTTGATGCGACCGAGCTGCTCATCAGTCATGCCATCAATGTCGGCCATACTCTCTTTGACGGCCTTTCCTTGCCGTTCTGTGCCTCTCTTGCCATTTATCTCACAAACCTCCTCCCAGTCGCGAACCATAGCCGCCGTGTCTGGCGTCTTCTCGAGGGGTTTGTCATCTTTTTTTTGTAGGGCTCTCTCAAAGATGGAGGTTGAGCGATGATCGCGAATGTTCTCAAAGATAATGCGTTTGAGAGTTGGCGCCATGTTGATGTCTTTGTCCTACCTACAATGGATGTAAATTGTGATTTATTACTTCGCATTTATACATTTTGCACTGTTGACAGTGGATTATGTTTTACGATGTAACCAGCCATTGGCATCCGTGGTCCTACGGAACACGGTTCATGACCCCTGTGCTTACTGAGGCTTAATACCAACTGCGCCACTTCCTTCAGGATGGACGTGCTAACAGCATTAACATCTGAGGTCTCTTACGAAGATCAAGGATGACAGGAATTCGCTTTGACAAGTATAAATAGGATCCTCAGTTGATAACACAGTTGATAGCATTATATCGCACTACGTAGTCAGGAATGAGTTGAAGTGTTAGTTACGTGGCCTGGGTCAATTCTACAGCCCGAAGCCGATTTGACTTCAGGTTGCCTAGACTTTGACTTTGAACAAAAGAGAATACGTAGTCCTTCTAATTCTAATACTCCTGTTTTTTATCCCAGTCCCCCTTTCTAACGCCGTGTGCCGCACGCCGGAATAGACCAACTTGGCTCGGTGTGCCTGGTGATGCAGTCCCGGATCCTTAATGGATCGACTGATGGCTCGGTTGACTAACGGGCTTTGATGTCGGAATTTCGTTGAGATTTAAAAAGAAGAAAAAAACATTAATTGGGAAACCTGCTGGGAGATATATATTTATGGTTAAAGTTTAGTTATGTGATGTGATATCTATTAGATTGAGAAATAAGAGTTTCTAACCTACCTAAGAGAGGTTAATATTATAATTAAGAATATAAATAATTAAGGAAGACTTAGGTATTTATTTAAAGTTAAAAAAGAATTATAGATAAATAGATAGATAGATAGGTTAATAAATATATTTTAAAGATTGAATAAATCTTGGTCAAGAGTTACGAAGTACGAGGTAAGTTATACGGTTAGCTACACTTTCAAACGCGCACATCATTATCTCTTAACTATCATGCTGTGAGAGTACGTTGAGAAATAAAAAATTCACTGCTGTGATTTGTCTCAATTGAGAAATCGGAACTTGTGTCGCAAAATGCTGCTTGACAAGTTTGAATTCTCGAAACCGATTCGTATCCTGTGAAAGCACGAATACGAATAACTCTTGAAACTAGAACTCGGACTCATAAGTCTGACCTTCAATAATCGCAACTCTGACATCAAACCCACAAGCAGATTAACAAGGATTGACATACTTCTCAGTTTCCAAACGGCCCAAACCGTTAGTGAGATGCAGGGACACCAACAACTTTGGATCGCTTCGAGATGCGCGGTTTCTGTGAACAATCCGATTGGATAGAAACATCTATCAAGATCATATCAGATCTAGCAACTCTTCTATCCGTTTTAAACTGGACCGTAGGCTTGGGTTGGTGGCCCTCGCATTCGGGTCTATGCCTCGTATTCGTACTCTGCTTCGAGGCTCTCGTTTTCGCGATCCGATGATAGTAATGATGCAAGTGTTAGAGATGCAATGAGATAGGGAGTAGGTAAAGGCTGTATTACAGCAATAAAAAATATCAAGGTTAGGCTTCTGCTATGAGGCTTGAATTTCTATTTAAACAAGAACAGTTCTGCCCTTGGGAAAATCAGACCACTCATTACTTCATTCAATATCTTCCTCCTACTCCAGAATCTATATCCACTATCGAAATAATCAAGATGCCATCTAAGCAGTTGATCTCCTACGACGAGGCCAGAAACTCAGCCTTTGATAATGTCCTCCACCGAAAATCAAAAGAAGCAACGGGCGGAATGCGAGCCATGATGAAAAAAGACAGCAAAGCCAACGCCGCAGCCGTCGACGAGTACTTTCAGTTCTGGGATAACAAGAAAGCCGAGGATGAAGTGGAAGCGATTCGACAAGAAAGAACCGATAACTATGCTAGTTTGACACGGCAGTAAGTTAACCAACAACTTTTGAGGGGTATTGGTGTTGACATTCTAGATATTACAACCTCGCCACAGATCTTTACGAGTACGGATGGTCGCAGTCTTTTCATTTCTGCCGCTTCGCCTATGGCGAGTCCTTCGATCGTGCTATTGCTCGCCATGAACATTATCTTGCTCACAACATTGGTATCAAACCTGGTATGAAGGTCCTCGACGTTGGATGCGGCGTTGGCGGACCTGCTCGAGAAATCGTCAAGTTTACCGGAGCTCACGTTACTGGCTTGAATCTCAACGAGTATCAAGTTTCGCGCGCTAGCATTTATGCTGAAAAAGAGGGACTTTCTGATAAGCTCAAGTTTGTCCAGGGCGACTTCATGGTAGGTGTTCTCTCACTCTTTGGAAGTCGGCAACTGACATGGCTAGAAAATGCCGTTCCCTGATAACTCATTCGACGCCGTTTATGCCATCGAAGCAACTGTCCACGCACCCTCTCTAGAAGGCGTCTACAGCGAAATCCGTCGAGTCCTCAAACCCGGTGGTATATTTGGCGTATACGAATGGCTCATGACAGATGCTTACGATAACGACGATCTCGAGCAGCGCCGCATCCGTCTCGACATCGAACAAGGTGACGGCATCGCGCAGATGTTCAAGATTGACCACGGGCTCTCTGCCATCCAAGCCGCTGGTTTCGAACTCCTCCACCACGAGGATCTCGCAGCCGAAGACGAGGGCACAGCGCCGTGGTATTGGCCGCTAGACAGCGACATGCGGTACGCGCAGACGTTGGGGGATCTGTTGACGGTGTTTAGGATGAACAAGTGGGGAAGGCTGGTTATGCATAATGTCATCTCGGCGATGGAGGCGTGTTGGATTGCGCCAAAGGGGACAAGGAAGACGGCGGATAGTTTGGGACAGGCTGCTGATGCCTTAGTTGAGGGCGGAAAAAGGAAGTTGTTTACGCCTATGTATTTGATGGTTGGGAGAAATCCGAAGGAGTCTGAGTAGGAGGAAGCCGGTAAGAGTTGATTTGTTTACTGGTGTTTGTAAGAAGAAATTGAGGTCATCGCTCAAAGACTGTACAGGTAGAATATACTAGGTTTGACGGGAAACTATTTCATATCAGTTAACCAAAATTGTTTCTTGCTCTTCTATCACACATGCTTAAGGACAATTTGTTCCTCTTGTTTCCTCTTCCAGAGATAAATTTCAGTCACGAAGTCAGGACGATGGCCAATTTAAAGCAGAGCTAGATATAAGAGCCAGATAATACGCAGACGATAGCAGTTTGTGAGAACCTAGATTCTTCATATGTGATTCTAAGGGTACTTATCAGTCTAGGTCAGTCTAGGGTATCCACAACCAAAAGCTTGGCCTACGTTATCGATAAGGCTGTGTCATGTCAACGAAGGATCAATCTCCACTTGACCACTGCCGATAATCTCACACAGCCTCTATGACCGCGCGTCAAGGATTAATTCATTATCAAGAGCCCCGTAAGCGGGAATACATCATCCTCTGATTAGAATATCTCTGCTCGGAAGGTGGAGGACCCGAAACGATGAATGATTTGGTTATCAACACAATTATCATTAGTACTTTGTCGGCGCAGACTATCTTTACTAGGTCCGATCGTGGAGACAGGGCTGAACAAGATCCCCGCAAAGCGGAGAGAGATTGATTTTTGCCGTGATACCGAGAAGAGGAAAACAACAAGAAACATATACTCAACGAGTAAAAGTAATAGGCCCTGTCTATTACAGGTCACTACGAAATGCCCCTCTAAGCATTGAAAGGCTGAAGCTCATTTCTTGCTTTGGACTCAGTGATCATCCCGTCTCACGTCATCACAGTCGTGGCGGTTTACCCTGCGACTTTAGCTAACTAAAGTATTTGGCTGATCATCCCTGCGCTGCGCATGCCCAAGAGATTGGACCTGCAGCCCTCTTCTTTTTTTTCTCTTTCTTGTCTTTAATCTCCTTGGCCCCCTCAACCTTTTTCTCCCCTCTCGAGTTTAGCTTGTGTAAGCTTCTCTTGATTCAATTGTAGAGAAACACTGCGCTGCCACGGAAAGCGACGCATTATTCGGGTTATACGAGAATATACACAAGTGGAGTCTTGCGCCGACACCAACTATTAGAACCTGACCGCTGGAAACTGTACCTTGCAGCTGAAACAAACCGAATCGCATCTGATACGGCACCTACATCACCACAAACAACCGCCACGATGTTGAAAAAGAAAGAAACTCTCACCATCATCACGCCTATCCCCGGCTTCATCCCTCGCCAACTCGCCATCGATCTTCTCCACTCCCACGGCGAAATCATCACCCTCAACCCTCTCGTCCTCTCCCACAAACCCATCCCCGCTCCTCGCCATGCCGCCGCCGACGAGTACTACAGCACCTGGTACGAGATCACCGAGCGCATCCAGTATATCCCCGGTCTGGGAAAGATAGGCTCTGGAAAGCTCACCTTCAACGGTTGCTTCCACGATATGCCGTGGGGTATGCAGTCGCATATCTATATCCCTCTCGGTATCGACATGCGCAACAAGTACCGCGTTATGGGCAACCAGCCCGGCATCGAACCCCCCGAGCAGCCTGAGCTTGGGCTCGAACAGCTCGGCGCGCCCAAAGAGGGTCTTTATCTTCGCACTGATGTCGAGCTTAAGTGTAACATCACTCTCATGAGCTTCGTCAAGGCCGAGTCCAGGAAAGCTAGTGTGGATATGGTTAACCGCATGGTCAAGAAGGCCGAGCTACTCGATGCTGGTCTCCTCAAAGCTATGTTTGAGGATGGAAAACTAAAGACATACAACCCCAATGACCGATCTGAGGCCAGTCAAGCGAAACAGCAGGCCATGCGACACCAATCTATGCAATACTCTCCTTCTAGCACTCCCGGCCCAGCTCCTCTGAGTCCAGGCCCTGCTTTCACCCAGCCTTACGGCTACCAGCAGCAACATATGCAACCGCAGCCATCACCAACATATGCTTACGCGCGTCCAGAAGCCGGCGGATCTCAATACCCTCAATCCCCAAACCCAAATCTTTATGGCTACCACCCTGCGCAAACACCTCCACCCGGGTCGCAATACCAAGCCCAGCAAGCACCGCCCGTTCCGCCCAAAACCAACATCCAGAGCTTCCCTATGGAACTCCCAGGCGACTACTACCACCCGCAGCACTCGCCCAACATGCAGCAGCAGCCTAGTCCCGGGCATCCACCCAACAACTACCGCGATTCAACAGGTTCCTACGATCCGCGGTGGTCGCAGACCACTCCATCTGCTGGTGACTCGCATCGCAACAGCGCGTACTCGCAGCACTCGGGCGGATACCAATCGCCTCCACCTTCACAGCAAACTTTCGCAGCGGAGTTGCCATCCCACAACGAGACGAAGGAGGAGCACCGACACTGAAGTATTAATGAGGAGGTTCTTGTTTAAAAGTGACGTCGGTCTTTTATTTGTTTGGGATGTTATTTGGAGGCTGCGGCTGTTCGGGGATAGTGATTGGCGGAACAGGCGTTTGTTGGGATGGACTTATACCTTTTTAACGATGTTACTCTCTATGACCAAAGGGGTCAGAGCAGGTTTGGTAGGTTTCTCTATTTAAACGTGATGTAAACGGAAGGCTTAGCACCCAGGTCTCATAGCCTTGGCGACCAGAACAATTTGGCCAGACGGTTCATCGCATGGAGAGATGAGTGCTACTGTTAGGTTACGCCCATACTCCGTGTAATGTATCATGTGGCCTTTGATCTGACCAGCCATACCTCGACGCTAAAACATCGTTTTATATCTTGTTTACATTAGGGGAATTTAGCGGGCGGGCTTTTGATATCTTTGTTTGATGAGGTAGTGATGCTTATACCCTGTTTTCTTTTAGCAATATTAAATTTATTCGCGAGATATTTCTTCAATATGACCCCCACTTGCAAGTGACGTGAGCAAGTGTCAAGTTGTTGTAATAGGCAGCTAATCGCAATGACAAATGACTCCCTCTAAAAGAATTCAACATTCGGGGAGATCGAAGCGGGATTCGGATTATGTTGCCAAGGTTCAAGATGACCAAAGCGCATAACTGTGTTGGAGTTGCGGAATTGCACCCGCGGAGTTTGACCGGATCGGAATTCAGCCTTTCTCGGTGACTTTTATAAACGGGCACGGCAGCATCGCGAGGGAAAGTCTAGAAGTCAACGGAGAGTTGTATTCTTATTGATTCATAATGGTATTGAATTAGAAAATGGCGTTGTGTCTGAAGCTGGAAGATTATAAAAAGCAGCATAGCCAGAGGAATAGTAGCAGAATGACTCGAATTACATTGACATCTTATTCACCAAGTTAACCATTGAACTCCCCTTGAAAATAGCATCAATATGCCCCTTATACAGCCCCCAGTCGAGCCTTTGCCAGCTGGCATCGACCTCACCAACAAAACCGCCATTGTCACAGGTGCAACATCAGGCATCGGCCTTGAACTCTCCCGCCAACTCCTCGCCTTGAACCTATCAACACTCATCCTTGCAGTACGAAACACTACCAAAGGCGAACAAGTTCGACAAGATCTCTTGGCTGAGAATCCTAATGCTGTCGTCGAAGTAATGAAGCTCGACACAGAGGACTACGACAGCGCAAAGGCCTTTGCTGAGTCTTTTAAGAACGCACATGGGAAACTTCATTTACTCATGTTGAACGCTGGTATAAGTGATCTCCAATTCAGTCTCACACCATCTGGTCATGAGAAAAATTTCCAGGTCAACTACCTCTCCAATGTTCTCCTGACCCTTCTCTTACTCCCCGTTCTTGAGGACACAGCACAAGAAGGATCGCCAACGCGTATCACATGGACAGGAAGTCGAATGCATCTGAAGACCAGCCTTGCCCGACAAGTTCCCCTCAAGGTAAACGAAGGTATATTTGAGCACTTCGACACGCTCGGCGTAGTCCCTGCACTTAGTCGTTACGGCGATACCAAGCTCCTCGTCCTTCTCTTCCAACTCGAACTAGCCAAACGATACAAGCCCGACAAGGTCATCATGAACCACTTCTGTCCAGGAATGGTACATTCATCCATGACTGATGATCTGCCCTTATATATACGTCTTCCTGCAGTGATTGTCAAGGCGCTGCGAGCCAGGACGGTGGACAAGGCTGGCTGGATCGGTCTGCATGCTGCGCTGGTTGTGGGCGAAGAAACACACGGAAAGTTACTGATAGATAAAGAGGTTGCGGAAGTAGGGGATTTTGCAACTTCAGAAGAGGGGCAGAGGATCAAAAGATTACTATGGGAGGAAACGACAGAAGAGATGCAACGAGGGTTAATTGATGTACCCTCTTGGTGGCTTTAGATGGCAGCATTTCCTGCCCATTATATCTGAACTCATTTGGGAGTACAATAGGTCAAAGAAGGCATTGTCAAATCTTTGCAAGAAACATTACTTTGTATCAATGCCTGGTGGCCATTATTATCAGTTCTTGTGTCAGTCTCGCTAAGTATTCGCTATACGTGTTTATGGATTGTCCCAAAACTCCCCGAACAATGTAGGCAGTAGTAATGCGGGCTTTGTAATAAAAAGGCGCACTATTCCAGACTTTGGCTCACTCATGGCCACACAGCATTTAGTAGGACTGTTCTTGGTCCTCTCTTGCAGGGCGTCGAGAACACCAGCCAACAGCCGTAAAGAATTCTGATTTGCTCTCTCCCAAGCCACGACTGCATCAACAATGTCATCAACAGTAACACTGGTGACGCATCCTTCTAACCTCACAATTCTGAAGTTTCCCTGTATCATGTAACGCGTCCGAGTAAACCATCGGAGGGCAGGTCTCATGCGAGACTCTCCTCTAGTATCACAGTGAGATACATTCGCTCCTGCTATTACGCCAGGGAAAACGTGGGTTGTGCGGTGAATCACGTCGGGAACGTACTCATTGTAAGATACCAGAGGTTTGTGGTCATGCAAATCATCAACACCAGTGGCGCAATGAACCGCTTCCAACTCACAGAGCACCGCACACCTTAGCCCTCCTATATCATATTGTATAACGCGAAAATGTCCGCTACTGCCTTGCATCGACGGTGGTGTTCGTGTGAAATGCTGTAGGAAGCATCTTCTGTAGGTACTACTTCGGGTATCGAAAGTACCTGGCCATCCCATTTTCCAGTCGACGAGAAGTGTGTTTCCAACCATCGACAAATCGAGGTCGATGCCGATATTTACGACTTGTTGTGGCTTGCAGAAGCCGTGTAATAAATTCAGAGCGGAACCAGAAATAATCACATCGATGTCGTCGAATCTGAAGTCGGGGTTCATGACCTTTGTGGCTGTAAATATAACACCAAAAGGGTTCACTGGTTTCCAGGGGGGAGTGGTGGGATTGGAGTCATCGCCAGTGAGGGTGAAAGGAAGTTGCTCAGAGATCAGTTGTTGAGAGATCAATTGCGGAGGCCCGGCTGCTTGATTAGTTTTATAAAATGACTTGTTCTTGCAGAAGACCTACCTGGAACATAAATTGTTGGCTCGCTTCGGTCACAGGCCCAACTGTAACTACATACGACTTCGTACGCACCCTCTGCTGTAACTTTGACGTCGACAGGCTTGATTTCGGAGATATGGACGGATCCGAGTAGCGGCCCAGAGATGTTTCCAAGCCATTCAACTACTTCAGACTCGCTCGTAACCATCTTTGGTAATTCTCCTGTGAAAATGTAGAAAAGAATGTCGAGATGAATGCTTGGGCTGGACAATGTTGCAGATGTTGCAGGAAGAGAACTGCGATCTGCCCTCCATTGTTGGTAGTAAATTTTCCGTAACTGCACTGTTAACCAAGACTCAAGTGAGGCAGCTACGCTGTCAAGTCCTGTAAAACCATAGCTTCTTATAAAGAAGGTACGATTCCCATCAGCTGGGATCTCATCTTGAAGGAAACTTAGGCCCGAGTCAGGTAGGCACCATGGCGTATATCAATTGCCTTCTCACCATAGTCGATGGCCGAGGAAGTATGGAGTATAATCTCGACTGCAAGAGAGCAAAATTCGCCTTGGGAATGAACCAGTGGTTGATGATCAATGGATATATTTTTGAAGAAACTGCTTCTAGCTCTAATGCTAAACGGTCTACCGTGCCAAATAAGCAACAGATATATCAAATACTCGCTCGTCTTGGGGCCATTGTTCGTCGCAAAGCCTTCTTGGCTTCCGTCTCTTCTACTAAAGGCAAGACTCCTTGCTCCTTCATCTTGTTGAAGAACTCCTGGCCGTACTTGTATCCCAGCTGGTACAGTTCATCAAACTTGTGAAAGTCGAGAGTTCCATAGTCATCAATAGGCGGCCGCATGTAGATGCATCCAGCCATCGTCTTTGCACGCTCTAAAGCATCAACACTTGACACATAAGCCAAACGCCCCTGAATCTCCGCAAGGGTCGGAGGGTTGGGGTGGGAGGAGAACGGGTTCCATCGGTTGACGAAAGCCCATGCTCCCGAAAGCGAATCACCATAAGTCTGCGGCGTGTCATCATCCAAAGCACCTACGTCGATAGCAAATATTATATCAACTCCCAGACCCTTCATGTGAGAGACAGTCAGATTGTCAATGTAGCCACCATCCAGCAGCATGCTGCCTTCGTCACACAAAGGCGGCAGTAAACCGGCAAGGGACATGGAAGCACGGATGTACCTCCATGCGTATCCACTGGTATGGAATTCTGCCCGGCTTTTACTGATGTTTGTTGTGTTGCAGTAATACTCAAGCCAAAAGTCTTCCATCTGGGTGTCACCGAGTGCCTTAAAGATACCACGATTGAACTCGTGGCCCGTGGTGTAAGATGCAGAAGGATATGTCAGATCCAATGCAAACCGCCAAAGACTGGCCATACGCCCGGCAAACTTCTTGGCAAATCCAAACATGGGCACAACATCTGCGTGTCGAGCGTAGAGAGCTCCAACAAAGGCACCGATAGAAGTACCTCCGACTAGGTCGATGGGAATTCCAGCCTCTTCCATAGCTCGGATAATACCAATTTGGGTGATGCCACGCGCACCACCTCCACCAAGAACAAGTCCAATTGACTTACCACAAAGTCGCCGTGCCAGCCGATGGAAATCACCTTTGAAAGGCGAATCAGGCGAATAGTACGGCGTGTGATGCACCTTGCGAGACGTGTACTTTTGGATTTCGGCCTGCAAGACCTGCACACGCTCCTTGAGTGCTTGACCTAGCTTCTTAGGAGGATGGACTGGCATTTCATTTGTCCTGAAAGCCATTTGGATGTGGCAATGGCCGCCATTAATCCACATACGGTTTTGCAACCAAGCCCGCGTCAAACCAGGACGCGAGTAACGCTCGGCATGTAGCAGCACCAGAACCTTCCTGGCCGTGGATTTCATACCAAGCATGAACCGCTCGTACTCGCCAATAGCTGGGGATCCTTCAGCAAGGCCCACCAAGAGGATGCTGTCGGCTTGTGTGATGCAGGTTTGTGTCCACGGAGAATTGACGTTTGTATCTAGTGAGCCAAGTTAGCTTGAGGCTCTTATCTGTAGGTTCAGAAAACAGATTGTAAGGTGACATGTTCAGGAAAAAATTAGAGTTAATAGAACCAACATCGGCTTTGCCTCTGGAGTCTATGTGTGATATTCTCATCATAAAAAGTATCGCGAAAGAAAAAGAGAGCATTGCTTACCTGCAACATAAACAACCAGGCCATACTTCTCTTCCAGGTCGGCAAGATACTGAGAAAGCCTGAGCTTTCCCATCTTATTGAAGGCGTGCTTGCCCAGATGGTTGAGAATAGCAGCCTGGTTAAGGGATGTGGCGCCATTTGCTGGACCGACTTGTGCCAAGGCATTCATAAGTCGATTACCAAACTCAATGACAGGCACTCCTGCTGTGACAGGCAGGATCGCCACAGTTCGAAGATTCATCGTCGATTTGCGCATCAGTGTCTTCGGGTTGCTGCTGGCATCTTTGTATGCAAACTTGGAAGTGTCATCAACAATTGCCCTCATTCGTGATGCGATGATCTTGGAGATCTTGATGGTAATGTTTGGATGCTCTTGCGCCAAGCTGTTAAAGAGTGTCCGAGGAAACTTCACCAACTCCGTGTCTCGAATAGCATGCAAAGTGCCTGGACGAACCGTCTCCGTAAGCACCTCAAGTTCACCAACACTGTCACCTTGTCCATACTCAGCTAGAGCCGTGACACCTCCACTGCCACCCTTGCGCTCTTGCACCAGACGAAGACGCCCATTGAGAACGATGTAAATGGCTTCGCTCTCGTCAGCCTCGTGAAACAGAACCTGTCCAGCATTGACTTGGACCCATTCCAGAGCAAAGTCAATGTGCAGGATGAGACGAGGTAAGATGTTGGTCAATCTCTTCGCCATGGTGAGGAGAACAATCGGGTATCGGTCCACGATCCTCTCCAGGGAAGCCCGAGGTAGGAAGCCCACATACACATCTGTCTTGGCCACAACATCAATGAAAGATCTATATGAAGAAACACTTCCGATGTAGCCAGCAAGTCCGCCAGGCTTGACCAAAGCAATACTCCGGCGTGTCTTGTTGGATGTTGATTGCTGTGTCTGTGTCTCGGCCTGATCTCGTGCGGCTTCCGTGCGTGCCAAGTTGGGAAACGAGCCCATCTCGGATGGGTCTGGGGATGATGGATCTTGCTGGGATGGACCAAATCCATTAGACTGCAAGATGTTGTGAGCATCTGCATCACCCGTTGCGCCAATATCCAAGAAACCATCAACAACATAGTACAGTCCAGGATTTCGCTCTCCCTGTTCTACAAGAACAGAGCCCTTGGGGAAGAAAACAATCTCAACCTCATCCTTCATGTCATGAGCAAGAGCCTGTGCGCTAGCATGAGCATGTAAAGCAGTGCCGTTGGAGGTCACGGACTCGGTTTCGCCATCAGCAGACCCGTCAAAAGGAGCCATGAAACCAAAGGCATTACTTTGGCTGTAGAACTTTGAACGTCGATGATCATGCGATACGAGTCTAGGGGAACCTTCCATAGACTCCGGTTCGCGGGACGCACTACCGTTTGAACCCAGTCCCAGCGACTTGAACATACATTCCAGGATGGAGGCACGGAAAAGATTGTCTTCATCAACAGTTTCACGTGGATCCATGTTCATGCGACCCAATCTTCTCGAGTCAAAAGGATCATTAAAGAATCGATCATCCATTGGGCTCGCAACCTGTCGTCTCATAGAAGCCCCCGAGGTAGAACGTTGGTCCATCGGCGAAATGCGCGAGGTGCCACGCGGTAACTGAGTGTTAGACACCAGATCTCCAGGACTCGGAGTATGAGGTGAAGCTCGCTCGCGAGGTGGTGCAATGGTGTTGGTAACAATTGTCGTCGACCGTAGCTTTGTCATTGACTGCAACATGGCCTCCTTGCGAAGAGTTGTGCTTGTCCTTCGCGGACGGGACGCCGCTGAGTTGTGCAGAGCGATACCCTTGGTGTCATCATCCTCTTCACTGCGTTCTCGTTCGCGCTTGAACTTCTCCTTGAGGCGTTCAAGAGCATCTCCTCGTAGGATATTTGGAAGCTGGCACATTGTATACTTGATCATACTCTTCTCAGTCTGCAGCACCTCACTAGTCAAGCCGAGGTAGCTGTAGGCTTGAGCAAGAGTGACTCTTTGGAATCTTGAAAGGATGACATGAACGATGTGTGCAGTCGCCTTGGGGTAGATCTTGATAAGCCTTCTGAATGCACTAGCAGGAATAATGGCAATTGTGGTATCAACCGTAGCTCGAGCAATGATATCTGGGTGGGCAGATCCAGATGTAGTTCTCGTTGGCATGGGTGGCCTAATAGGTGGAGGCGGAGGCAGAGTAGAGCTGTCCAATGACATAGGCGGGATCGCAGCTTGTTCAGTCTGGAAACCAGATACACCGAGGCCTTCCGGCTTCTGCTCATCGGTCCTAACATTATGTGAATGAGGCGTGCCTGGCATGGACATGTGAACATCCGAGGGAACATGAGGACTATCTGGCTGCTCAAAAGTCGGGTGTCGAAGACCGCTACTCTTGACATGCAAAGGAGGTTCTTCATGATCATCATTTGGCCGCAAGCCAACATCCTCTGTGAAAAGAGACATGATAGAGAACAACGAAGACATGGGAGCACCATTCCGAACTTCAGTAAGTAATTGGTAGGTCTGTTGACCAGGCGCAACATCATCCTCATCGGATGAGTCAAAGTCGAGATGTCCTCGGGAGGCAGCTGCAGCGCGTGGACTTCTGTTTGACTTGACAAAAATCTCGACCAAGCCATCAACCACGATGCAAAAACCCTTTTCTTCTTCAAGATTGATAGTCTCGCCTGCAATGAGCTTCCTCGTTTGCATACTTCTAGTCAACTCATGAAAGACAGGTCGCTCGAGGTAGCCAAAGATCTTGATAGCACTCAGGAACTCATCCAAATAGTTTGCCAAACCCGACTTGCTACCACCTTCATGGGTGTCGGGGAAGAGATCGATCTCGGGCTCTTTGCGCTGTGGCTCTGGTGGTAGACGAGAGTACATGTTGAGAATGCGATACCTGACAACCCAACTGACGGCTGACACAACGCCTGCCAGGATAAACATGCTACAGCATGGTTAGCAGTGAAGGACGACGCTGTATTGTATGCACATACAGTGTGGTGGCATTCATGGTGACGGTCCAGCTTGTCGAGAACAAGTGGAATAGGAAGGAAGGGACATTAATCGTCGCGATCCGAACCGCCCAGTAAAGAATGGTGGAAATAATGTGAAATATAGACCAAATCAACCCGAACCAGGTGTAGGACTCTTGGGGGCCGACAGCAGGTATGGTGCTCACGACAGAAGTAGAGCTGCTGAGGGCGTGGGCGACAGTCTCAGCGACGTCGCCGGCCATTTGAGCGGCATGTGACGGGTCAGATGCCATGGCTGAGTGTAAGTCTGCTGCGCATTATAGCGTAGCATCCTGTAGAAGAAAGGAGCCGCGTGGGAGCGGAGGGAGTTGGAAGGGAGGAAAAATTGGAGGTGTCGAGGTTTTATGAACATGGGAAAAGAAAAAAAGAGCGTGGCTGCATTTCGCTGCGCGCGCAGCTTTTAGCTTGTGATGTGCGGAGCTACAGGGGAGCTCTGATGCCGAGGATTGGCCGGATGGAACTCCACCCCACTGGAGTCAGAGACTGAGGCGCTGAATTTGTTCCGGGCGAGCATGGGCTTGGAGGGGCTATTCCGCTGGTGCCGTCAC
This sequence comes from Fusarium heterosporum, assembly GCA_013396295.1. NCBI lineage: Eukaryota > Fungi > Ascomycota > Sordariomycetes > Hypocreales > Nectriaceae > Fusarium > Fusarium heterosporum. The sequence continues at coordinate 285,536 of JAAGWQ010000051.1, read as the reverse complement.
TTTTGAAATGCTTTTGTCCTCGAATAGCCTATACCATATCCTTCGTTCTCTTCGAATCGACTAATAACGGTTACTCGTCGAGTTCTTAGGTGCAGAAAACAGACGGTAAAAGCCTGTTTTATCCTGCGCCAAGTCACCGCTATTTCCCGGCTGCATTTGCCGTATGATCATGCGCTCTTGAGCTTGACACCCCGCGACAGCTTCCCATATGCCTTTTGCGCAACTCGTTCTCGGCAGCCCGGGCTCTGGAAAGAGTACCTACTGTGATGGCAGTGAGTACGAGATAATGTTGAGCTTGTACCCTGCTGACTGTTGAAGTGCACCAGTTCTTGGGCGCCATCGGGCGAGCCTGTTCCGTTGTAAACCTCGATCCCGCTAACGACCATACAAACTACCCTGTGGCGCTTGACATTCGCAACCTGATAAAGCTTGAGGAAATCATGAAAGATGACAAACTGGGACCCAACGGAGGCATATTATATGCACTTGAAGAGCTGGAACATAATTTCGAGTGGTTGGAAGAAGGTCTGAAAGAATTTAGCGAAGACTACATTCTTTTCGACTGTCCTGGACAAGTAGAACTATATACACACCACAACTCTTTACGAAACATCTTCTACAAGCTCCAGAAGATTGGATTCAGGGTTGGTAGCATCCGCTATTCCTGAAAGCAACGACTGACAATCCATAGCTTGTGTGCGTCCACCTGTCGGATTCCTTCTGTCTGACACAACCTTCATTATACGTATCGAACGTCCTCCTGTCCCTTCGAGCCATGATCCAAATGGATATGCCACACATCAACATCCTCTCCAAAATCGACAAAGTCTCAGACTACGACGAACTTCCCTTTAATCTCGAATACTACACAGACGTCGACGACCTGACATACTTGACGCCCCATCTCGAAACCGAATCACCCGCTTTGAGGAGTGAAAAGTTTGGCAAGCTCAACGAGGCCATTGCAGACCTTATCGAGAACTATGGTTTGGTTCGTTACGAGGTGCTAGCTGTTGAGAACAAGAAGAGCATGATGCATATCCTCCGCGTCATTGACCGCGCTGGAGGATACGTCTTTGGTAGTGCCGAGGGTGCCAACGACACAGTCTGGTCGGTCGCCATGAGAAGTGAGTCGTCCATGATGGATGTACAAGATATCCAGGAGCGCTGGATTGACCAGAAGGTGGAATACGATGCGATGGAGCGTGAGGCGGAGGAGGAGCAGCGTCGCATCCAGGAGGAACAAGCCAGCGAGATGGAACAAAGCCAACCGTTTGCTCCAGCAGGTGGCATGGATCCCGACTTTGGCGACATGACAGTGCCCAAGGACAACGGGATCAAGGTAGTTAGAAAGCAATGATACCTGTTCATCCATCTGCATCGTCCATGTCCTCGTCGCTTGACACATCGTTGATGTCAAGGATCATTTCGTCCTGATTGCGCAGTGAACTGTTGAACGAAGATTTGGAATCGGTGTCTTCCTTTGCAGCGAGAATGAGCCTCTTGGCCTGGCGAATAGCTTCCTCCTCAGCTTTACGGATTGTTCCACTGACGCGCACGACGCGAAAAATACATGGCCTGCCGTCTTTCACGGGAACGTGGTCCATAAAGGTGAGAGTGGACCAGAGCATTTGATAGTGAGCCCTCGAACATCTCAGGATAAAAGTCGATGTTGCCAGAGATAGGTATTTCACTGGGTAACGTTAATAATGCGACGCGTTTGATACTTCGAGGATTGCTCACCTGAGCAGCTCATTAATGCTCCAGATCCATAATCGCCGTAGAGTGACGCGACCTCAGCGCGAATCCCCTTAATAAGAGCGCCGGGCGTGAGCTTTTCGATGGTTGGCTGGTGATGAAGGACAAAGTCTGGCAAATTTGATTTTGCAGCCTTTGCAGGATCAGGCGGATAGACAATGTTGACAAGAAGATATCTCTCTTTAATGCGCACCATTTTAAGTGAGTTTGAGTACAATAATGTGCGATGTTGGTGAATATTTCAAAGTCTCGAAAAGTAAAGCGAGTGAAGGCTTGTGACTGGTAAAGAGCTCGCTCGGAGTTGCTTTGCATCGGTAGAAGTTGGCGATTTCGGGGCGTGTCCCACCAAGACGGGATTAGTGGGGCCGTAACTTAGTGACGAGAGCTTCCCCGCCACTATCAGTTGGTGAACTTGATCGCTATTATATGCTTACCATAATTACATTGACTCATTCTCATATGGGACTTACACACCTCATACTCATTTACTCAAAGTTTGCGTAATTATATCATTGCTCCTCAATACCTCACTAGAACCATGGCTTCCGGTCCATTGAAGGCAGCCCTTCTTATTGTCTCAACCACAGCAGCTCAAGATGCCTCAGCCGATTCCTCAGGCCCTATACTCTCTCAAGTGTTAAAAGATGAAGGTGACGGAAAATGGGAGGTCCATGATACAAAGATCGTCACAGATGATATACTAGCGATTCAGCGCCAGATAACTGCTTGGACTGATGGCTCAGAGGGTATTAATCTCGTTGTCACTACTGGTGGAACTGGCTTTGCAACTGGAGATTCTACACCAGAGGTAACTCCACTCTGTCAAATGATAGTGGTAGACTTGCTGATGTTGTTCACAGGCAGTTACTCCTCTATTGCACAAGCAAGCTCCAGGACTTGTACATGGCATGCTAGCAGCATCACTGGCAGTTACACCTTGTAAGTGATATCACTATCAACAGACCCCAAAACTAACCATATTGAAAGTCGCAATGATGTCACGGCCAGTAGCTGGGGTTCGCAACTCAACTGTTATTGTTACCTTGCCTGGCTCGCCAAAGGGTGCCAAGGAGAATCTCCAGGCCATCGTCAAGACACTACCCCATGCCTGCATCCAAGCGGCTGGTGGTAACTCAAGAGCTCTTCATGCTGGAGGAGTCAAGAAGCTGGAAGCTGAAGCCGGTATCAAAACCGGAAGTGCTCAGCCTCCAGCTGCTGGTCAAGGAAATAGCCATCATCACCACGGCTGTGGCCACGATCATGGACATGGACATGGGCAGGGTCACGGCCACGGAAGCCTCGTGAGACATACAAAGCCAGGCACCACTCTATCCAACGACCCTACACTTGGACCCTCTCGTCGGTATAGGGAGTCGCCTTATCCCATGCTCCCAGTTGAAGAAGCACTGGCATTGGTCGGACAGCACACCCCTGGACCGGAAGTTGTCACAGCATCTGTCGACCAATCAATCATCAACTCAGTTCTAGCCGAGGATGTAAAAGCTAGAGAGAACGTACCAGCTTTCCGCGCCAGTATTGTTGACGGATACGCTGTTGTGGCTCCTAAAGATGGCCAGCTAAAGGGCGTTTTCCCGGTTACCGCCATATCTCACGCCGCACCTGGAGAAATAGGAGCTTTGAAGGAAGGGGAGTTGGCCAGAATCACTACTGGTGCACCTTTACCTCCAGGTGCTACTACTGTTGTCATGGTAGAGGACACTGTTCTCAAGACAATGTCAGAAGACGGAAAGGAGGAGAAGGAAGTCGAAATCCAGGTTGAGGGAGTTAAAGAAGGTGAGAATATCCGCGAAGTTGGTAGTGACGTCAAAGAAGGTACCGTCATTCTCAACAAAGGCGAGAAGATCAGTGGTGTCGGAGGAGAGATTGGCCTCCTAGCTTCTGTGGGAGTCTCGGAGGCAAAGGTCTACCGCCGCCCTGTGGTAGCTGTCCTATCAACAGGTGATGAGATCGTCGAGTACAATCGTCCAGGAGATCTGAAACTAGGCGAGGTCCGCGACACCAACCGAATAACCCTCATGTCCGCTGCCAGAGAATGGGGATACGAGGTTATAGACCTTGGTATCGCCAGTGACAAGCCTGGAACATTGGAGGAGAATCTTCGCGACGGACTTCGACGCGCAGATCTGCTCATTACCACCGGTGGTGTCTCTATGGGAGAGCTTGATCTACTCAAGCCAACTATCGAGCGTTCCTTGGGTGGCACTATTCATTTTGGACGTGTTGCTATGAAGCCTGGAAAGCCAACGACCTTTGCTACAGTTCCTGTGAAAGATAACTCAGGCCAGCGGGTTACAAAAACCATCTTTTCACTGCCTGGTAACCCAGCCTCTGCTCTTGTTACTTTCCATCTGTTTGTGCTCCCCTCTTTGCATAAATTGTCTGGCGCCTCAACGACAGGACTCCCAAAGGTGCCGGCTATCATTTCCCACGACTTCCCCTTGGATCCTAGGCCCGAATACCACCGCGCTGTGGTGACGGTCGGAGAGGACGGACTGCTCTCAGCCACCAGCACGGGAGGACAGCGTAGCTCCAAGGTCGGCAGCTTGAGATCAGCAAATGCTTTGGTTATCTTGCCCAGTGGAAAAGGCAAGCTTGAGAAAGGATCAAAGGTCGAGGTATTACTGCTCGGCGCTGTTCAAACTGCATAGAAGTCAAGAACATTGTATTTGTTGTGGCGCAAGCTTGAACAAACTTTTTAGCATCATAAACTACTCGTATTCGGCCAACACATACAAGACGCGATCCTAGGTAAAACCATAATCTTCAATAACATATAATTCAAATCTTGCGTCGTGATGTACACCTCCACCTCCAAATGATACTGATACTGATACAGCCAAAACACGTCCTCCCGAGCCAATCTTCCAAACGCCTGACCAAATATTATTGGCGCAATGCATGCGCGCTCCGTCTCTTTTGGAACACACAAAGTTGGTGCCGGCGGCAAGGCTGCCGGACTTGATAGATGTCTAAGGTTGAGTGATGAGTTTACTTTGTCTCGCCAAAGGCAGGGGCCTTGCTGGAAACCAGAAGACCGATGATAAGACCGAACAAGCCCAGCACTGAGCTGAAAATCTCGATGACCAGAATCTTGACGAAGCTGTGAAGGTGTAAGTAAACGAAATCGCGTCGCGCGTGGTAGAATAGATGACGTACAGGGAGGGATCGGCAGCATCAGCCAGAGCAGCACCGCTACCGTTGATACCAACGGCAACACCACAGATGAGGTTGCACATTCCGACTGTGAGACCAGACCAGAAAAGGGCGTATCCGGTGTAGTAGGAGTTGGCGGAGTAAAGCTCGGCGCCGGAGACGTTCTCGACCTTTTGCGAGAAGACGATGGCCATGATGACGCCGTAGATGGCGACGACTTCACAAAAGATAATCGAAATCAGGTTCTTGGTTCGGATACGGGGGGCCTTAACACCACCACCGAGAATCGAGGAGCCGGTAATGAGAATACCCCTGTATAAATGCGTTAGAACTGTGATGTAGGAAATGTATGAGGTTATACACACCATGCAGCACCAACAACAGAGAGACCGATACAAAGCACGATACCTAGAGTAGCCCAGGTATAAGGGGACACGGCCTCGAGGAATCCGCCGACATCGAAGGACTCGCCGTTACCGGTAAAGAGCATATCTACACGACAGCGTCATCGTCAGCAAAAGTACTCTCAATCTCCAAGCATCCAACGCCTCAGGAACGGGTTTCGCGTACAAGCTCCGACGACGAGCAGGAACGACCATAGGCCGCCCAATCCATAGTATAGACTCATAGCGACGGTATTCGAATTGTTATCTCGGCGATCCGGGGGGTTGATTCGTTGGCGATGGCGGGCTTCGGGGTTGATGGTGGCTTATTCTGAGCTTTCCAGGAGCTCCTGTTTCGAGGTACCTTGAAGCTGCGATGCGTGTCCAGCAGGCAACTGGAATAACTGGGACCGACGTCACATGATGCGAGGCTGAACTGTGGCGGCGGGCGCTTAGTCATTCCCGCCGTGCGCATTCCCCCTCAAGGCAGACGATGCTCATGAACCTTACCTTTGCCAACTATTTAATCGCCTAACGCTGAAATTCAAGCATTTCACGATCAGATCTTCTCCGCACGACGAACGAAACCGGAATCATGGCTACCGGAGCGCAATCCTTCTACGAACTGTACCGCAGAAGCAGGTACTGAACCTAATTGCCATGCGCTGCCTTGCGACAGCTAGACTAACATGGTTCACTACAGTATCGGTCTTGCTTTGACAGATACCCTTGATGATCTCATCAGCGATGAGCGTATCAACCCTCAGCTTGCTATGAAGATTTTGGGCAACTTTGACCAAGCCATCACCGAGGCACTCCAGAAGAATGTTAAGGCCCGTCTTCAATTCAAGGTAGGCGGATACGTCCTCGGCCTCTCCAACAATGCTGACCACTCTCGTCTCTACAGGGAAGCCTCGACACATATAGATTCTGCGACGAGGTCTGGACCTTTTTGATTAAGAACGTGACCTTCAAGATGGACAGCGGAAGTCAATCGGTGACTGCGAACAAGGTCAAAATCGTCAGCTGCAACGCTAAGAAACCGGGCGAGGGACCATAGAGTGATTCTTCCCGTGGGCGCAAGTGAAGGAAACACGGAGCGGTCAGAGATTGGGAGACTACCGCAGATCGATTATTGGCATTGGGCGGCGTTTGGAACATGGCTTTTATACTACAATTACCGGATATTGCTTGTCATGATGAAGCAGAGCACTAGGTTTAGCTCATGGGAGGCTAGACCTCTTCATCCATCGAAAATATGAATGTAATTCAGAATGACATTATGAACGTGACTTGCCTGGCTCTCGAATGGCAACCAAGCAACATGACGCATGTTTATTCACTTTCCCCGGATTTTGATAACGAGGCTGTATCCTGGAAGCACCTCTCGAGCCGGGGGCTGTGGCTCCAGGAGCCAAAAACAGGGCACTCCCCCACTAAAAGGTCATTCCTCAGCCTCTAACAAGTCCGCCAAGTCGATCCATCATCATCATTAGGGGCCGTCCCGTTCTCACCAACCTAAAGACTCCGAAGCCTCCGATAACCATGATCCGCCAACGACAAACAGCAGCAGCTTCAGAGACTGGACCTTCTTCTTCTTCAGCTGTAAAGGTCCAATTGCCTTCCAAAATGCCGTCGCCTAGTACCTGGAGTCGACGGTCGCAGTGGATGTTCTTTGCGGTAGCCAGTGGTGCTTGTGCGGCTTTCAATGGCGTTTTTGCAAAGTTGTAAGTGAGGACTACTCATACTATCATAGTGTCGGAGATATTCTCCTTGCGATGTAGTGTGAATTCTCACAGATATCCCTTGAGTCCGTCTTAGGCTACTTGCTCGAGGCTAACTCAAGAGCTGTCTATGATAATTTAAACTAACTAATACTTCAGGACAACAACACATCTCACAACCGATCTGTCCAACAGTATTGCAGGCCTACTTGGCCTATCTTCCCATGAGCATATCATCGAATATGCCGTCCGAGGTGTAAGTTTACTCAGGTCTGTTTATCGCATTTCAACTTACATCAATAGATCTTTTTCGTTCTTAATCTTACCTTTAATGGAGTCGTAAGTTGTTCCTAACCTCTCCCTTGTAACATTCACTTACACAGTTTCAGATGTGGACGCTCTTTACACAGGCTCTTGCTCGTGGTACATCTACAACTCAGGTCTCCATCATGAACACCTCTACCAACTTCATGATCACAGCAGTACTAGGTGCTCTGATCTTCTCAGAGGCTCTTCCACCGCTGTGGTGGGCGGGTGCGGCGTTTCTCGTCGCGGGCAACGTTATCGTGGGACGAAAAGATGAGACCAAGGATGCCGGTGCAGCTGCAGCTGCTGAGGGACCGAGTTATGTACCTGTGCCAACTGAAGAGGATGGAATGCTGAGGAGAGATGATGATGAGGATGTAATCGATCTGGGGAGGGAGTCTGATGAGAGGTCGCGATAGGTTCTGAGTGGTGAGTAAATGCAAGGCTGTGACAGACGATTACAAGGTAGATGCGGTAGACGATTAGAGTTGATAAATCAACATTTTCAGCGTATATTAAAGTCCCAGAACGCCAGCGTATAGTGCGCATTTCTATAATAGCAAAACCCCATAAATACTCGCATTCCACGAGATCGGACAGTTACCGTCGACGCTCCAGCTCAACGCCCTCGTCAACCACATCTTCATCCCCGTCGAGTATCTGCCCTCTGCCTAGCGGTCGCTCACCACCAGAGCTGCTACTCAGGCGGATTCTACCACCGGAGTACCTTGAGACCCTGCATGAGAACCAGTTACCAGCTCGTTGGAGAAGGACCCATAATTGCTCTTGTCCTTCTTCGATGCGGTGGTTGTCCTTCGGGTTCTCGGCGGCTTCGACCTTGAACTGGTATCTCAGACAGTCCTTGACGGTCACTAGTCCAGTGAGTTTACCGTGGTATTCAATCAGAATAACGCGAGGCCCGATCTTCTGGAATAACTCCATGACAGTCTCGAGGGGTAGTCTCGGGTGTGCTGTGACAGGTGTTGACTCGACGTATCGGCTGAAGTCAAGCGTTGTTGAGTGGGTCGAATCACCATTTTCGCCGTGGAACGAGGTAGTTGATAGGTTTGACGATGATGGTGCAAACGTACACTTGACACTCCCTGATAGAGGCGCTGTCCGGCTCATTTTGTCAATAGCATATCGCAATTCGGTACTACCGATATAGCCAACGAGCACTTTGGTGTGCTTATCTTCAACCACAGGGAAGCCCTGGTATCGGTCATCGGCAAGAAGACTTTGAACCTCGCTAAGAGTGAGTCCATGAACAGGCATCGACACAACTGAGGTTCTCATGACTGCCGAGACAGGCACGCCAAAATTGTGTTCCTCTTTATTGTCGAGGAACGGCATCCCGCTGAACCATATCATTCTGTCAGCAATACCTCCCTTGCCAAACAACTCGCTGATAGCTTTGGTGACTCCGACGACGATCATAGTAGGGAGGATGTAGTTCAGGGCACCTGTTAGCTCGAACATAATGACTACCACGGATATGGTGATGTGCATGATGCCGCTCAGTGCGGCGGCAGCTCCAAGCAAGGCATATGTGCCAGGGGTGATACAAGGCTCATCCGGTTTACAAGCAGCGAAGAATACGCTGGTAGGGTTGGCCTCGTGGATAGCCTGGACGATAATACCCACGGTTCTTCCAAAGGATGCCCCAATTGCCATTGAAGGAACAAAAATACCAGCTGGAACCTTGCATCCATAAGACAGAACGACGAGGAAGAGCCGTAGGAAGGTTGCTAGAAAGAGCGATGTGACATTCCACCACCGCTTATCAGGGTCACAAAGACCATGGTACGAGTCTCCATGAGAACGAGAACACTCAGAAAAGAGGATCTCCATACTCTCCGTCATATCGATCCTAAGAAAGGCATTGGGATAAGCAATGATGGCTGTACCAGCTGCCAGTAGCGTCGCCTCGAGAACAGCATACTCCTTCAAGTACTTCTTGCGGAAGGACTGTACCCGTAGATTCCACTTGATCACAAAGGCGCCATAGAGACCGCCAAAGATACCAATCAAGACGTAGAATAGCAGTTCAAAGAAGTGCCAGTCATTTTTGTACTCAACCTGAAACATGACCAGCTGGCCTGTTCGGAAGGGATTCATGGCAGCAAGAACAGCTGTCGCCACTAGGGCACAGAAGTAACTGCGCCATAACGTCTTGAGAGGAAACTGACTCGACATCTCCTCGAGAGAGAAGAGTACACCGCCGATGGGACTACCAAAAGCGACAGCGACACCAGCAGCAGCGGAAGCGCTCAGAAACTCCCTCGTCTTGGAAGCGTTGCGCTTGTATTTGTCAAAGAGTCGAGAGATGACGTTTCCCGTGCAGACGGCGTAGTGCACACTGGGACCTTCTTTACCAACCGACAGACCAGATGCGATGGCTAGAGGAAGACAGACAGACTTGATGATCAGAGTCCACCAGCCAAGGAAGCCTTTCATCACGAACCCGGCAATAATGCACTTGATCTCGGAAATACCTGAGCCAGCAGCGTATGGTGCAAATGACTTGACCAAGGTACCCGCCACACAAGCAAACAAGGTCTACATAGTCAGTTTGTTATCCTCTGAGCAGGCCGTCGTACTTACTGCAAAGACAAGGTATATGAAATAGTTAAAGGGCTCAAAACCAGTCCATCGATGCCATTGCTCGCAACCTGTGTCCGGTCAGTACTAATTCGCACCGCATGTCTAGACCATCACTATACCGTTCTCTTCACCCCAACAGCAGAAGTTTTCGTTTAAATAGAAGCCAGTCTCGCAATAGCCCATCTTAACATCGGAGAGCCATTCTGTAATGATGTTGAGAAGCGCCGCATTCAGCCCGATTGCAACACCAATAATGGTCACCACAATCCAGGCCTGCGCAGCATCATAACTCCTCCACAGCTGATATCGCCAGCCAGGTTGTCCTTTGTCGTAAAGACCGGCTGCTTGTTTCCGCCGCGCCTTACGCTTGGCTTGTTCTCGCGCCGCATCCTGAACCCAGTCTACCACATATATCAGTATCGGGTTGTCAATGTACGTCGCTCGAATCGTCTACCTATTGTTGTAAAGTCCTGGGCCATTAGTTAGCAGTGTATCAGCACATGAAATGCACAACCAAACTTACCTCATATCTCTTAATCTCGGCAATCTCCTCTTCTATCAGCGCAGCCCCTGTAGACGCTCCATTCCCCGATTCTTGATCTGCAGTGGAGAAAGCGGACGATAGGCGTGATACCACCGAGGGTCGCCTTTCTTGCCCTGGAGGTGCCAGGCTGAAGGATGATTGTCGCACGTTCATGGTTCGAACAAGGCGACCATTGTCGCTCGACCACTATTTTCGAGATCGCGCAAGTCGGGACGAAGGATTGGGGGGGTTAAATACGCTATAAATCGTCGATAGGTGTCGTTCTCGTGTCAATGTCTCGTTCGCATGCGTTGTTCTACGATAAGTGTCATGACCAACAAGGAGGCTGACTTCGTAGTGGCTGTGGTTCAAGCCACAGTATCGCGTTTAGTGGTTGCAGCAGCGCGTTATGGGCTACTTTCTTCACATCTCTCTTGACCTCAACCCCAACGACCATTTACATATACAATTAAATTACGGAGTAGACAATTTCGAGAGAGAAATAAATCCTCTCACTATCAAATTCTACTATTAATTCCTTCAAACGCTTCATTCTCTTTCTCGACTCAAGTGTCTGGCGCACCTCAGCCCCTAAGAGGAACTTTAAGTCATTAAGGTACGTCTCACATTTCCTGCTCACAACAGAGGTAATTGGGTGTCTTTTGACTTTACTCTTGCTAAGTTTACTGAGCTTCTCCTCGCCTGCAATTCAATATCTATTTGCCCAAAGCCTCTGTACAGTTGGTTTACTTGGAGACTTCCAAGCCTATATCAATCACCCCTGTTCCCTCCAACTTGAACATCCACCTTACACTTTGACCCTTTCGCTCAACTAATCCAACTCTCAGGCTCCCATTTATCTCATACACCAACAGCTTCATCTCCGCCGTTCATCATGCCTTACAACACCACAGCTATTCCTCCTCGAAAGGAGCCTACAGGCCAGAACCAGCTTCCTCGTAAGTTTGTCCATCAACCTCTCATGAGCCACAAGCTGACTTATCCCAGTTTCAAGAGTCAAGAAGATCATTGCCCAAGACCCAGAAATCGGTCTTTGCTCTAACAATGCAGCTTTCGTCATAACTCTCGCTGCTGTATGCTTCTAACCCCCTTGTCCTCGACAACATTGTGCTCACGCTACGCAGGAGATGTTCGTTCAGCACCTTGCAGAAGAATCACACACATGTGCCAAGCTAGACCGCAAACCCCGTCGAAACATCCAATACAAGGACGTTGGTAAGTACACTTCTTGCGACTCTCAGTTCCTACTAACCTCCGCAGCCAGCGCAATCTCACATCATGACAACCTCGAGTTTCTCGAGGACGTTGTGCCAAAGACAATTCCTTACAAAAACATCAAAGCTTCCGCCAAGGCGACACAGGCACGTCTCAGAGGGGATGATAACAACAACCAGACCATCGAATATGCCCTGGCAAATGGTAAAAGCAAGCCCATTATTAACGGCAACTCGATGAGCGCTTCTGCTCATGTTCATGACATGCAAGATGACCCCAACTCGCAGTTGGAGCAGGAGTCAAGACAGGCGGATGGTTCTAATAGAGACGGAGACGTGGCCATGACTGGCTAGTTAGCAGTAGTACTCAATCCCTGTGATGAGGAATAAGGCGAGCTAGCTGGCTCAGCACGTGCGTAATAGAAGCAACAAAATAGCATAATAGAGTTACTGGCATTAGTGTTGTAGTAGTCGTTACGGTACACGGCCATACTGCAAAAAACGGATAATCATGATATTTTTCTGTAACCCCAATGCAGACCCCTTCAAACTCTAGAGTCACTAATCCATACATGTGAGGTATCATTCCTCCATAGCGTCTCCCTGGATGCCAGAGGGTAAGCGTCCCTCGTTCAGCTCCTTCTCCAGCGCAATAATCTCCTGCAGACTGGTGGCCTTCTTGATGCGCTCCTGCAATCGCTTCTTCTCGGAGTCTGTGAGCTTTATTCGGGAGAGCTTGGAGGGTGCCTCCGAGCCGTCGGTGGAGGTGTTAAGTGTCGTAGTCTTGATACCTTGGATCTATGTATTGGTTAGCGTGAGGCTGATCATGTAGAAATGCTATTCATACCTGTGATGCCAGAGCAGTAGGCTCTTCCTCGGTTCCGAAAAGCTCACGAGCCTTTTCCCGCTCGGATTCCTTCACCTTTACGAAGTCTAGGAATCGTACGGAAGGGCACTTCCATAGCACCCAGTATCGGTAGTTCTATAGCTCGCATCAGCAACAGCTACCACCCGTAACTGCACTTTAATCTCACCTCCTTCTTGGACACAGGGTTGTCCGAAAGGACCAAATGCGTCAGCCGGGGAAAAGATCCTAGCGTGTCCAGGTCCGCAAGCTCTGCCAGGTTGTTCGAAGATAGCACCAGGTTGCTAAGGTTGGGAATGGCCTTGGCCAGAGAAGGCTGGATTGTCGAGACGCGGTTGCGCGCGAGGAGGAGGGTCTTTATACGCGGCGACAGAGGGAAATTGCCCAGTACTTGAATGTCATTATCGGTGAAGTCGATGGCATCGTGAGGCTGTACAGCAAGCTATTAGCAACAATTCAACAAAGGAAGGAGGCTTTGGAACTTACGCCAGCAACACCCAAGTTCTCAATCGCGGGAATTCGGTGTCCTGTTTACGCCGCAAAGACGATTGTATCAACTCTGCGCTCTCTAAAGATCAAAAAGTGTAGCATCTGCTCTTTTCACAACGCACCTCGGAGATCAAGCTCTCGCTCCTTGATAGGGTTGAGGTAGGATAGGGAATCCCGAATGAGGTCGGCGGTGAGCCGCATCTTGGGTCTGGGGCCGTTACCTCGGATTTATGTGTTGGTGATTTCTTGATTATGCTTTTGCTGCTTCGTGAGCTCGTGATCGTGACGTCGGCCGGAGTGGTGCTCAAAGTCGGTCGTGTTGATTTATGGCGAGGCTGATGGTGACCTTGACAAGGCGGAGGGGGAAATTTTGGTGTCGGTGTGGCTTGAGCTTCATGTGGCGTCCGGAGTTCAGCCACGAGGGATCTCAACTCTCGATGTCTTGTTCACAACTGCGAATCACTTTGTGAGTAAAATGCTATTAAAATAACAATATGACTATCATGAGTCTCTTCCATACGTGAGTTAGTTCCAGTGAGACATAAAAGGCCTTTGTTAGCTGGCAAATGCACACATCACTTCACTGAACATTCTGGCAAGTTGATATTGATTACTCTACAGGATCTAATAGAGCATGTATCAGCTACCTGAAAAGTAACCGCTCATGATTTAGCAATAAACTCCTGGGGGACAGTCCTAATTGCGTCCCGACTCTACTGAAACACAAACACAACACCCATCCTATCCACCGAAACACTCATAGTATATGGATACTCCAGCAACGCCACATCTAAAATAGAATCCATGTGAGACTGCAGCAATTGTTGCTGTTGGAGAGAAATAACAGTCGATCTTGGCGGTCGCGCACTTGAAGATTTCGCCTTGGGTCCGGAGCCCGCATTAGGAGCTGTCGGTGCCTGCCTGGGGAATCGTTCAGTGTTCAGAGTCAGCGCTGTTGTCGGATGTGCAGTTGTGTAAGTCGGCTTTGGCGATTCCGGAGACAGGCCGCTGTAAATGAATGAACTCTCCATCCGTGAAAGATCCCAGAATCGGAGTCTCTTGTCTGAGCCGCCAGTGACAATAAATGCATGTCTCACATCCCTCGAATCTTCTGCGGTTGCAGTACCAACAACCATAGCACGGACTCCTCGGTCGGCGTTTGCGATGTCGTTGGGTTCGATGTTGGTAGCATATCGTCCAAGCATACCTTCTCGTCTATCCTCATCAACATCCCATGCCTCGTATCCCTTCAGGCTATCCTTGCCGCCCCCTGCTCTATAGATCTCTCGACAGACCGTCTTCTCCAGATCCCAGACAGTGACTTCTCCTTGGCCTGTCCCTCCAGAGATACAAATCCATTTACCACGGCCTTTCGTAGGATGTATGGACAGCCTGTAGATCGATCCCTTACCTGGCAACCCCCAACCCTTGAGCCTCATCTTGAAGCGGAGATCCCAAAGGTCCACCACTCCATGTGAGGTGCCTACACAAAGCCAGTTGCGTTTTCGATCAACGCAAAAGCAAGTAGGAGTTCCATGATGTACTGGGTTCTCGAGTACATACAAGAGTTTCATGGTTCTCAAGTCGATGCCAAGAACCCTCGATCGGTTGGTGGCAATAATCAAGACCGAGTTCGACTCTTGTCTGAAATGCTCACACCACACGACGAACTCGCCATCTGGAAGTTGATACTCGCGCAGAACGCGTAGTTTACCGTATCTAATCACGCCACTAGCAGAAACAGTGTCTACCTTCACAACGTGTACACTGCCATCGGATGCACAACTCACAAAGCAATGCGAGTTTTCCACGAAACAGAGCGCAACTACTTGCGTATTCTCACCGTGTTTGTGGACTTGACGTGAACGGTGCGTAATGTTTCGTTCGAGACGGGCTGTATCCCACACCCTCACAGTGCCGTCGTCTCCGCCCGTGATAAAGAAAACATGGTCAGGGGATGGAAGCACCCTGTTGATAGAACTTTTGTGTTCGGCAAACGTTGCGACAAGCTGGCCGTCAGGTTTCCAGGGCTCCTCTCCAGGCTGAACACTGACACGGTTTGCTTTGCTCCTCTTGATGGGCGTAACAATTGGTCCGAACTCGATAACATCACGAGGAAAGTTGTCGACGTACATGTTGTCCAGCATTTTCTGGATGCTCGGGTCACCTCCTTGATAACTATGCTTTGATACTTGGGGACGAGAATCACCTCCCTCGTTGCCTCTAGCAGATGGCAGCTGGTCTGCTAGGGCTTGAACGAAGGGTCCCTCGACTTCACCGAATGCGTTTGTATCGGTAGTGCCAGTTTGTGCTACAGATTTGTTCTTGTCCTTGCGATCAAGGAGACTCAATGCACTGGTCTGGTGTTGAACTGCGTTTCTGGAAGAATATGACTCTCCCTGAGAGGCTCTGTCGTCGCGCATTTGTCCTGCTTGTCCCGATGAGGCTGCTCTAGAATGTGTCCGGCCAGCATTCGTTGGTGAGAGAAGGCGACCTGACGAGCGAGGGCCAACACTTTGTACTCGGCGGTCAGTGTTTATTCTCCTCTTTCCGCCAGCCGAGTCGTCAATGGTCATGGAGGCATCCAACAGGGCGTCTGCAATAGTGTAGGGCTCTGCTGGTGGCTCTAAGTCGACCACTGCTTTGGGGTCGCGAAGAGGTGCATCGTTGAAGAACACTGTTTGAGGAGCGACACCTAAAGTCTTGAGCGATACCACCCCATTAGACGTGGGATTGTCCGTCGTTGAAGCATCTCGCGCCTTCATCTTACTGAGACGCCAGATAAATTCTCGCAGAGCATCCAACTTGAGCTCATCCTCATGCTTCAATCCAAGGTTCTTAAGCTTGGCCAGCCATTGTTCATCCTCGTCATTTCGAGCTACTCGCCCCATGGAGCTTTGCGCCAAATCTCGAGAGATTCGATTCGATGACCCCTTGGAGCCAAATAGTAACGGCTCAAGTTGCTGCAGCGGCTTCCAGTAGACACCGCGTTCGGTTTTCAAGGCCCAGATGATGGCCTGATCAAACACATTTCGAGCCAATGGCCTTTTAAGCGCATCAAGGATGTTCAACTCCGAAAAGTCTGATAGAACCTCTACCTTCAAGAATGGCTTCACGAGAGGCATCAAGTTACACCTAACATCAGCTGGTGTTAGGAACCGCGCCGACATTGACAGAAATTCTGTCGCTGACTCTCGAATCCAGATGTTGGGGTGCATAGTGAATCGGCTGATAAGATCTACCAACTCCCAAACTTTGGGTCTCGATAGGAGACCGAGCCCGGCCAGCTGGGCAAGTGAGTGAAGAGCTGCTTGTACTACATACTCCTCTGGATCGGTCAAGGCTTGGATCATCAGGGGCAGCATAAACTCTTCTAGACTTGTGCTTCCGATAAAAGTTGCGATGCCCACAATCGTATCGAAGAAGGCGCATTTAAGTGTCCAGTCACGGTCGTTTAGGTAGGTGTTGAGATGAGTGAGGAGGACATCGTTGGAGTGGTCGTCAAAGAACAAGCACAACTCAGGCACAGAGGCCAAAAATGCTCGGCGGACCGCGATATCAGGATCTTCGACCAACAGCTTTGTATGGCTCTCGAGAACCTCGAAAAGTTGCCGACCGGCATTATCAAAGACACTCTCGAAGTTCGCCTTGGCATCCGCTCCAGGTTCAACTTCCGGATCAGCGATAGGTATTGAGCCATCAGCTCGAAGACTGGACGCCATGTTAAGGAAGCGCTGTGCAGTAGTTGCAAGACTTCCCAGACAAGATGCATATGTTGCTCGGACCAAAGGGCTAGGTAGCCTCGATCGAGAGCCCAGCGCTATTTCCATGCGAGGCAACACATATTCTACCAAGACGTTGGAATTGATGGGTGTCACCATCTGAACAAGCTGCAGAAGTTGGGTGATGGTCCGAATAGCAGCAATCAACACTAGATCCGTCTCGTCCGGAATAAGAAGGGTCATCAGATATGGTAGTACTCTATCAAGTTTTGCTTCGTCGGTTAACCTCTCGGAAAAGGCAAGCAGTACGTCGCATGCGCGGATCCTTGACGATGCGCGCGCAGTATTTCTTAATTGTGACACAATCAACGTCAAGAATATGAGCGTCCCATCGTCCTCAGGTGGCTCCAAATCGGATGATACGGTATGATCGTGGTTTGGTATATTGAGCCTAACAGGAAAATGCGAAAGGCTCAATCTAGAGGAGGGTTGCAACTCTGCCGACGTCCGCTTCTCAGACTGATAGCCAAGGAAGTATGATATTTTGTCGAAGTCGTAGAACACCCGGTCGATTCGATCATCCGCCTCTCCCAGGTTTTTTGAAGCGCCGGACATGGGGCTATTTCCCGACGAGGGATCGGTTATAAGTCCCATGTATTGATGCAGAAAATTGTAAAAGTATGGTGGGAACACCTTGCCTTTCCAGAACTCCAAATACTGTTCTGCCGAGTATCGTTTCTCTGGATCGATCTGAATCATGTGTGCTATCATGTCGGCGACATCCTTATCTGCAATAACACTCAAATGTGTGATAACAGGGTCATACTCCCCACGCCGGTACTTATACAGCTGTGCGAGGCTGAAGATCTCTGACTCGAGGAACATTTGCGCAATTACGCAGCCGGCGCTGAAAATGTCCATAGCCCACGTCATCTTTGCCTTTTGCGGTGGTGCCTCTCCAGAAGCATAGAAGCGCTCGGGCGCGATGTAACATGTTCGACGACCTGATGTATCGAAGAAATAGGAAAAGTCAGCCGGGTTGTCGTCGGGAAGCATTACGGGCTTATAGGCGGACGAGTAATCAGACAGATACAGCCAATTCCAGGAGGTCACGAGGACATTTTGCGCCTTGATATCGCCATGATAAACGTCTCGCGCATGAGAGTCGCGCAAAGCGCAAAGTAGCTGGAAGGCCAGCCATTTCTTTTCGATATCTTCCAAAAATGGCCGGGTGCTGAGGCGGTCGTAGAGCGAGCTATAAAGGAACTGGCGGACTAGATATCCATTAGTTTCGGTCTCGATTATGCGCTGGAATCCGAGAGCATTAGGGACGTCTGCGATCGCTTTGTGCTGTTCTATACAAGTTCAGAGCTTTGCCTCAATAGGGATAGCATATATGAAGCTTACCGATTATCTGCTTCTTATATTTCTCTAACTTGACATCGGCATACGGCTTGGCGAGGACTTTGACAAGGACCAGTCCGTTTTCATGGCGTCCACGGATAGTCTTCATAAACCGCGCATTTCCGATGCTCTTCTCGTAGTGTACGTCGCTCAGTTCGGAGATGTCGATGCCCGCGGAGCCAACAGAGGGCGTTGCGAGGGAGAAGCCTTGACCCATGATCTGGCGGGGGGCCTATCGGCAGCGGAATCGTGAAAGCTATCGGTCGGCCACACACGAAGCCGTCGTCATTTTGGATGTGTAAAGTTGACTATAAATGCGTCGTTTTCGGGGAGTATCAGGGTATCACGGGTGCTCTATGCGATGTCGGAGTCGAGAAATGATAAGCCGTGTTTGATGCGGGAGTGAAGCTTGAGCTACTGACAAGGGACGTCATACGGAGGTGGTGCCTGAGCACGCGGTCGGAACAGCCTGGCCCACTAAGCCAACCACGTCTAAGTGCTCTGGACTGGAACCCAGCTTCACGTCTTGATCACGAGTTATAATTTGATGGCGTTTAGTTAGGTAAACATCAAGGAGATGCTTAATAGTTATCATTATTCAGGTTCATTTCTCTTTAATCAATGATTCACCGTACATAGATACATCCCTAAATGTTTCCGTTGCACGATGTCATCATAATCTACATCATGATAAGTACAGTTGGTATGCCAATCTGTAATTTGCTACCCTCGTCTTCTATATCCGAACTCGTCTAGGATTTCAAAACAGAAGTAATAAGTCTCAGGATTATGATAGATTTACATAAATATAGAGGGTATTGATCTAAAAGCATTCGTTCAAAGATAAGCAACCAGGCGTATTGCCTTTATGATAACACCTACATGTGCCGTTGGCACAACTACAAGGTATCGCATTCATCTCAAAACTGCGGAGCCCAATTAACTTGGTCATACCGACTTCTGACCTCTGGATTTTCGTTGAGGTAAGGGCCACACCGGACATTCGGCAGATCAGGCCCGTCTTTTGATACCAGCACATCGCAACGAACTTCGGGCCAATTTTCTTTCACTTCGCCTGGTCCTAGGAGATCAGAATCATCGTCATCATCCTCCGATCCGTCCTTCCGAACTGTGAAAGTGACGGAGAAGGTGTACATGACCTGTCCCAGACTTAATTGAAGAAGCTTCCTGTGCTCGTTGTAGGGTGTGTCCCCAGGAGTGCGTCAAAGGTCAATGAGATCCCAGAAAGAGTGGTTGATAAAACCACCACTGATTTTGTGCCTATGCCGACGCTCAAATTCGACAAAGGTATCTATGTATTCTGCACGAGAAATGCCCCCAATGGTGCCAACAGGAGCGTTCACTCTTGAGTAAGCTACAGGTGGTGTAATCATGGGTGGCCAAAAGGAGAGATCAGTGTCCCAAAGCCCACGCCAACTGTACTCCTTGATACTCCCATGCGCCTTGAGGCAGTATCCCTTCCTCTTACCACCGAGCTGAAACTTCCACTGAGAGTGTGCCGTCTCGGCCAGATCACGAAGTATATGAAAGCGCTCTGCAATATCTTCGAAGTGAGATGTGACTCGATTCAAACTCGGCATGCAAATAAAGGCACCGGGCAAACACCTCGCATTGTCCCTCCACTGAGCTGTCAACCCCTCGGTAGTGAATGTCACTTGTAGATCCTTGATGCAGCGCCATTCTTCTCGACGAGTAAAGGTATGAAATCATGACTTGTCAAAATAACCTGTCCTGATGTAGAGCTCCAATGACGTTATCCGGTTGGCGGTATACCGCATCATGTTCGTAACTCCAGGGAAGTCTGTACTCAAAGAATCATGGACTACTGCCATCGGCCACTGAAGCAAGATCTTTCGACAAAGTCTGTTGTGAATTACGCAAAGATTTGCATTCTTCATAAGCGTATCCCGAGCTTCGATGAAAACCTTACGGCAGGTGCACAGAAGCTCGGTGTACTAGAACCTACGGGAGCTGCAGAGGGACGAAGCTTGTGTGTATCTATCCCAAGACTGGGCAGGTTTGTATGACACCATAGATGTCCATGAAGCAAGTGGAAGATATTGCCAAGTTCTTTCAAGCTGCTGTGCTCGGGCGAGGGGTTCTCGGTGTCCTTGGGCAGCTCATGTAGCAACCATTGTGGCTCCGGGATACGAAGTATTGGTTTTCCATATCGATCAAGGTATGTATCTTGCTCTTCAAGTGCAAGCTCGTATATGTCGAGACGAAGTTCCTTGGGAAGCTTAAATAGGTGGCACGGGCTCTGGGGATCCACTGTCCATCTTTCAATCTTGCTGCTCATGGATTCTGCTCTTGGTAGAGCATGGTCTAAGGAAGTAGCTAGAGCCATGTCGCCGTTTGCGACGTCGATGAGCTCTTGGTCGACTGGCATAGTTGCTGTGACTGTAGCCAACGGTGTTGGCTGACCTCATGCTTTTCGTTGGCCTCCGGTTGTTGAGGTAAGAGTTGAAGAAGGTTGGTTGGCAGGCTAAGGGCTTTATACTTCTCAGCTGCTCGGCCAGGTAGCACCGCCTTGATGATAAGAGTTGTTTGGATAACCTCGGTGAAGCTATATCATGCGAATCGGGCCGTATGAGAAGATGGTAAAACTTAAACATCAGGTTAGACCTGCATCTCTTCTCGACACTCTGCAAACCCTAAATTACAAAGCAATGGAGGTCAGTATACCGGAGTGTGTGTGTTAGTTAAATGGAATGGACCATGTTGATCACGCCTCAAACAGAACACAAAAACAACACCCAGGTAGGCAACACATGTGCATGACAAAATCCAAGTAAGTGCCAAAGGCTAAGATCAGATCAAAGCTCATGATCTCTTTTCAAGCATTCCCATTGTTCGTTACCGTGAACCTATGAAACTATGACAGAAAAAAAGCCAACTGTTAATAAATAAAAAGAAATAGATATCCCCTTTTGAAACCCGTGCTGTTTCGATAGAGCAATGCATGCAACAACCCCAACGCTATGAATAGTCTTTCTGTTTTTTATTCGTCAGAAGAAAAAGACAGAGCTCCTAGATGAGCTATGATGTAAAAAGAGACAAAGCCATTCTGCATGTATGCAATGCTCACGCTTCATGATGGTGATATATAATAAAAATAGATGTGAGATGGCCCTCTTTGTTTTCCCATTGTGGAGATAAACCATGAAATTCCAGCTAGATTTTCCCTCCTGAAGTTCTTTTTGTTCCCGGTCCGTTGCGCCAATAATGGTATGGATTAAGAGGTATGCAACGGTATTTTGTTTTCATGGCGTTTCAAGAATGATGGCCCAGGCACACAGCTCACGCCCACTCTATGGTCCGCGGCTCCGCATCGCCCGGGTCGATCGATATTGTAGTTTGGGAAGCTCCATCTCAACATCGATGCCCTCATCAGCCTCCATGATATTTGGGTCCACAGCCATGGGTGCCATAGGATCCATAGGGGCAATAGGCTCGGCAGCTTCTAGCTTGGCAAGCTCCATTTCCTTTGACGGTGTTGGGCTGCCCTCTTTCAGGCCGACGGACATATCACGGCGCATGCTAATGGGTCGTCGCGTTCGGACCTTGCCCATCTCGCCTGTTTCCTTGGCCAGCTCGGGCTCTTCGCGTTGAACACGCTCCATCTCCGTCTTGGCCGTCTCAAGGACCTCACCAAGTCTCTTCTGCACCTTGCTGATCTCGTCATTACAGTCTCCATCTCGGAGAAACTGGTGGGCACCGTGCTCGCACATACTTTGCACAAACTCAAGGCCCTTATCTAAATTATCATACACGTCGGGCGGTTGGTCGCTAGCGCCGGATCGGGATATTGACATGGGGCCAAATCTTCTGCTGCTCATATATCGTAGTGAAGGAAGTGCATCGTCATTGTTGCCATCCTCTGACACATCTTGCTCAGCAAGCTTCTTAATTTGGGCAACCCGCGCAGCCATCTTGGCCTTGCGCATAAGATTCCGACTGGACGAGATGAAACGAACAAGCTCGTCAAAGAAACCCTGAACGTAGCTGTCGTAGTAGACAATAATCATGCTCCGCGTTCGGTAGGCCGCGGGCGTATCCTCGTTGGACATCATAGATGGCGACTTTGGCTTCTTCCTAACCTGGGCCCGAGCTCTAGCTTGCGCTGCCTTGATAACTTCTTGTTGTTGGCGAATGGACCTAGGGCTTGGTGTGTATGCTTTTGGTGTTTCGGTTGTCTTTACGGGTGTCTTTGCAGGGGTTTCGGCTGTGTTATTTGCGGGCATGTCCTCGCTGGCCGGATCCTCGGCATAGGCCATAGGAGGATCATCTTTGGGCTTCAATGACTCGGTGGATCCTTTGTTGCGCAGTGATTTTGTCTCTGGGCTCTTGCCTTCTGCGGCAGCAACAGCGGCCAGCTCGGCCTGGCGACGGTCGATCTGGCCGCTGAGGTCGTCAAGGCGCTGCAACCAGTCCGGGACGTTGTTGGCCAGATTCTTGAGCGCATCCATAGCCATGTCGCGGGAATCTATCTCTCGCGGTGGAGCCGTCTTGGCTGTGGTAAAGGGGCCAGGTGATGTTCACCCGACTCCCGAACTGTCGGATAGGAGGTTTAGTGATGAATTGGGCTGAAGTCGGGCTGTGTGTATGCAGTATTACGGCGCGAGGTAAATTGGGCGCAGTGGTAATTGCGTCTAAGCTTTGTGGCAAATCGGAGGCTGATCGACGGCGTCTCGTGTCTCGGCTGGGTCGAAAGCCAATGCGTGGGAATTAAGGTAGTGGTGAATACACACAAGCGAAGCTTTTTGATGAAGACGCGGGTAGAAGATCGGTTCCTGGAAGAGACTCGTGGCAGTCTTCTTTTGTATCGTGATAATCGTGATGGTCGTGGGCGTCGTTAGATAATGCTAGGTGGTTCTCTTCGGGTGCGGGAAGGGTATATGCGTTGATATAGGTGCTCGTAAATGGACCAAAAGACAGAGTTTGAGGAGCCTAAAGCTAATGTCCAAGGTCGAAGGAGGGGATGCTGTAGCTTAAGATTAAAGAGCCAAAGTTGGTTGGTTGTGACGGAAACTGGACGATTCGAGTTGGCTTGGCTTGGTTTTGGTCTGATTCTTGATGGGTCCACTAAGAGAAAGCACCTGGTGTTTGTGATAAGGAGCAGAGCCAACAGGTGATGTTGGACGGGTAGAGGAAGGTCTCGAAACTCTGAAAAGTCTGGAAGACAGCAAGCGAGAAGAAGAAGAGAGATGATGGAAGAATCAAAAACTTGTTGCTTGATCAATCCCTTGCGTCTCCTCTTGTCTCGTCGCGAATTGACAGGGGACTGGAAAGGTCGGAGGCTCTGGCTGTCCTGGGAATAAAAAGCCGGGTAGTGGGCGGGGATCAAGGGGAGCTAGAGAGCGCGGAAGACGGGACTGAAGCGTTGAAAATGTCACGTCTAAACTGGAAGAATGGACCCGATCCCACAGCGGCAGTCGTGTCTAGGTTTAGTAAGTCTGGGTGAGGGTCTGGGACTAGTCTTGTCCGATCTTCCAGTGGTTTTCTAATATCTCAAGCAGTGCTCCGCAGGGTGCAATTGGTTGTGCCGCCTCTAGGCCTCGGGAGAGATGGAACAAGAGACAGCCACAGTTCCGCTAACGACGGGGTGGTTAGGGGCGCGGGAAGTAAACGCCTTAAGCCCTAAACCGGCAAAGGGCGAAAAGAGGTCGGGTCTGATTATGGGGAAGTTGATGAGATTGAGGGGGGAGGGGTTTTGATGTTGAAGAGAGAAAAAGTAAGAAGGAAAGAAGAAGAACAAATCAGCAAAAGATTCTTGTTAGATCAAGGAGATGTACGTAACCCAACAATAAACGAAAACGAAAAAGGAACATGTGGAGTGAATTGGGATAGGATAGATCAGCAAATAGAGCATGAGCATGAGCATGAGCATGAAGCAGGCATGAGCATGGGCATGGGCGTGGCATGTCAGTCATGGATGTTATGCGAGCGAAAAGGCGGGATGGGGATGGCGAGAGATTTTATTGCAATGCATATCGCTTGGCAAGGTTCAAGGTCAAGGTCCTCACTCTCGATCAATCAATCAACCAGTGGAACATGAGAAGAGAGAAGCTTGCTCGGATTGTTTTGCCCCGTTCTCTCTTTTCATTCCAGAAACAGGGTGTTTCTCAATCAATTCCTCTTCGTCTTCATCCAAGGGGGGCGTATTCGAGGGCGTGTACAGCACATAGACAACGGTTTGGAGGAACTGAACTGACTGGCACACTGCATATTGCATGCAACTGCATGTACCACTAACACATGCCACATGCCACTCGCTCATATTGACACCTAGAAACCTGGGGGCATAAGGTCTTGAGGATCGATGCGACAGAGCAGACGGCGGCAGGGCGGCAGGATATGCCCCCGCGGTGGCACAGTAGGCACCTCAACAGTGCCTTGGACAAAACGATGCAGGTAATCACGAGGTGTCATCCTTGACACTCACGAACACTCTACTGACGTTACTGTACATGCTGGGTTACTAAATCCGTCATATTCTCACTGTGAAAGAGCCGGGCCTCGGACACGACTGAAACTCTAAAGTCAGAGACGAGGCCCTGGCACCTAAACTAAAACAAACCATCACCAAAACCACTTTATAGTACAGTACATGGACCCTTGCGATGTGATCGGACGCACGCACGTACGAGATATGCCACGGGGCGCTCACTTGCGGGATAGTGCAGGAAGGGATGGGATGGATGAGCGGGATGGCGTGTAAAGAAAGGAAAGGCGTAAATGAGGAGAGAAATGAGACTGACGTAGGAACGAGAATTGGGCTAAAATGCGCCTCGAATTGATTGCGGCTTCGCTTGTTGAGTTTGTCCTTCAACATCCAAACAAATGGCCCGGAGCTCTCGACAAGATTTGCCTCAATCAGGATAATTGATTTAGGGCTAATACAATTCATCCTGACTTATTCCGCACTCGTAAACACGGAATGCATCAGTGGAGTATCATCAAAAGGTCAACCATGATACCCTCTTTAACATATGTATACCATTACATATCAAGACCAACAAACATATCTCGAGGTATCTAGAGCTCAACTCTTATGATATGACGAATTCCTTACAAAACGGAAAATAGCCGTCGATCGCATCACTTGTCCCACACCGGCTCGCGACTCATCCTCATGGCCTTTGCTTTTTCTTTCTGCTTTTCACCTGCCACAGTATCCGCAAGACATGCTCTCGTGCCGGGCCGTCGGCGACGGGTAAACAAGACGGAAAGACAAGGAAGTACTACCTAGGTTGAATGTCGCCCTCGAAGCCTAAAATGGGAGATTCTTGCGCTTGGAGAACGCGTACGGATAATCTATTGCCTCAAAAGACGAAGTGAATTACCTCTAGATAAAAAGCTGATGGTGTGTATGTCTTTCTGTTTGTAATCGGCGAGCTAAACATTCCGACCGAGCCCGAAGCCGACAATATGGTTTGCTTTCAATGATATGATGAATGGTTCTTCGATGTAATAAGTAACATATGGGCATATTTGCTTTTGTCCAACCATCACTCAGCCATTAGATGGACCCTTGACGAGCTACGATCCCTGCGCCACACCATCATGTATTTTCCTCCTCTGCACCGTTTATTTATTTCGGCTGCTTCTCACATTGAGCCTCAGGTTGCACGCAACAAGACTGGCACCTGACTACGAATGAAGGTTTCTCAGAGACGAATGGGATATGACCACGACAAGTGACCTTTTGATCACAATCGTCACGGCTGAGAACACAGTAACACCCCAGTCCGAATGGCATTCTGATGCTGGCAATATTTAGTGAGCCCCGACTTATACCGCAGGGATAAGTAATTTTCCATTCTCTAGAAATGACAAAGAAGCAGAATCGACCATTCCACGAGTTCCAAAGCTACCACATCAAACAGGGCGTCCAATCAAGAACCAGGCAATACAGATTGCCGTTGTAGATAACGGGCAATGGCCTCCATCTGGTTCAAATACCCTTGTAATATCCTCACACGGACGATCTTTTTCACTGAAACGACCTACCTAGGAAGGAAGGTAGAGGATTGAAGAATACCGAGAGATACAAATACAAAGCGTAGAGTTTCTACTCTGCAACCTTGCACAGCAGGCCTCCCGTTCGTGTGTGCGTCCTGAGCATAAATTGAATTCGCATAGCTACCGGTTCGCTGCAATTTCTTCATTTGGCTGTGCCACGACATGCGCATCGGGAAGAACTCATCAGCCTTATTCATCATGGAGTTGTCATTGTGCTCTGCTTGTTGTAAACGAGGGACATCAAACGCTCGAACCGCATCTTTGACCTATTCTGGTTACTCTTCACTAGAGTATGCCCGTTGCCCCGTTTGCTAGTGGTACTGAATTTAATGATCGGCGACATATCACCGTCTCAACATTTGGCGGTCATCTTCCTGGTGATCGGGGAATATTCTAAAAGCCGCAGCCCACACCCATCGGTTAGGCTGTTGGTTCTTGGTTAATTTCGAGTGTAACGCCAGATCAGAAACCAACCACTCTTCAAACTCGGATCAGAAAGAGAGAGAAAAAAGAGGCTGTGTCTCTCTCTGCCGCGTGTTCAACGGTCAAAGGACAACACATTTAGCCAAGAGGATCATCTCACATAACGGTACTGCAGAGGGTGCATATCAATGTCGCATCAGACAATCCGTAACATAAACTACTAAGCGAGAATGTTCTGACGATTTGATCGACTGTTGATTGTTCCGTATATAGCTGGATTGACCGATGATTTTCTTTACAACGGAGGCTAAGATACGGCATCTCAACCCTTTCTCGTCGTGTTCCGAAGGATTTCGGTTCTCTGTTCCCTTGTCAATAGAGTGGTCTAGGCATGTATTCTCGTTGCTGGAATACAGAGATTGATTATTAGTTGAAACGTCTGCGTCTTCTCCGCTTGTTTGGCCCCAACTTTCTCGCTTCGCTTCGCTTCCGCAATGTGCTAGTTCAACGGTCAACTAAGCTCACTTTTGCGCCCGGTCCAAACATGAACATGCAGTGAATACGCCTCCCGTCTCGATACATTGTCATGGATCCAGGGTAATCGATGTCATGTTGCTCGGCACTTACGGAGCGAAACCCACGCATTGCATCAATGGTCATGATACCATGGCATCCATGTTCCTTGACAAAGTAACTTTGGGCCAACACAACGAGCAAGGTTGCAGGCGTCAGCCATTCATCACCTGACTTGAGTCTGTTGGTCAAAGAGACCTCTCATGCCTGCATCCTCATTACTCTTTTTCCCTTATTACCAACAAGTGCCGTGTCTGCATGGGGCTCGAAATGTCTCATGGTCGTCATGAAAGTCCCCGGTTTCTCAGGCGAGCCAGCGGCGTTAGACATGTTGGTGGCTGATGAGCAGGGCAGAGCAGGGATTGACCTGATGGTGGAGGTGTCAAAAAGGTCTAGAATTTGGTGAGATGCTCGGCACCAAGCGAAAGGAAAGAGACAGAGAAAAAGAGATTGAGAGAGTCCGAGTCGACATCTCAGCGGTGTGCACGTCACAAATCAACAGTCTCTTGCAGTTTCAACGTTGCACTCAAAAAGTTGGTCAGCCAACCCAAATTCGTCAACGCGCAGGTATCAAATCAAGTGAAGGTGATATACGGTGCATTGGCTTTACCGGGTATACCTTGGGATTCATATCAAAGTATAAGTACTTTCCAGTCACAACTTGTCAACCTCGAAATCTCCATAACTTAAGCGTCAGGGGCTTTAGGTTCATAAAGATCGACGAATAGCGCTGTGTGCTTTGGCCTCAACTTGTCTCTGGTGTTGGCCTTACTTGTCTCACGGATGCCATGGCCGGCTCGCTCCGCACCAACAAACGATGCATAGAAAACGGCCGAAACGGTCAAAAGGGGGCTTTGAGACAGCTGAAGCTTGTGCTTGGTGACGACACATTACGCGATCTGCTGCAGACTGCCATATCCAGATGAGAGGCAGACTGAGACAAGCATTCGTTCCGCTTTTGAGACGATTGGTGAGAGCCAGAGACATGCATCGTAGATCCAGTGTGTTATCTGTCTGAGACATCAAATCGACCTGGCTAGGCCGTTTCCGTCCTACAATTGTCGTACGTATCTAAATAGCCTAGTAATTGAGGAGTAGTTAGTTCAAAGGCCATCAACGCTCATCTGTCTAACTCGGCCATGATGGATATTGTAAACTCAGCATATACATTCCAATGACTTGGACAACAAGAACCCTCCCTCTATCTAACCTTGATATCTGACTGACCACCCTCTTCGGAACAGGTCCGAATAGCCCCGGCCACCACCAAAGAACTCTTTGGGCTTGTTGGTTCTAAATTCCGGTGACAGTTCGACAGCCAAGGAATTATCGTTCAATGGCGTGTTACCTAGATGCCAAGACACACGCGTAGTGCACGTTTACGCTTGTCATGCTGACATGATACATCCGCTGTTCCTTGACTCGAACCATGCCACCTTTTATGCTCCCGATTAGTGCCGACAACTACCGACGGGTCAAGTCCAACCTGCTCTGCAGTTAGTATAGAATTGGCGTTGAGTTGGCGTTGTGGTTGTTTGCTTGTCTAGCTTGTGGAGAAGCGTCCCTGCTAGTTGCCGAGCCTGAAAGGCCTAGCGAGTTGCTAATTGCTAGTCTTCAGCTCAACAGGCCCCTGCTTATATAACAGTTGTAACGATGGAATAGCAGCCGATGTCACCTTGAGCCTGTCCTGTTATAGAAGGCAGCTATATTTTCTAATCAATTATCGATCTGTATGAACATGTAACGCTTTGCGCAAAATGTGTGATGTAGTAATGAAAGGTTCAGTTTCAAGTAAACACCACAACCAGTCCAACATGATCCACGATTCTAGTTGTGGAGCTATCAGCTCATGTCGATCTCGAGCTTCTAGACCAGTCCATGGCTAAGGATGTTTGAGTTTGACATGATCGCCTTGCCATATGCTATGGAGCAATTGGCCATGGCAGGACTGGAAAGGAGAGGATCAGCTCTTGTCTTAGACCATTCATTAATCGTCGCACAATGCTCAATGCGTCCCTCATTCCAAGGAATAGAGTCTAACCAACCAAGAGATAGGTATTGCAACAAATGTTCAGCAGCATGCACTTCTTGATCCCTCTGTTGATTGTAGCCCCTGGTAAGTATCAGGGCAAAGAAGGTCGCTAACATCTATAGCTTTGCTCATGTGCATTGGTCTAGGGTAGTGGGATCCGGGGACTCAACTTGTTGAGTAGCAAAATTGAGCATCTATAATTCTTGTTACCGTTATATTAGATATCTTCTTATTGGAATAAATATCGATGATTGATATTAAGCACGAAGGATATGCATAACTCTTCACAACTCGGTGAGGAACACGTGGTTTACTATTTATTGTCAACTCGCGACTCAAATAGCCTTTACAGAACATCGTGTCTGACAACAGGGAGTCTTTATACAAACGGCAACAATATACACAGGATTTGGAGGAAAATATGTGATATGCTCTGCATTCCTCGATGTGACTTGGTTGAAGCGTCCAGAACAATACATACAAGACTTAAGCCGGTAATTCATGATCATGCCCTGGTTGATGAATCTCAATTCCGCATAGATACAGTAACACTACACGGTACTAACAATACGCAGGGTGTCTGAAGAGACACGGGACCTTGATGATGCGATACAAGAATCCCGATTTGCAAACTTGACTCAATCGAGTAAATATGAAACACATGTCAATACATGACTCAGTAGGGCATGTGAAGGTTAGCATGGATGACAGCGGAATCAACGTTCCGATCCCGTATTATCAACTGATTCATACGATTGCTAGTTAAGATCTCAGCCACCGATTCACGATAACTTCAATGACGCCAATCCCGGCATAGCCGGCGGCAGCAAGCGATAGCCTAGCTTGGACACCTCCAAAGATTGGCTGCCAGAGGAGTGAGAGGAGGTTTTCCCTGCTTGGGAATGACATGGGCAGCCCGGGGCTTTCTAAGCGTTGACACTCAAGGCGGCCGCTCCAGAGCCTCACAAGGAGAGGATGATGAGAAGTCAGGGTTACGATGTGAGCTAGATAATCTCAACCACCGAGACAAAGCTAGGATAGTGAGTCAAGATGATCGACACGCGGCTAACGATTATTTAGAGGAGAAAATTCCACAAGTGTGATAGGGTCTTGTTCAGCCTGCCGGAAGTAAAGATGCTATATGTGTTCCTGGAGAGTAACACTGCTAGATAATAACCAAAACTTAGCTCCTTCAATATCAACCCTACAAGTGCACTACAGGACCAAAATAGCATCTCGGTAGTTACTTAAGGCTCTAAACTGAGCCTTGGCAACCCCAGCTTCCTATCAAGTTGGACATGTTGCTTACGTCGGAACATGAAGCCTAAAAGAGAAAGTTTGCCGAGTTCATGGGCCAAGGGTCTCAGAGTAAGCTGCTAAACTTATACGGGAATGGTATCATCCTGCCCGGATCCGTTGACCCGTCCTCCGTCGATATGAGAACGAGGCCGGGGTGTTCTAATGAGGTGAAACCCTCCGCTCAGCAGTAGAGAACAACAAGTTAAGAAGAGAGAACAAGAGAGAAGTAGGGGATAGACTCACAGGCTTGACACTTGCTGCCGAGTTGAGCTGAGCTGAGTGATTGTTCATTTTAACATGTCGTGCCATACCTCGGCTGAACATATACAGAATTACGTGCATAGCCGTGCTGGAGTATCCGAGTCTCGTGCCAGTCAAAACCCCATCACCACATTTCTCTTTACAGCAGTAGTCGGCAGCAGCTAGCGTAACACACGTGTCACTGCACATCATAGTCATAATCTCCAATGTTCAAGTTGCTGTAAGCGCCCTCACCAAAGTGCGGGCCGCTTCCTCCAAAAAAGCTTGGCTTGCATCCATCCGTAAAGCCCCCTGTTCACAGCTCGGGAGGTTGCACTGAACGAGACAGAAAGAATAATCGGAATCGGAGGCGGACCGACTCCAAAACTTGGTCCGAACTAGAAATCGCCGCGGGAATGATGACATGAGATTTACTAATTGTGATGCAGTAAGGAAATGGGATGAGAGTCTTGGCAATTGTGAGTTGTTATATCGGTTGTGATCTCGGCAGAGCACACACAGCAAACGGTATCCATTATAACACACAGACAGAAACAATTTAGAGACTTGAAATACCCCGTAGCTTCAACCTCTTCCGAAATTCAACGGAGGCTTCAGCAACAGGGGTTGAAACACGGACTTTAACATGCTCAGCCAGGATTGGAGATATACATGAGTTATAATTTTTCTCCATGAGGTGACATGGAGAAGCTACTCTGACTGCCTCATGCAAGAGACAATGGCATTCCTCGCAGTCCATGCCTACATAGAAGCAATCTCCGTTGCATCACCGGTGA
This sequence comes from Fusarium heterosporum, assembly GCA_013396295.1. Classification (NCBI taxonomy): domain Eukaryota; kingdom Fungi; phylum Ascomycota; class Sordariomycetes; order Hypocreales; family Nectriaceae; genus Fusarium; species Fusarium heterosporum. The sequence goes on along the minus strand of JAAGWQ010000051.1, from coordinate 253,939 downwards.
ATTGCCGATATCAAGATGCGCCATCACAGCAGACTGAGACATGCTTCCGCGCACAACGGAATCAATCAGTGGAAAACACACCCATCTGCGGAAATATCGTAGATTGCCTCATGCATGCTTCTAGAACTGTCACTTTCTTACCGTGGCCCTAGCCCTCACACCCCCAACCTCTTTCATTTCGTCTAATCGGGGGCTTTTTGTCTGACGAGAAACAAGATCATCATCAGCTCGGCCAGGATTGATACACCGTGCATCTGCATTGCATGGCATGCCGACATATGCATTTATGTTACTTGGTGGCTGCACGAATGGCCTCCTTCACCGCATCGTTTGCTGAGAACGACTACAGGACATGCGCTTCAAGAAGCGGACGAGGATAGTCGACTTGTTGCTCCGTGTTTCCGTCCAGCCTTGTTCATCTCGGACATGCCCCCAGTCTAGATAAAGTACGTTGATCAGATCGCAGATCTTTTGATCCTATGGGTCTCGTGTTAGCTTCCTGCTGGTGGACTGCGATATTCCTGACATGACCGGATATTATTCCTCTGATATAGCGACGATCACTTATGTGCGTGCACTCGCTTCGGTATCGAGAATACGCACCGACCATTGATACATGACCGGTGCGTCCGAGCCAAGTTTCGTAATGTTTTCATCCGGCTATCAGTTATCCGGTGTTGATGGGGCTAGATATGCCAGGGAGCGTATGCCAAAATTTGTCCCAGGGGTTCAGCAAGGAAATGGCCAATCTTGTGCTTTGACCTTTGGAAGTCTCGTATATAAGACAGGGCTTAAATACGAAGTACTTAGTTTGTGGTTAGAGTATCTATAGGAAATAGATAGTGAAAGTACATCCGTCATACAGAGTACATGAGATGATGTCTCGAATACGTATTGACTAGACATTTCCAAGACCGACCAAAGTTTGTTGATCTGGAGTACCATCGGAGAAGAATAGCAACGTGTTTAGCAGCACCTACCTAGGCAACGTCTTTTGGTTCAATATGTGTAATTATGGTCTCTGCAACCAAGCCTCTCGACTGCACTCATTGTCTTGATCAACACCTAAACTTATAGCCTTGAGCAAGTACCCTGCTGGCTATATACAGAGCAGAACGGGGTTCAGATTGAGCTGCATCAGTCTTGGTATTGAGATTCAAGCTCCATCGTAAGATATATGTTAAGAAACAGGCACCGTGATAGGATGTATCGTATAACTGTCACGATGTTACCCACATATGCGTTCAAAACATTGTGGCCTTGAGAGAAGACAAGGGCAATAATACCGTAGGCTCTTTGTTATACCGTCCTCTAATCTATATGGAGTTTCTTGTTTAGAGTGTGTCTAGGTTCCATCAGAAACGCTGAATCTTGGTCTCGTGAACCTACGACCAACAGAAAATTCCCGGAATACCAGTGGTAACTCGGTACAGTGTCTCACTATCCGGGAGGGCGTGTAGAGTTAGGATCTTCCAGTTCATATGCCTATATCCGTACGTTGACATGGCAGGTATGCGATCTCGGCGTAAATCAGCAGAGTGTTCGCAAACTACAGTAGAACGATTAATGCCTTCTTTGCTCAGAGATTCAATTATACAAAGTACTTTAGCCAAATTGATTGCATCTTATTAAGTCTGAGCATAGGAGATGCTAAACTAAAGGCTACTCTGGTAAGGATTGCATGAGTCCTTCCACTCGCGATCATGGATTGTTACAAAACTTGCGTAGGGCACGAAGGAACGTCACTAAATACAGCGGATTATTGTCTTTCTAAGTAGTATTGAATTCTGCTTGCCTCCTCACAACGACTTCAATTCTCCACAAGACTCTTATAAATATCCGTATTAACTCAGGTCTTGGGTAACCCGTAAGTCACATGAGGTGAAGATTGAGTTCAAAAGACGCCAGATCACATATTTTAAATTTGAAAAGCATTGCTGATCGGTCAAAGAAAGCATATATATATCTTACGCGAGCTGTTCTTGAGAACTGGTTCCCTTAGTATGTTACCCCGATGCTCAAGACCATATCATAGATCTGATACCATTGACGCAAGAGCCAGATCACAGTAACCTGGCTCTTTTACTGTTTAATATACAACCGTCTTACATACTCGGATTCATCAGTGCGTTACCGCGAGTAAGATTTGGGACACAGCATCAAACCATGTTGACTAAGAGTAAGAAACCATAACATCATCCCCTTCCTATTCACTCAATAATAACCAGCCTAGAAAGTGTTGAAAGATTCGACTAGGCTGAGTGGCAGAAAAGATTAGGCAAATTATTGAGATATTTTTGACTAAACTTTCCCAAATACTCTTGTTATTTAGTCTAAAGCAGTTAACTTTCATGGTACCCCGAGGCCAACTTGGCCTACCACTTCCACCTCCACATATTCCACACATCATCTGCCAACCCAATTCTATGGCCAAAGCTCGTTCTTCTCCCACGACCCGTCAGTCAAGCGGTAGTTCCATCTCTTACCATCCGCCGGATCAGTCAAGTCAACTTGGTCCACCTCCTCTGGCATAATGACAACAACGCGGAAGTTCTTTCTCGCAATCTCGTCGTCTAGGTCTTCAACCTTTTGTCCAAGCCCAAGGCCAGGAGCAGGCTTCTCGTCCCGCTTCGTCCCCGGAGGCGGGTTGCGGAAGGATCCTCGCATGCCGGGACTTAGGTTTCCAAAGTGCGCTGTTACCTCCTTGCCCCAGTTCCAGGTGCTCGAACCGTCGTCCTTCTTTTGTCGCATGTGCTTCTCTATCTCCTCCTTAACGTGCGATGCTGAAGGGTCATCGATGTCTTGGCCAAGGAGATAAGCACGGCCGCGTATACGCCACTGTGTTTGAGTCTCAGTGACCCAAAAGACGGCCTCGACTGGACCGCCGCCACCAGACTGGGGAACATTATCTCCCTTTGGTGATAGCTCGGGGACCTTCTCCATGCGAGCATCGGTGGTGATGGTGAGAAGATCACTTTCATACAGAGGAGGATTCAGTGGCGCCTGGTTCTTGGGATTGACAGGAATTTCAGCCCAGGTGCCTCTGTAAACGACAGTGCGAGAGCGCGGTGTTACTGAAGAAGAGTTATGATGATGGAGAGTGCTTAGCATAAAGGTTGGCGAGTCCATCTTGTCGATATGGGACAGAAAGGCTGAGCGCCATGGCGCAGCTGGAGTCGGCTGAGATGCGGACATTGTGTGTTGAAGATGTGTGAGAATCTGTGTTGTTCGCTGGATAGAACGTGCAATGGGTCTCATGGGTGAATGAGTTGAGCTATGATGGGGCTTTACGGCGTGTGATTGTGGTATAGTTGTGAGGTTGTGAATGAAGCCACTGAATGATAAAGTCGTTGAACCCCACTTCGATATTCAGCATCATCTATGAGTCATGACAACAGCAGTCAAACCATGAATTGGCATTAGGATAAAGCAATGTGAATTGAATGTGTATGCTACCCTACGCCATTTATCGCGGCTGATTTAAGAATTTCATTGGTGATAGAAGCGCTGGGAATAATTCACAATATTGATTATCGCCGGAGTCGAGACGGTTAAGCATTACCTGAGTCAACGCGTTGGTTGATCCACATTCATATCCAGAGTATCCCCGTCCTCGGGTCTCAATATGAATACCAAAATTCAAAGCCGTAGTATCACCACTAGGTTTCTGTAGTGTTGAGCTTGATTTCTGCCAATGCTACCTACTGGCCAAGGACACAGACGATGTAAGTGATAGGGTAAGCTTGCCAGTCATGCAGATCAAGTTCAAACCCACTAATGACTCCAACAAGGCTGCCCAGCCAGCTTTCGAAAACTATGACTAATTAGCCGGTCAGTTTAAGTCAGTAAAGACGCTTCCTGGTTCATCTCCCATGCCAATTCATTCTTGAGATTTGATAAATTTTTGTTGAGCAATCTTGTGATGAGGCACAATACCCCTGGAGTAGGATTCATTTGCTGAGCTGCGATAACGAAGAAATCAACTGTCATTGCTCCATGACGAGATGCAAGACCAATAGTTGGAAGGCGCACTGTCACCCTGCTGATGAGCGTTCACAGAAAATTACAGAACACCATATGTACGTCATGAACATCGGCTCAGATTGGTCAAAGAAGTTCTCTCTGGAAGGTCTAGACCGTCCCGGGTCCGGGGCCTGAAAAAGACTAGTTGCGCAGCCCCGACACCCGGCGGCAATACCAAATAGAAGTTGGCGACGGAAACAGGGATGAAAGTACAAGCCTAACGACCCTACAAATTGTCGCCGTCACAATTGTAATGTAGGGAGATGAACTTGAATGAATAGGGCGATGGACCGACAAAGTAGCGCTTTTCCATTTCATCCCGCTCGTATCTCGGCCACTATTGTTTCGACCTTGCAGCTGAGAAAGGAATGCCAATCAGGTCTTCGGCGGCCTCCGAAAAAAGGCAGTGATCGACAAATCCTTCTTCCGTTCTTTCTCGAAGCTTGCCTCCTACGTACATTGATGTACAGTAGCGCCAACTGCCAACTGCCGTGAGATTCTTTGGGGTTCGACAAAAAGCGAACAACATCGGGGCCAAGCTCTTTTGGAGTTGGGGTAATGGCTTCATGGAACGCGGTTCAAAAGCCACATACGAAGGGGAAGACCAAGGAAGTGTTCACATGTTCCATTCCGTTTCCAGGGGCGCAGTCGATATTGAGTTTAAGACCACAAGAGCCCTCCGGAGGCTTTGGTAGGTCAATCATAGCGGAGAAGATGGAGATGCTTGTCTCAGGCACGAAGATCAACTAGGACTTGTCGGGGCGACGTAGTGCCTCTAAGGTGGTTAACCAGAAGACTTGGCTTTGGCCCGATGCCGCCGGCGCCCGACTTTACCAGGGTGCCGGGCTGTTGGGATCGTGTTGGCCTTCCTTTCCGTGACGATCACTTTCCGACGCGTTCCATTCAGCACTACTCAAGTTCATCACAATTCCCTGACCTTAGTCTGCGATTCGAGGTATTGTGTGCCGAGTTGTAAATTTTAAACGGCACCAAGATCGTCTCCCAATAATGCCCAACAGCCAGGAAATCATTATTAGACATACAGGTTCCCAGAATCCCAGTCAACATTTGGAACCATACAGTAGTGGCACTCACAAGACATCCCTTTAGTGTCACCGTTTCGGTTGTCTCTAATTACTGGTTGCTTCGCTATGCAGACTTTAATCATCTGCCCTGGTATAACGTTTGAATTGAGCCTGCCGGTCTCACAGTGATAACTTTTGAATTGCTTTCTTCAGTTGGACAGCGTTGAAGAGGCGTTCGGCCAAGTGGAGATGGTCACTGCTCTGCAGTTAGTGAAAATGGCCCCAGGCCTAGGCCAGCCATAATTGCGTGTCTTTGCACCCCGGGTTTCCCAAGAATCCAATGATGACATGACCGAACTTTTCAAATAAGGGTTGGAAAAAAAGATTGGAGTACCCTTGGTGGGGGTTCATGGGTAGATCTGCATGACTTTTATGTCAGGGCCGCGGACACCCGAGGAACGACCTAGTCAGCGGAACCGGCACTTGCGAGGCCATCGACGGAACGGAATGATTAGTCGATCCGTGCACCGTTTAGTTCTTGATAGTCACGGAGTACCTCTTGAACCGGTACCTGGCCGAGCCTAGAGGGGAGAAAGGAGGCTGAAAGTGAAAGGCCTCGCTTGAACAGAGTGGGATAGAGTCGGAGGGTTTCCTTGATTCGAAGCGAGCGTGGGAGACAAGGTTGATGATGAGAAGATATCGAGTGAAAGCTGGTCTGATGTTACCCCCTTTGTATCGAGTAATGTAGTCTAGCGATACGTTTCGGACGGTACATGGCCGTGAACTAGTGCATCAAAATCGGTCGGCAAATTCCCATTGGTAACATTGGGCGCCAACAGTTTCGACAGTTGATGCCTTTTGCGGCTTTAGCTTGCTTTCGTCTACACCCGTCAGATTTGGTCGCGATTTGTATCGATCGAGGAGGGTTCTAAACTTTGATATCCAATGCCTGCTTTGCATAACGATCCAAGCGAGGTCTCAGTTTTATACTAGCACAACGACCAAGATCCTGAAAGAAATGAAGTCAAAATTAGGTGGCCCCATCTCGACATCGGGCGTCGTTTCTTTGGTGGTCAAAGAGTTGTGTCAACGGTAAGACGTCTGCTGAGTCGGCATCGTCTGAGTCGTACATAACCCCAGCGATCAAACGGGTGTACGCGAGAAGATACATGCGTATGCAAGAAAAATAGCCGCGATCTGTGGTGTATTATACAGAATGGGATTGGATGGTTGGACGAAAATTGTCATTACCCTGGGCCTTGGGCAGGTACCAAGAGTCAAAAAACCACGCGCCAGCGGGCGCAACTTCCCCGTAACACGCATACAACTGCCATTAGAGGCATGGTAAGTTAGGGGTCTAGGAAGGTACGCTAGGCAGTTGCAAGCTGCAGCACCCAAGTACTTGCCTACCTACCCTTCATTACACTTCATTACACTACCACTACCACTGCCACTATCATCGTTCACTAAAAGTACCCTAGGTACCCATACCTCTCACTCTGTTACTTGCTCCGCCCCCGCCTTTTTTTCACCCCCATCACTTATTTTGACTCTTTTTCCTTCACTTTGTCCCATTTCGCAATTCCCTTTTCTTTTCCGGGGTCTCGTTTTTTTCTTCATGTCGAGTTCGATCTTGCTTATTCCCTTGATTTGTTGGTGAATCCTTCAAGGCTCCCCTACGTTCTGGTGTGTTGTTCTTGTCAGCCCTTTCTACTTTGCAGCTGTCACATATCACTATCGTGGTCGCTGTCAACCATCATTATTTATCACCACGTCACTTCTGCTCCTGCCTCTAAATCTGCCCTAACAAACTGTCCGCCATTCACCTTACCCCAGCTACAACCGCTGCCGCTGCCGCTGGTTCTGCCGCCCATGCCAATATCCGGCCGTTATTTCCAGCGCCCACTGCCAACATCAGCCGAGTCCCGAAGACATTGAATAATTATAGCCATTCCCATCTCCGTCTAATCAGCAAGTCCCATCAACAATATTTATTTCCGGCGCGCCCTTCACCCCCAAACCTTATTTCCAGAGCTATCCAGAGCTCCCAGCTCCCAGCTCCCAGCTCCCAGCTCAGCTTGAGATCCTCATTCGACTCGACTTCTTTTTGGTCCAGATAAATCCCAGATTTCGGCCCCAGTTTCCAACAGATCCAGCCCTTGATTCATAGCGTCCAATAAACGCACCCGCATTACCGTCAGAAGGATTATCCACTAGATCGATCAACTTGATGAGTATCGCACTGCCATCCATGGATCTACCACAGCGGGCGCTTCCGCGTCACCATCACCAACCACCACCACTCTCAAATCCGTCGCCTTCTCATCTTCCGCCGCAACATTCTGCGTATAGTCCTGGTCCAGGCGCTTCTCACCCAACGCTCCCTCTCCCGGGTACTCATCCTCCCTCTTCGGTCCTGACACCAGGCTCGGCTTCAACCTCTCCGGCATCCATCTCTCACCAGCTGCCTTCGGCTTCGGCTTCAACGACCTCAAGGCATCATACTGGCGACTATGCAGATGCAGAGGACCCGGATGCGACCACGCCGCTAGATGGAGAAGAGCCTCCAAAGAAGAAGCAAAAGCGCAACAAGCCAACTCTATCATGCCACGAATGCGTGGAGCGCAAAACTAAGGTGCGTTATATTGATACTGTTGAATCTCAGATCATGCTGTCTATCGTCTCGTTTTGTGCTGCCTCGTTCACTTTATTCTATCGAGATGAGCCCACTTTCCCCCGACGTTCAGGTTCCCTTGAAAATCCGATCATACTATCCTGTCTTATAACATCCAACTGGATTTGCTTTCTGTTACCTATAAGGAACTAGACACTACTAAGAGCATGACTTACTGATACCTCATGAACAGTGTGATAGAGGTCGGCCTCATTGCCTTGCTTGTAAGTACTTTCGCAGCTTGGCTATATGTACTATACTGACCCCAACCAGGCATAAAAAGACAAACGGAATGCAGATACGCCCACGTTGCCAACCTTCTCGAGTATGTAGCCTCCCAGCCGATTCCCGCCTGTTTCATGCTAACAATCAAATAGAGAGACCACCAGATCTGCTGCTAATGGCCGCCGAATGACCAAGCCTCCCAAGAAGAAGTCCAGCACAAGTGGAAAGTCCCCTATCCCAAACATCGCAGATAGAGGCATGTCAAGCGACCCCAGAGCGACATCCCGAGGTGCTGTTGCATTGTCCATTGGGCTCCTATCCAACGTCCCCTATTCCCTACCCTCAGCCAGCAATGTCTTTGGTATTGGATCGGAACACCCTTTCGCCAACTACTGGACTTGCGAGGGGGGCCTGTCAGAAGTAATTTCGGTACTCCCTGACAAGATACAAGCCGACATACTGCTCAGCCGGTACTTTGAGTGCGTTGACCCTGTGTATCCCATGATACATCGCCAGACATTCTACGCAGACTATGAGCACTTTTGGCAGATGAATCAGCAAGAAAAGAACGACACTGATCCTTCGTTCATTGCATTGATATTTGTCATGCTGGGCCTGGGCACCCAATTCGTGACGTCGACGACATCACCTCAAGAGCGAAAGCAAACAGCAGAGTTTTATGCCTCGGCTAGCAACCAGGCCCTTCGTATTGCTTCGTATCTTAGCAGTGCCTCGCTACGTTCTATACAGGCCATAGTTTTGTTGGTGTACTTCCTCATCAATGACAACCATGCTTCAGACGGATGGGCGTTCGCCGGCATACTAATCCGACAGACTTATGCTATGGGACTGCATAGGGATCCAAACATTGGTAAGTTGTATCCCTCTGTCTCCGGCTAACCCATTACTGATTCTGAAAAGTAACACCAAACGCCACTTTGTTCGAAAAACAGCAGCGTAGAAAGGTCTGGCAAGCAGTATTACTCCAAGACACTTTCCTAACGGTCCTTCTCTCTTTGCCCCCTTCCGCGACACATACAGATGTTTCTGTCGAAGATTTGCTGGATGATGGTTCATCTATTGCAAATAGTGATCCTACAGATACAGCCTATATCCGGGGCTCATGGACTTTGGCCAACTTAGTCCAGGAGACAATCTGCTCACCTAGATCACTGGATCTGCCCATCTGCACCACGGCAAGGCATAAATCAAAATTGATCGCCGACTTTCGAGCAGTTTACCGGTCGTTTCCGGATGTATTCCGATCCTGGGATCCTGAGAGCATCACAGCGCTTGCGAAAACGAATGAAAGGGTGGTTCGTCAGACTCTGTTCCTGACAAGCAACTACTTCCACAACTTGATGCTGGTTCACGCTTCCGAGAGCCCCGATGTTCCTGTCAATGTTCGTGGGACACTGGAGGCGGCGCACGATGCCATCACCGCCTTCTTCCTTCTCTTTACTTTGCTTGAAATAGAGGCGCGCGTCTGGTGGGTTTTCAACCACAGGGCTTTCCTGGAAGCGTTATGTATTGGCAACGTCCTAAAGGAGGCTGCACGAGAGCCAGGTGGTGCAGACATGATGGCAAGAGATCCTTTACTTGTCAGAGCGAAGGCTGATATCAGTGAGTGCGCATTTCGAATGTTTCGGCAACCTGCTAACTTGTCAACAGCGCGTATGATACAGATCATGCAGGTTATGGGCGAAGACTCCGAAGTAGCGAGAACGCGAGTACAAGTTTTGAGTGACTTCCTAACTTGAAAAAGGCGAGGTTTTGATGAAAGAGTTCTTATTAATGACTGAACGAGGCGGATGGAAAGAAGTGGTTTGTATTGTTAGCGGTGGGATTTTGACCAAACTTGAGCAGAGTTTGGCATGGTATGTACGTATATACTGCCTGATATAGATGTTCATATTGTACGATGAAACTGCTGCGAGTGTAGATAGCTCTTGAGCGGGGACGGATAGAAATTAGCGTATGTACAATGCAGGGAATGCGATCAAAGTTGTTCAAGCCCTTATTCCCGGTCTTGTTTGAAATTCGCAATGGATATGGTTAACTTATGACTGATTTGGTTAGCTGTGCTGATTGAGGAGGGACATAAGAGGGTGTAGACACGGTGAAAAAGACGTCAGAAGCATATTGAAGGTATTCCCGAACGAGATACTGCCAAGACGACAAATGCAAAGGATTGCCGATGCCGTCAAGCTCCACCAACGACTCGGCTAGGGGCTGAGGATTGAACTCGTCAGCTCGCGAAAGGTGATTGGCTGTTTCAACTTTGGGTGGGTTGATTGCTTGCGTAGCCTGGTCCCTTTCGAGATAAGGGTCGTCACCTGTCAGGCAGACTAGACTCAACAGGGCTGCAGAAGGGTTTCAGTGCGCAAGCTACTGTACGCTACAGGGCTGTTTACAGGGGATTTGGGATGAGGCAACCGCGTGGCCAGGCTCCCACTTCCCGTCTTTTCCGTCTAGTCGCGTGGGACTTTTCCTCGCATTCATTTCCACTGCTGCATGTCATCAATTACCTCTCAGCTTTCCAAATTAAACATCTACCTACCTATTCCCCTTCTTGTTTCGACGAATTCCCTTTTTCGTATTCCCTCTGTCTTAAGCTTCTTTATAGCGTGGCTGCCTGCGAATATACCTGGTCTGTCGTGTAAGAGGGGTCACCGAAACTACCGAATATATTATAACAATACCACATACTCGCGACAACTTTATCTCACGATGCGCGGCCTCGCCCAGGCTGCCGCCGTGATGCTGGCGCCGGCACTGGCGCTGGCTCATGGACCTCATCCTCCTCCTCCTCCTCCGCCGCCTCCCCCACCTCATATGGGCTTTCTACCTTCCGCTCTTGATGTGACACCTTCGGCTTTTGTCTCAGTCAAGGTCCCTCTAAGCGGCTCTGAGTCGTACCCTTTGGTACGTGTGCTCAATCTCAGGAGCATGCCATCTTTCAAGCTAACATGAACTATAGACACTCCGATTCGATGTGGAGGAATCAGAAGAAGCCTGTGGCCCTGCCAGCATCAAGCTCAACGGTGAGCCACTGAAGCAGGATGCCAAGGGTCGCGGCGTTGGATCGTTCCTCATCAACAACGAGACTCTCATTTCCGCTGACTGGAACTTTGAGTGCATCGGCCCCAAGGAATTCCCCTTCGGTCAGTCAATGCGCTTCAACGTCAAGGCCCTCGACGACATGGCCCTCACCGAGGAGTCTTCCTTCTGGATGACTTTCAAGCAAACCGCCCCTGTCCGAATTTCTGATGTTGGAAATGCCGCCTATGTATGGAGTCTATCCATGCCCTTCAGCAGCAAAGACAAGGATGTCTCATCTGGCGACAAGCCCTCTGGCAACTCGCCTCCTTCGAGCTGGGAGTATCCCGATCGCGAGTTCCAGGATCCTGAAGAGGAACTTCAGGTTGAGCTGATGGAGCTGAACGACCTTCATCAACAGATTCTTCAACTTGAAAAGCTTGTTGAAGAGAGGGAGGCTTCTGTGGCCAAGAAACTTGGCAAGATGTATCCCCCCCCTCCTCCTTCGACCTTGAAGAAGATCAAGCAGTGTGATGGTGTTCAGTGCGTCTTGCACACCGTGACAGATGGGGTACGACACTCTGCTCACAGATTTTATGACACCATCTTTGGACCTCCTCCACCTCCTCACCATGGACCTCACCATGGACCTCACCATGGACCTCACCACGGAAATGGAACCCATCCTGGTCCTCATCCTCCTCACCATGGCCCTCCTCATCACCCCCCTCCACCACCACCTCATCACGGTCATCCTCCTTTCCCTTTCCCTGGAGGCCACCCTCCCCCTCCTATGTGCGCTCCTTGCGCTTGCGATCCTCACCATGGAAACCCTCCTCCCCCTCATCACGATAAGCCTGAGCATGGTCCTCATCACGGTCCTCACGATGGTTTCCGCTCTGAGGAGCAACAGGGTCACCACCACCCACCACCACCACCCGTAAGTCTCTTACTCAGATGAAAGATCCACTTTACTGACTGCTCTCCAGCCTCCTCACAACCCCGTTATCCTGGCCCTTGGCGCTGTTACAATCGCCATGGCGCTCTTCTGCGGCCTTACTATTGCCTATATTCATCGTCGCATAGCTCGTCTTAGCCCCGAGTCCCGCCGGGTCATTCGTCGCGCATTCCGCCAATCTCGTGCCGAGCGCCGCAAGGGCTCTGCTCTAAAGGCTGCTTACCGCGCCTTTGTCTCACGATGGGTCGAGAACGAGGAAGAGGAGAAGGAAGCTATGCTCCGAGGTGACCGACGCCGCAGATCCTCCTCCGGCAGCGACACAACCATGGAAGAGGAGATCGCTCAGTTTCGCGAGGCTGCTCATATGGTTGAGGGCATTGTTGCCGCCGAGGAGGGTCACAGTCGCGCTAGCTCCTACAGCTATACCCCTGGACCTCCCGCACCACCTCGCCCATCACACCATGTCGCCGCCACATCATATCCTGGCTTCATGGACACCGATGACAGCCTCCCCTCTTACGACGACACTGAGCACGACTCCTCAGTAGTGACGGATGGATGCCGATACACTCCTGGTAGCTCTGATTATACCCCTTCAGCCTCCGGATCCAACGCCGGCGACGTTCTAGGCGATACCAAGAACTAAAATTACACTCGACGATTTCTGGCCATGAATGATTTTTCTCTTGCATACAACTATGATACACCATATTTCCTTGACTTCTTCGAATTTTTATGCAGATAGCTGTGGGGTATTGATTGGTTCTTGAACTCCCAATGTTGCTGCTCAATAGAAGCTATAGCTATCTAATACCACAACCTGAACTATACGTTTGTCCATAATGCGGTTTTGTTAGTGATACGTCTAAACAATTGCAATTCTATTTACCGCCCAAAGATAAACTCCTCGTAGTTCTTTGCTATCCTCTTGACACCCTCCTCAAGTTCCCAACCCTTGACTTCGCAAACATGTCGGTAAATATCCTCTAGTGCATCATCCATCCGTTTGCCAGCTATGTGAAGATCGCTCTCGACTAGGACGCTGTCATCCGGCAGAGCGCGTATCACTTCGTCAGTCTTGGCGCAGCTTGCATTTGTACTGAGGTTTACAGCCGTGGATAGTGAAACAAAGATACGGGCGGGAATGGTCGGATTAAGGTATTGTTTGAGTACTTCAACACTGGCACTGAACGAATGGAGGCATATCCGTGGTGGATATGGCTTCTCACTGTCGTCGTCGTCTTCATCTGAGAAGTCTTCCGCACCACTGGCTACTAACCGACGTTTTCGACGTGTTATGACTTCGCGCTCATGGCCCTTCCACGTTGCCGCGAGTGTCTCATGGAGTACCCCGTGTGCTTGTACGCCATGCACACTGACAGGTCGGCCAGTCTTTGCGGCCAGACGGAGTTGTGCAGCGAGGATATCACGCTGATGGTCCATCCTCACGCGGTGAGGACTGAGATGTCTGCCTTCACGGCCGCCAGGGGTAAGTGTCGAGTCTCGCTCAGTTTGCTCAGATGCGTTCCATGGCTCTGGAAGACGAAAGGCTTTATCAAGGCCGATCTCCCCCACAAGTGCGTGTTGATTGGCAGATAATCGCGATTCCGTAGCGTCAAGAAATGAACTCACAGAAACTGGAGTAGGTAGAGATGCGACGAAGTCTGATGAGGGCTCCGGTTGTAGGACGGCATTGTAGTGGGCCTGCTTATCAGCGAGCTCCGCCCCGGAGCCGGAGGTTGGCCGGTAAGTCGGGGTATCGGCCGAGTCATCGTAGAGAAGATGAGAAAACCAAGGATGCCAGCCGAAGGAAGGAACCACACAAGTACTTTTTGTCTCAGAGTTATCTTGAAGGAGTGACTTGAGATGCTCGTTGTAGTACTGACTGGCGACGTCTGCAACAAGGTCCTGATCCTGCGCACGAGTTGCCATTATGGTCAAAGCAGTCGCACGCATAGAGGGAATGTCGTTCACCGAAGCCATCGTATCTGTTGGATGGCAGTGGGCGTCGCATATTGGTAGATGCCAAGGGAAATGCGACTGGTCACCTGTAGTTGCAGGTTTGGGATGTTCATCATAGTTGTGGGTTTGTTGACACATTATTATGGGTTGATCAGAACTTATTGAACTGGGCGAGAATAGATGTGTGAGTTTATGTTACACTGTGTCTGCAGGATTGTTGAATTTTGTATATGGGACAAGGTCCATCATGATTGAGGCTCTGGAAAGGTATGATGTCAGTGGGGAAAGTTGCTAGTGTGGATCCACGATTAGCGATTGAAAGGAAGTGGGGTTGAACTACGGTATGATGATATATAGTAAATATTGAGTTAATTCGGTAAGGTCAGTCCAACTTCTTACCTGTGTATAGTTCTGTAAACTGATCGGCCTCATATTAAATAATTGTCATTGACTCATTAAGAAACGAGACTGTTATCCAGTTCTCATTCTCAAGGTTATAGATTCTTCGGAAGATGGGTGAAATGTCAAGTATACATGATCCTCTACATGTCCTGAACTTTACCAGCAACCTCTGCCATCACACATGGTGTATTATCAAGTCTTCTGTAAGCTCATCAGAGAATATTGTAGAGAATATCTTATGTCATCCGGTAGTCTTCGTGTCATCGTCTCTCGCATTTATTGGTGGTTGTGACACTCGCAGTTGAGAAGTAGATCCGGTCTTGGTGAAATGCATCAGAAATTGGCTGTTGGATGGGAGTGAAACCGCTGACACGACATCTGAGCCTCCTCTGACCGTATGCACAGAATGCAGTAATTGCTAGGTTGATGACCTCGGCGGCGCCTACACGTGTATATCTTGATAAGGTACGTTGTATCAAGCAATCATTGAATTGCTGGCAAGTAGAATGATGATTCGAGTCTAGACCATGGTCTCACTAAATGATACGCAAGAGGAAGTTATTTAATTGCCGCATACAAGGATAAGGTTGTCGCAAGATGGCGATGGCGTGGTGAGTTATTGGGAGACTTCGAGGATGAGCTTCCCTGCCACAGAAACCAGCTTGGATCCTCGACATGCTTCACACAAAGACAGACACCCTGTTCATAAATTAAGCAAAAAATATGACCTTATCAAACGGGAGCAAATATCACAAGAATAACCCCCAGAAATAGCATATGTCTAGACCATGTATTCTATTGTCGCAAATGTATCAAGTGTAAACAGCTTCGTTATGGTCTCGAGTTTGTGTATAGAGGAACTTATTCCCTACAGCAGAGTAAAAGAGAAACAAGCAGCCTTTCAGTCCTCCATATCAAAAACAGAGATATCATTTCCCGTACTGAGAAAATCGAACGTAAATAATGTGTCCTCTTCAGTTCTTGAGACAAGGTCCACATATCCTGCAGGAATGCCCAAATATTCCTCCTGGCAGGAGATTCTTGGTCTTTTAGTCAGATGTTCCAGTTCACCGGACTGTCTTTTGTGGTGACCAGGCCATGTCATAGGTATTTGAGCATTACCCATACCAATGGCTTGACTGGTGTCGCTGAACCATGGAGAGCCCCTGTTTGGAGACTCAAGTGCATGATTGAAGGTCAGGGTCAGAGAAGGATTCGAAGCCACCTCACTAGTAGAACTGACTGCCGAGCAATTCTCGTGTCCTGGAGGCGTATCTCTGAAAGAGCTTACGACACTCTCTTGTAAAGAACTGGAGCATTGTGTTAGATCGAGACCTGGTGGCTCATTGAAGGCCACGGATGGTGTGTGATTCGTCTCGAGCAACAATCTCTGGCGCACAATCCGAACTAGCAAATCCAATATGCGACTGAAAATCAATGCAAGATTGTCGACAAGCGCTTGGTCAGCAGCCGATGTGAATTGATCACGGAGGGCCTCCAGGAGTAATATTTCCTCTTCTAGTTGACTGGGTACTTCATCCGCCTCCGACGGTGGTTGTTGCAAGATATTCTTGGCTACCATAAAGGCGGCTGCTACTGGGAAGATTGCAGCCAACCGAGGAAGCGTTGCAGCTGCAATCTCATCATTCTCGGAGAGGGAGGTTTGGTTCCGAGGATTTTTCTTGCCTTTCCGAGCAGCAGGCTGGTCCACTGGTTTCTGAGGACCTAGTGTCTCTTTCAGAGATTCAAAGAGTTGCGGATCGGGCCTTTTTGTCGTGGCGAGCAAGAAAATAAGGCAGCAAGTTTTGGCATCTCTGGATGATTGAGCCGACTTCATATCGTCATTTGCCTTGAGTAAGCAAATCCTTGTCGCAAGGAACGACAGCATGAGGGAACATGACCCGATGGATGTTAGGGTCCTCTGTATGACATGGTGGGTGGAAGCCCAGCGCTCCAGCTTCTGTTGCAGCTGCGATAATACTTGCCCCTGCCTTGTGACTGGCAAGTTTGGAGCACTGGCGGCATGGAAAGTCTGGTAGACCTCGTCCTGGAGTTTTGCTAGCTCTAATCGGGCTGTCAAGTCAGGTGTTCCCGTTCCTATTTCGTCTGATAGAGGAGGCACGTCAGAATCATGGCCTGGTAGCCAAGATGTAGACCCTCGCAATATTGCTATATTCTTATCTCTGATATATAAAGATCGAAAAACCTTGTGTCTCTCTGATATATCCTCAGGGGGAAGGTCGCTGAAAGACGCCTGGCTCTGATGAAGACCCATCGTGCGAGCTAATAGACAGGCTTGAGCAAAGACTAGTTCTGCAAGTGAGGTTGTACTATACTGCTCAGCCACGTAACTCTGGTTCGAGAGTCAGTAATGATTCATGGCAGGGATACAGATCCTTTTACCAGAAGAGCCAGTGCTTGCACGTTGACAAGTCTTGGTGTTAGGAAGACTCGCGGGTTATTGATGGCCATTTTCAAGGTTTGGAGAAGCGATTGAACGAAATGACTGTTGCCCTGACATTTTGGCCCCTTTTTGACCCCAAGGAAAACAATAATGTTGAAACAGACTGCCCACCCTTCATCGGAAGGCCCAACAGGCTGTGAGTAGATTCGCTCAATATGGCGTAGAAAATTTGATTGTACAAAAGTGTCAGTTGCGTAGTCGATATTCTTGAAGAAGGAACCAACAACTAGGTTGAGGAATTGCCGAGGAGGAAGACATATGCTGACAGGGTGGCAGGGCATATCTAAATGAGGTTCATTACATGCTTCATCAAGCATTTCCTGCAACATGATTTGTTCTGAAACCACATTTTGTAAAGAACCATTGTTTTCTGATGCCCCAAATATCGGGTCATCGTGGAATTCTTTGCAGAGTGCATAGAGAGAACATGGTCCATGGTAACGATCAAGGGATTGTGACGTGTTGCGTACAATGTGACGATTTGTTCGAGAGGTTGTCTCCAACTCTGTCCCCGCAAGGATATCGGGAACACCGTCGTCAGTTGGAAGCGACAAAGACCTCACACTATTCCCGCCTTTAACGAGTGACGTCAAATCCGAGAGGTCGCTTTGGATACTATGTAGCTGGCCTTCAAGCGTCTCAAAGTTTTGACATCTGAAACACAAAAAGATTTGTCAGCGTTTGTGCTGCATTCTTGGGAGGAACATGGCGCTTCCAGACTTACAAAAGCTTGACGTGGTTGACACGTTTGCCGGGAGACGAGTATCTACATTCGACACCGTCTCGCTTGCAGCTTTCACACTGCGGTCGTTCCCTTCCACACCGTATCTTTCGGGCTCGGCAGTGCGCACAAGCTAGGTCGTGCGTTGACCACATTTGCGTCTGTTCAACCTTGAAAATCAGTTGATGAATATCGATCAAAATTGGAAATCTCTATAACAAACCTCCTTTCCGGAGTTGTTCCAAATATCACTCATGGTTGCCAACAAAACGGGATGAACAGAGATCTCCGGAGCTCCTGGAGTCTTCAATGGAGGTCCCAAGAATATAGAAGGATAACCGATGAACGGGAGTGACCAGCCACTCGACAAATCTTGTGAGAAGGGGGGAAACCCAGCCTTGAGGAGAACAGGGATTTACATACGACAGGCGGCCATTACGTGAGAATTTATCCTTGGAATAAGTCAGAATAATATTCAAGAAAAGGCCGTCGTCCAAAAGCCCGTGGAGGTATTGTCTCCCCCACGGCAGGCCAGTGGCTTGATGCCGACATGACGATTAAGGCTGCGCTACCGTCAGCTTCATCGATACAGACAGCTAGATCGGTGTACAATTAGTCTAGGGGCTCAGGGTCACACAATTCGTCATGTCATAGCCACATGTGCCCTTGTCTTGTTTGTGGCAGCGATACATCTCGAGGATGTTTCTGGGACTCAGGAACCCCGCTCGGCCAGCCGCATGGAGATGTCTTGCAGGGAATTGGCGCCAGATGGGACTTATTCTGGGTAAAGTAGAAGTCAGACTGAAGCAATGACTCTTGAGTCAGGGTTCAATATCTAGCTGGACCTGCCTGAAAAGGAACCAATCTCGAGGTTCGTAGTGGAGATTGGTGGTAGGTAGTCGTTCCTTCCAACTTCAAAACTCTAACATCTATGGGGGTAACTGCCCAAGTTTGCTCTTACCTTACCTAAATTGCCTACCCAAAGTCCGAGAGCCACTAAGGACATAAGACCATGACAGAGCATTTAGGCTTCACGGTACTTTTCTTTGCATCCCAATCATCAGTTCCTATATGGGGGCTGGGCACTCCTTAGTTCAACCACGACATTTCTCCTCTTCTTTTTCTGCATAAACAAAGCAAACGATAGCCTGTGCTTTCGATGGCGCCTATCAATATCCCCTGTGGGGAAAGCTGAAGGATGCGCTGCCGGCAGATGTTTCACACACCTATGACTGAGCCAAATACGGTTTTAAATTCGTTGACGGGCTCTCTCGCATCTTGTAATACCCCTTTTGACTTAGCTACCCCAGGGTCCAGCGCTATGATAACTCTCCGAAGATGGTTGTCTTATCATCAACAAATATGCCGCCAAAAACCTCCTGTTTGGGTCAAAGAACATGAAGGGAAAACGCAATCCGTGTTTTTCGAAGCTTCAAAATATCAACAAGGTTAACGATCATGATACAAAAGCCGGGTGCTTCAATCTCTGTGTTACTTTGATGGGGGGTTGTCTTAAACCACAAAGTTCATTCTAGGTCCTAACCACAACTTCAGTTCTACAACGTTCGGCCCAAGAGCAAAGACGTGGAACAACCCATTGAAGAAACATATGGAATACAAAAAGGCTAGGGTCTTGCTTATCATTCCGAAAAATACTTTGCCTTGGGCCAGTCGGAACTGCAGGTAGCCCAATATGACGGAGTCGTGCATGGGGGTACACTGTCGGAGTGTTGCAACACTGAACAAGCTTGAGACAACGATAAGCAGAGCAATGCAAGAATTTCCTTGCCGATAATTCTGCATGGCAAGACATACTCCCCAATAGCCGCCCATTACCTATTGCAAACAGGACGCAAACTCCTGATGAGGTCTTCATCAAGGCGATGCAGTCCGACCCAGAATCCTTCGGTGGCACAGCATATCAAGGTCCTATTCCAGGGCAGTTTCTCCAACGTCTCTTGACGGTAACCTCTGACATTCGAGATCATCATGTGAATGAACCCAGCTGAGTCTCGTATTGATTGTGCCGTCTTACCAAACGCTGCGCATCGGCATTTCGAAAAGGCGGAACACTTGTCAGATACCATGAAAACCCCCGCGGTTTCCCCCCCTCGATTATGTGTGCATACATACACGCAGGGATTTTCTGACATCCTTGTATGCTGATGAGCATCCTCGTCAATTCACAATACCACTATGACCAAGCGGCTGGCTTTGACAGCAATGGCCAGCACTACACGAAATTCTCGAATGTTCTACTGTGACGAGTCAGTGTTTTGGCAATATGTCCTTCAAGTGTTGAAAGCTGAGTCAACAGTTCCCTCCTCCCTGCGAGGGTTGGCTGCGGATCATTTGGATAATTAATATCTAGGACACAAACTATTCTCAGAAATCCGACACAGATTTGAACGGCTAAAGGTTAGAATTCTCCATCTGTAAGCCAACTGTGTCTCAAGACAGGAAATTTGCAATTTCTTAGACCACGGTCGTCATGTCTCCTACTGGCATGAAACGCAATTCGCAAATAATGCCGAACTTTGGTGGCCTGCCGGCTCGATATCAATTTAGATACCAAGAGTCACCACTTTTCGCATGGCAAGGCAAGGGTGATCCTGCGTTAGGCCGGCAGGATAAAATGGATGGTGGCTGACAACATACGACACAGTCACAACGACTGGATAAACGCAGACGGCAGCATCGGAATGGATAGACGGAATTGGCAAACCCACATCCAGCCTCGATCTGTTTCCATATAGGTTGCCTCCAAGGCTGTCGCCTTCGATCAATCGGAATGATCGCGTTATGCTAAACATCAGCTTATCTAGGCTGACTGTGTGGGCATTAAACCTACTTTGAGGGAAAACCCCTCCGCACCAAAGCGGATGAGGCTTACACGGGAGCGGCCCGGTCTGACACCCTGTTTCTCGGACACTCTTGGAACAGTTCCCGAGTTGCATCAAACCTCCGACAGACAACGAGTCTAGGTCCAGATGGTGAGAAAAGACCCGGTCTGGCACAGCCCGGCGTGAAAGAGAGCCCGGAAAACGAGTGCTCCCATGGAACATGACAAGTCGGAAATAGTACAGACCCCAATATTAGACCGTGGCTTTATTACTCAGCCCTATGTTGCAGCCAGTTGCAAGGAAAAAGCCTCCGCTGTGATAGATTCTATGCCATTGGGGTTTCCAGGTCGCAACATAACACGACTTCTAAAGACAACTTATCAAATTGAATTGTGTTCGGCTTTGGATGTGACTATTCTCCTCAGGTACATTGTTGGAAACACTTTAATCGGGTATTCTTTATTTTGATCAACAGGAAAAACATAACTCTTTCAATAAGAGTGTTCATCCAAATCGGATACTATCTTACCGGATTTAAGTCCCGGTGCCGCGCTGCCACGCCTTCACTCAGTCCCTGCAAGGAAGGTGTCTCGTTGCATATCAGCTGATGTGATGGGAGTCCGGCTAATGAGGAATCTTGTTACCAGATGACACCTCCACGGCGATAAGCTTCTGGTGCATTACCTCGAGGTATTTGGTATCATGATAGAATTCTGCTACAGAATCACACCATTGGGCGATGTTATATGTCATTACAACAATGCATGTGTATTCTTTACTTTCATTTTAAAGGTTGCTGTCGCTTAGATAGTGGCTATCTGTCGCGAATGACTATGGATGAGATATTTGATGTAGATGACCTCAGGTTTGATGACGGAGCCAAACATGATCGGACTGAGGCCGCTTGATGAGCGTTTTGCATTCTACTAACACAATTTCGCAGGACTTCAGATTCAGCACTGAAGTATTTCTCAAGCTTCTATCTCGAGCCTCTACCGAAACGTCATATTCGGCGTCGACGACATGTATAAGTGTCCCGGTGTACGTGACACCACATAACTATGGAGTCTTGACTCATCTATGTCCGTTAACAACAGGTCCCAATGCCCTTTCAAGCTTACATCCTGACTTTACAGGCATACATAAGGAGTCTCCTTATTACTCGATCTTACGCAAGGGGCCTTTGTCTTGTACAGAATAGTGTCACACAAGATTACGCGCGACGCGGGAGTCATTATCGCCGATCCCGACATGTTTGTACGACTAGAAGGAAGGCCGCTTCGAGTGATTGAGCATTACATTAACAACTATAAGCGGCGACCAAGGGATGGATAGATTTTCCGCGCTGACGGGTCGCCCCCGCTAGACATCATGCAGTTGCAGACATGTCGTTCACGGAATGTCACCTTGTTATGTTACGGCACAGAAACCGATGGGAGGGATGCTGTATTGACGTATATTATTGTGGGTAGTATGTATGTCTCACGTTTTGTCATCTACTATCACCAGCTTTGTTGACATGTCAGATACCAGGGGCTATAGGCACTGCTGGTTGCGAGTTGAACTGTGGCCCAGAGTTTCTCACCTGATACACAAGGTTTTGATGTGACATGGAGTAATTTATTATGTGGTAATGGCTAGATGGAGGAATGGATCAGAGGTATGTTGTTATCAGGGACCGGTCAGTGAGAGAATGTCTACGATGCCCATGCAAGATCATCACCAATCTTGGTATTTTAGATGCACAGCAGATGAGCCGTAACACGGACATATTGCTCCGAAGTTCCAAATAACTGAGAATTGCAGCACGGACCTCGTAAATCATAAGGTATATATTCCTTTCCCCAAAGTTGCCAAAGCTCCGGTCAGAGTGGTAACAATGAGGCGTTGCTGTAACTTACCACGAGACATGCATACGGCATGTTACGATGTAAGGAAGTTTCCGGCATCTAAACTTCAAGATTTCCCGTAGCTGCCATATTGGAACTGCAGTGGTCAGATATGTGCTGCCTTGCTCGTGTCGTGAGTCATATATCATATTGGAGGTAGCGCATCGCTGGCGAGAATGATTTGAACCAAACTCGGACTCATAACCTTCGAGATGGAATACCGTTCGTTTTTGAACCTTATAGACCGAATTATATGACACGATACTCTTCCATTGTCTCCCTTCTACCTTTCAGGGTCCACCTGGCATAAAGCCGTATCACCATACCTCCAATCTCGCCATCACCTGCCTCGGCATTTGTCTCAAAACTCCCGTGACGATCTCCACGAACTGGGCCATCTTCTTGCATCGGATATTATCTCATCAATCCTATGGTTCACATTTCTTGTAGCCAAGTTACACGATCTGCATCTCAAGAAGAGAACTCTACTGCTGGGTGAAACGCTGGAGTTTATGTAACGTATTCTCTTATCACTGCAGATGTCCAATATGTCAGATCGTCGATCCTGGCCTTGATAAGTGGACGGTGTGTGAACAAACGGCGGTTTTTATGGTGTTGGCTATGATCGAGTTCATGAGGCGGATGTGGCGCTTGACACGACATATATGGAAAGCATTGTTTACATGATGATCATCGCATGCAACTATCCGTTACAGGGAACCATCGCGATATGTGCAAGCTGAGAGATAGGCAAGAGATCACTGATCAGTAAACACTTCTCCAAGCATCGGGTAGGATAGCAAGACGATTATGGGGCTTTCAAATAACTTTTTAATCCATGCAACTTTTCAGATAACGGTCTTCCAGAGCAAGACTATCCTGACTCCAGTAATCCAAGCCTCGAAGGTAAAGCTCAGGAGAAACACCAAATAAGCCCGTATGCCAGGACATTGCTAATAGGGTTTGAAGTGATTTAACGCCCAAGAAATCTCTGCCAATGCTGTATTGCTATTTGAGGGTTCAGTTTCTGGTCTCACCAGGCTCCTTGGTTGATATCGTCAAAACAGAAGTTAATCCTGAGATACGGTTCCTGCACCTTCTTATGCGTCGGCAGTGGACATGGTAGGTGCTGCTTCTGTGGTAGATACAGTGACAGTATCGGTAATAGAGACAATGTCTGTATCTGTGGTAGAGACCGTCTCGGTAGTAGTCACTGTGCTTGTGCTGGTGCTGGTGACTTGGCCACTAGCTATAAGGACGGTGGTTGAAGTCACAAACTCAGTTTCAACGACGGTGCTGGTGGCAGTCTCCGTGTCAGTATCGGTGACAGTGCCTGTGACAGTAACACTGTCTGTATCGGTCGTGGAGTCAACGTCTGTGGTGGTGATAGTGGTGAATTCCGTTTGGGACTCAATGTCGGTAGTCGTCGAAGTCAAAGTGGTATCGAAGGTAGCCGTGGTATTAAAAGTCACAGTCTCAGTAGTAGAAACCGGGCTTGTAACAAAGACCGTCGAGGTAGAGTTGACTGAATTAACCTCAGTGACAAGTGCAGTCACAGTTTCAGTCGTAGTCTCAATATCGGTCTCTGTGGATGTGGCTGTAACAGTTGTTGTTCCGGAAGTGACAGGCTCTGTGATAACGACGGTCGAGTTGACAGACCTTGTTGTAGTGAGAAAGATCGTCTGCGTGTCAGTGATGGTCGCAGTAGTTGTTGCTTCATCATCGAGAGCCGAATCGTCGAGTGCTCCGGACGAAGCGGTGACAATCTCTGTGACCACATGAGTTGAGGCTGCATCATCTGAGTCTGCTTCAATTGAGCTGGTCTCGGTTGAATCTATATGGAACTCGGTAAGTGGGTGTTCTCTAGTCAAGTAGGGACCTCAGTGCAACATACTCTCGGCCCTCCTGAAAGGGCTTGCAATAGCAGAATCAGCGGCAAGGAGGCCGAGGCCCAGCAAAGTGTTGAATCTCATTATTTAGGTGGGACAACGGGGATAAGGAGTTGCTGGGGAGAGTAGTGAGAGTCAGGTATCGCAGGAAGATTGGTATTTTATAGATAGACTACAAGACCCGTTGTGTTTTCCACCTCCCGTCTCAACATCATCATTGTAGCCGTAAATATGTGTATCTTCTCCCCAGTAATGGGCTGTTTGGGGCGAGGCCACTCCGTCACTTACGAGCTCATCTCTTGTCCAGCCAATTCCCTGCCCGGACATTCATCAGACATGATGCCATCTACGTAGCCACTTTGAACTGATTTGACACGATAGGCTGATAGGAAAAGGGATCAGGAGGAGAAGAGAGTACTTGTCATCAAAGGGAAGACCGACAAGATATCATTGGGACATGCCCATTGTGGTTTTTATATATTTCTCAAAAGACAGCCACTGGCTACAACTGGGACAATCAGCTCGTCGCTGTTTCACTTTGAAGAAGGGGGCTCAAGTAGAAATAGGCAATGGCGTTTTTAGCACAAAAGTTACCCTAAAGGGAGGCCAAGGTACCGGCCGGTCGAAAGTGGAGCAACTCTCGGGTTGGTTATCTACCGGAGCGGGACCCGTTTACTCGGACAGCCCGGGCATCCCGTTCTTTCAGTTTCTCTAAGTTTTTAACTCTATACCTGTGCTCCAAGCTATTGGGAGATTTGGAAAGTCAATACAGCATTCGCATGCATGCTTTGCCTGTTGTATCCTTCTGTCATCGTACCCTATACTCAAGATCGCCCTTTTTTATCATTTGCTGTAACAAAGTATCAAAGGAGGCAATTTGGCCTTTGTTTGCCAACAAAAGTTATTCTCACAAATGAAACAGAACGCTCTCCTATACGCCCAAGATCCCTATGTAAGCTTGGTTGATAAGGAGCGTATCGTCAAAGGTCAAGCCGCTGAGACGTATATTTTGCAATTCCAAACTCGTTGTCATAACCAAATAAATTGTCCGAGAAACCAAACTAAAATCAAAGCATAACTAATTAAGAATAGGGGACTATCTAGTAAAGTCTTGTCTACTTATCATGGTCATTTCTTCATTCGGTCTGGCGGATGCTGACTAAATCGCCTGCCCCTCCCCCACGTTTTAGGTTGATCATTGTGAAGCTATCGACTTGAAGCTTCAACTCGACATAGTAAATGACCAAAAAGTGACTCTCAGTTCCACGGCATTTGTGCTTATCTATTACCTGCTATTTCAATACTCATATCACTGTTACAATCATCAAATCTGTGCTCTCTCCTCCTTCTTTCGCCACTTCAATCTCATCGCGAACTCATAGGTCTGATAACAATAATGACGTCTCACGATAACTCTATTGATACTCTACCCAATGAAGTGAGTCTTGAACATAACCTCCAGACTCAATAATTAACCTTGCGTTAGATTCTATTATCCATCATATCACCATTCTCGACCCAGGAATTACTCTCTATTGCCCCTACCAATCGCCGTATCTACTCCCTGGCCACACGTCTCCTCCACCAACGCCTCGTACAAGCTGCCCCCCTCCCCGACAACAAACTCATACTAGAGTGCTATCATCCTAGTGACCAACTCTACACGCCATACTTGGCATGCAACTACCAGCATACCTTAGCGAGAGACGGTCCTCCTGTGAATGAAGACGCTCCTAGGCTGGCCGATCTAAGACGTCTGTATGCTTCATTCAGACCAGTCTTTGCACCAGAGAACCGAACAGTCAGAAGAAGCCGGAGACATTCGACAGAAGCTCAGCCATCTGATGATGTAGAAGACGACACTGTTACCCAAGATGTAAATCTAGATGATGGAGAGCTGTTTTCCCAGTTGTGTGCTGTGACAAACCTCGTCAAAGAAGGCCCGAGGAGCGGATTGTTCATAAGCCATGTCAACATCGTTGATGGAGTTGTGCGCGTTTTCAGAAAATGGCTTGCCGAGATGGCCAGCAGACAAGACACATCTCATTCCGATTCAGAAAACATTATCTGGGTCGGTAAGTATAACAATGTCGGGATACGGTTCAGCGTTGCCCCGGCGCCATCCGAGACAATGCCTCTTATCTCAGGGCCGGGAGACGATCCGCCGGTTCATTACAAGCTGGTATATCAAGGTATGCTACTTGATCCATCGATGCCTACATGTGCTAATTAGTTGTAGAATTGCTCGTCAGAGCGACTAGTCTTCTTAACGCTGTAGAGCAGTCTGGTGTGCAGGAGATTGGAGGTTCAGGCAAGACCCTCGTGATTCACGGCGCTGCCATGTAGCTGAATAGATATTTGTAAAGTGTTGCGTCGTCGCTGAATCTAAATGTCGGATGACTGTAAGAAACTATGTACAGCACAAAGTAAAACCTATTAACAAGCCAGTTGCATATCAAGTTACAGAAATATCGTCAAGTCTAGGGTTCTAATCTACCTTAGATTGCGATGAACATGGCCTCTCGTCTCAAGCCATAAATCCTGTTATCGTACAGTACATATAGACCACACATAGCAAATTACCCTCCGGTTCTAGACTTTGATTCTAGACTTAGAGACTCGTTGATCTCTTGCCTGGCGCCTCTCCCATTCTTCGCAGCTCAACGTCACTACCGGAGTCTGTGTCATCCAGGAAGCTCTCGCCACTCCTCCCAGCCTGCTCATCATCATCTCTCGCCTCCATCATCTCTCGTTCCTGCAGCGTGGGCTGCTTTCCAATGTTTCTAAACCACTCTTTCAGTGGTCCTCCACTCGTGACGAAGAAGATCACGGCGTTCCAAAGACCCTGGAGGGGGAGGACGGCGGCGGTGGCGCAGTGGTACTCGAAGGGCGACGTGCCTACGAGCCAGCTGTGGATGCGGTTCAGACTGCTCGGGATCCAAGTCACCAGCACACTAAGGGTGAACAGGAAGCTCGTGCGTAAGTAAGCCCGCTTGATGGGGTCGTCAATCACGAATTTGTTGACGGTTCGGTTGGTCGCTGATGTTATGCGGCGGAGGGGAGAGCTGCTGCTTCGGTCTTTGCGGATTATACCTGGAGATATCGAGGTTGAGAAGTAGTGGCTGTTGGACGCTTGTATAGCTGAAGGTGCTTCGTCGAATGATACTTGAGGTGATGAGGTTCGGGCTGTGTAAGCAGGTCGTGGTTCGCTAGGCAAGGGGTTCGATGAGGCTGTTGAATGAACGACCTGTACTTCGGTGACAATAGTTCCGTAGAAGCAGTCTTGAGGGACTGTCAGGAAATCGACCTGTCGCTGTTGGGACTAGTAAGTCAGTTGATGGAATCTTTATGTGTCGGTGCTTTACTTACAGAGTGAGTCTGAAGTGGCTCGGGGGCTGGTTCCCTGGCCTTGGATGCAGAAAGACTCTTGAGTCGATTCCGAGTACGAAACACATGCCATCCAACCATGAAGTAGAAGAGAATGGATCCAGCAATACACACCCAGATGAGCATGTAGTAAGTGTAGATGCGGATGTTTTCCCAGTCTCGGTTAACCCAGCACCAGATCTATTATCGTCGAGTCAGCCAACAATACCTTTGTTGTTTCCAAGGAACAACTCACAGTGGCTTGGCCAAACACAAGCCCGCGGTTCGGGTTTCTAACCAGAAGCAACGCAATGGCAATAGCAAAAGGACCACCGTAGCAGATGAGGCAGTACACCCACCACCATCTGCGGAACGAGTCGGGTTTGGCGCGGAAGAAGAAGACGAGAAAGACGTTGAAGGCCATGGCCAGCGACCACCAAGGGTCAGATTGCATGAACCTAGAGAGGGTCAGTTATTCAGGGTTAGGAGAGATAAGAGTAAGGATAACTCACATGTGGAACATGAAGCTCTGGGCCTGGCAAAGAGGCGAGGCCACACCCATCTCCAAACCATCCAGGGCGATGATACTCGCACAGCTTGCTCCGATGTTGGCCACGCTCGCAAACACAATAAACGTGTTTTGCACATTCCGCACCCTAGGGACAAGCGCGTAGGCGAGGAAGATCATGAGGACAGCGAACAAGCTGATAGAGCCTCCTATGCGCTCAAACAGCACCAGCGTGTGCCTCTGACCCTCTGTCAACAGATCTGCGCCTCTTCCCGCGATGAACTTGTGCGCCATCGTTTTAGTTTTCGTTGTTCTCGAGTCCCAGAGCGGGAGCGAGTTGTAGTTGAAGTGTTTCTGTGATCAGAAATAAAAATACGAAGGGGGAGGGGATAGAAAAGAGTGAGTGAGAGGGGAGAAAGCAAGTTGGATGAATCAATGAAGGTTGCTCTTTTGTTGCCTCTTTGCGCAACTCGTTGCAAGAGAAAAAGGCAAAAAGAACGAGATACTGTTAGCGAGAGAGATAGAATGAGCAAACGAAGACAAAAGACCCAAGTTTCGGTCTCAGAAGAGTAAGAGAAGAGGGAAGAGTCGTCCAAAGAGGTCAAGGTCGAAGCGTCGTGTTACGTCGACGCGATGCAAGCACCCGCTAGACGAGGGATCTTTTTCTGCTGCTCTTGGTTGTGCGTAGTGTCTCTCTCTAAACGTTTAGAGCGAGAGAGTCATATTTATCTCAAGGCAGAGAATCATCGAGGTCAACTTTTGAGAGTGCAGAGAATGGAATATCAGAGGTAGGCTACTTTACGCAACTGCAAACCTCTTGGGCCAATGCAACTTGCTTTTACCTTTTGGCCAATCTTGTTTCTTGTGGCTCTCCAAGTAGACGATAGTATCAGTGAGGAGTGTCTTGTTTCGTGTTGAGCTTCCACCAACGACTTAACATTTCTTGGCTGTGCAGTGCCAGTGTTAGTGTCAGTGCCAAACACTTCAACCCTCTACACACATACTAAGGACATATCACTAACATGTCTTTCATAGCCAAGAGAATCTAGATACTAAACTAGTTATCACAGATCAACAAACACTATTTCCCCATATCATAAATCTTTAGAGGTTGTTCATCCCCCGTCAAACTAACGCAGGAGACAAGAAACAGTCAGTCTATACCTCAATTGACGAGTAAATAGACCAACCCGAATAACCATGGCATGATTTGATGATGAATAGTACACTATCAATACATGCACAAGTAGACAAACGCCCCTCGACGAGTCTGCTACCCCACGATCTACCCACGAGCCTTGGCAACACCAGATCTCCAAGCTAACAAGCATAAACCACAACTGCACGTTATCGCCCACCATCCAAATCAGCCCAACTCTTTATACGGTATTGGTTTCTTTTTTCTCAAATAAATTGCGGTGAATGGAATAAGTACAAGAGGAAACTAGGGCTTTGATTAAAAGCTGTACGTTCCCGTGGGCTGAATCAGAGTGTGACATCAGCCAACACATGTCGGCGCAGACTCGAGTCTGATTGTCCTAGAGCTTGCATTGTTTTCTCAAGTCTCAAGTCTCAAGTCTCAAGTCTCTATTGACGAGGGCTATGAAACGTGGCGGGTGGCTACTGAGGCTTCTATCCAATTGTTCCATTCGCGCAGAGATACCTGGACTTTTTCACTTTCAAAGTGCATATATACAATGTGTAAACAGGGATTCTTTCTCTTTTTCAACTGTAGTAGCGAAAGAGGCGTCTGTCAGCAGATCAAAGGTTTCATCTCTCCCTGTCTGACTGCCTGTCTGTTTGTATATTCTTTTGCTTTTCATGGCTGGCTGGCTCCAATCAGGCTGTGAGACGACACTCCTGTTGTCTTCTAGAACATACACAAGCATGTAGTTGGGAACATCTTGCTTGTATCATAGTATACTAAGAGACATCGAATATAATAACAACTACCAATCCAATTTCAAAAGCATGATTAAATAGAACAACAAACGCAGTCGAGACATGAATCGAATTCATCACTGTATAGTCTACTTTAAGCATCAATTTATACCCCATGCACCCAATCAGCCTCCCATCTCTTTCTGATCCTATGCATAATAAACAATCTTACAGTGTGTACAGAAAATCAGGTCGCTCATCGCCCATCTCATGGATCTCCTCCGCAGACTTACCCCCCATCAAGTGATCACGCTCACCAGCCAACCGCCTCTTGTTCTCGCGTGCTAGCATAACATACATGAGTAGACTGCCGCAGAAAACGCCCCCAAACATGTACGCAAGGATCGTTCCGTGCCCCTCGTAGAAGCGAGGCCCGTTGAAGAAGACATTACTGCTCACAACACCGTTGAGGTTTCCCCAGCCAATCACAAACCCAAGGGTGATGCCTCGCTTATACACGCCCTCGACGTTGTTGGCTACCCAGCTGATGGTGATGGGGATTACAGGGTAGATACCCAGGGCACCCAGGAAGCAGCCCGTGTACTGAACAGCAGGGTTGGTAGAGGCGACGAGCATCACGAAACCTGCCATTCCGACGGGAGCTGCGCACAGGTTGAAGATACCTCGTTTGTTGATCCTGTCTGAGTATATGCCAACAAAGATGGTGGCAACAGCAGCCAAAGCATAGGGTGGAACACTGAGAAGCTGGTTCTTGACAATCGCTTTCTTGTCCGTGAATGCCATGTTCTGAATGATGGTAGGTAGAAAGACACTGAACGAGTACAGAGGCATCAGAGGACCCATATAGATGAGCATTCCACAGTATGTCTTCCAGTCGGTGAGGGACTGCCAAAAGTACTTCATCTTGAACCGCTCATCTTTGGCCGAAGACTGCTTATCGGCAGCAAGCCGTTGAATAACGCGAGCTCGTTCCCTTTCGTCGAGAAACTGGGCCTCTGTAGGGAAATCATGGACCATCCAGAATGAGACAACACCGATGATGATGGTGAGGAGACCTTCAATGATAAAGATCCAAGCCCAGCCAGGAATACCAGACACACCATCCATCTTTTGGATAGCAGCAGCCAGGAGACCACCAAAAGAACCAGCAAGCGCAGCAGCCGAGAAAAACCAGGCGGCACGGGCACCGAATTCGGATCGCTTATACCAGCAGGACAAGTAATAGTTGATCCCGGGGAAGAGTCCGGCCTCTGTGACACCAAGGAACCACCGAGCAGCCATGAGGCCTTCCCAGTTCTTGACGAAGCCCATTCCCAGCATTGAAGCGCCCCAGAGAACCCTGGAACGGGGGGAGTCAGTTGGTTACACGGGTTACTGCATCGCTTCTCTAGAGAACTTACATGATGGCAGGGATGAAGATGGATGGCTTGGACCACTTGAGGAGAACATTGGCGAGGGGCTCAAAAATGGCATACGAGATGTAGAAGATGGTCAGGGTCGCATTGAACTGCGAAGTGCTCATGGGCACGTCATCGAGTAAACCTGCGATTTTGGCATTACCGATGTTGGTTCGGTCGAGGAAGCAGACGAGATAGAGAAGGCAAAGCTTTACCGTGGTCAGCGGATGTCCTTGTTATATAGTGCTGGGCTGTCATACCCAAGGAACAAGCTTCATGTCAATCTTCCTCACTAGTTTCTTTTCCTGAAACTTGATCAGTACATCATCTTCAACAAATGATATAGCATGTGCAACTTACAGCCTCCAGCCTTTCAGTCTCACTCAACCCAGCATCAGGGTCCACAGCGATATCAATTTCAGAAGCCGAAGCCTTCTCGTCAAAGGGTTCCTTTCGATCGTAGTCGCTCATTGTGGTATCAAACAAGCAAAGTTCCCAGACAATGGGGTTTTTTGTTTTGTTTTTTGTATCTCGGGATCACGAGATGAAGTAAAAGGGAGGAAA
Organism: Fusarium heterosporum; assembly: GCA_013396295.1. Classification (NCBI taxonomy): domain Eukaryota; kingdom Fungi; phylum Ascomycota; class Sordariomycetes; order Hypocreales; family Nectriaceae; genus Fusarium; species Fusarium heterosporum. The sequence goes on along the minus strand of JAAGWQ010000051.1, from coordinate 222,088 downwards.
TAGGGCCGGTTTCTCTTAAGGGGGGAAACGTGGTGGTAGGGAATTGATGGAGGACAAGGACAAAGTAACCAACCGAGACAGAATGGGGATGGGGGGAAAGGAGATAAGAGGAAGAAGAAGAAAGAGAAGAAGAAGGAATGAGGCTCAAAGAGTATGGGTGCAAGGTATCTCAGTGTTTTGTCTCTGCCTGACTTCTATCTCGTCAAGACGCGAGACAACCAAGGAACGAACCCCAGACGCGGGAGTCACGGTGCAACAGGGGAAACCCTCACTTTTTGCGTGTTGAACGAGGCGAGAAGACGGGAGATCCGATGCAAGTATGATGAGATGTTGGAAACAAGCAGAGTGGAAGAATAAACAGGCTTGTCAAAGAACTTGTTCCATCGATACCGGGGCATAGAGTGTCCTTTAATAGCACTTTAACCATATTCTTTTATCCTCAGAAAGCCTCACTACTCTCTTACATACCCTGCAGAAGTACATTTCTCGCCAAGCAATACATGATTCTCGTAAAAAGATCAAAAGCCTATAGTGTGGAGAGGGTATAAGGTATAGACTATGCAGCCATAAGCACGATATCCCATCCGTTTGTCCGTCCGTCTGCTGCAGCCGACAGGAGAACTCTAGCAACCGACGAACCAAGATCCAGAATCCTTCTCGATTCATGTTGCAGGGGAGGGGGGCGTGTAGCAAAACGCGTTCCCCGGGATTTAACGATATTCCTGTCTGTTCTTCTTCCTTGCAGCAGTCAACTGTTCAAGACAGCATCGTTATGGAGCCCGGCAGATGGGCCATGTAACGCTGGACATCCATTGACGTGAATGAACCGTACATGACACGGCTTCCTTGTTTGTGCGTCCGAGGGGCGACCACGCGAGATGGCGCTCTGGGAGTGTTGGGGCATGTTGCCCAAGTGCGAGGTGTGAGCCGTTGATAGGGAGAGGTGAGTTGGGGTGGTTTAGAGTTGAATTAATCTCTATTGTCTCTCATATCAGTCACCAAGATAACGACTCTCCTTCACTGCTGGGTGTGCTAGCTACAGATATCAATTCAAATCACATCTTGTCCAATTGCCTGTCTACATCGAGTACTCACAACGGTAACAAGTAACGGTGATCGATTGGTGTACCGTACTTGGTCGAATACAGTACCGCTGAATCGTGCATAGCATCCATGTCATGCAATGCTATGTTATGTTATGTGTCCCCAACTGAAGGCTTTTGTGTTCAAAAATGACGATCCATGTTAGACAAGCCCGTCCCATCTCTCTCAGACCACGCTCCGCACTTACACAGACGCAAACATGTCCCTAAAGAGATTATGGTTTCTCTATCAATTAGGTACGCTTCCAACTCTACCTTGATCAACTGCAACTGAAATGGTAGTTGCTTGTCTTTATTTCTAAATTTGGCACTCTTTTCTCTTTGCATCCCAAAGACTACATCTTTTCCTTTCTTTTTCTACCTTATCCGTCCGCATAGGATCCGCTGTTTGTTTTTCTCTTTCCGTGCTTTGCCTTGCATTAGTTCCAACTCTTGTCTCTCAACTGACCCTGTACCCTCCAGTCTTCGTCTTTGCAAAGGTTTCGTACCTTGATCCTTGAAGCTTACGGCTGTTAGAATAAAGCCACTACATCGCCCAGGATGAATCAATGTTAGGTAGAGGTGTCGAGATCTCTTGCAAGGAACAGGGTAGACAACATGGACTCTTTTAGACCATCCTGCATAGCCTATTGCTTCCTTGTAGGCTACAGTACACGCCATCTCACAGCCCGCGCATACTCACCCAACAACCTCAAACTTCAATCCCAATCCAACGGACCAAAAAGTCACTGTTCATTTCGTGATACAATTTCCATTTTGTCTACGGATATCACGGTCCAGTTCCCGGCGGGATCTCCGTGGCTAAGCAGCAAACACCAGCAGCCAAAAACAAAATAACAAGAAAACAAAACAAGAACGGGAATGGCCGAGGATGTCTTGAAACTGCAACCTCAACCCGCCGAAAGGTTCGAAGTTTTTAGAGAATGGTGAAAGACGCTAGGGAACCTGCATGTGAGGCTTATTTTCTGGAACACAGCTTGGAAAAAGCTCGTCCAGTTGTTCTTCAGCCGTGTCGTTATTGGCAAAGCTCGTCGAGCCAAGGTAGACAGCAAAGACGGTGTGCTTGATCTGCATTTCAAACCACGTTCTAAGCTAGAGCACGGGTGTGCGCAGCGTGGAAATGAGAGACCGGAATTATCATGTTGTCTTATCGACTTCATGATCCTAGGTACGTGGCTTGCCTCTGTGATGATACAAACAGGAATAGGCTTCTTTTCTCTTCAGCTGAGATTGATGACAGTGATTTCTCTTTACTTGACTGAGCAGAAATCACATACAACATACATCACCAAAGTTGATAAACCGTATTCAACACATCTCTCCCCTTCAAATATTCACAACTACCCCATCTTTCCCCGCAATCACCAGTTCAAACTAGACTACCCGTTCCCCCGCGGACCCCCATCAATAATAAACTAAACTTTATGTCCGTCTCCAAGTCGAGATAGGGTTGGGATGGAGATGGACATGGCATCACCCTTGCATGATTCCCCTCCCCCACCTCTTTTATGATAAGTCTCCAACTCTCCGCTGCTACTGGCCCTCTTCTCTGTCTCCCCCTCAGATATTATCGGAGTGGCCTGACGGTGCGGAGGTGAAAACCCGCCCAACGCCGACCACAACCGGTTTGTTCCCCGACATTGAGACTTTCCTCGTGAGCATCTTGGGTTGTCCTAGGAGGCGAAGCTGCGGTTCCGTCTTTGAATCTCCCCCAAAGTGCATTCCTTGTTCGAGGTCACTGTGATGATATCACTTCTCCGAGATGGACACTTGGAGATTCCAGCTGCTAAAGCCAAAGAACAACCATTACAGGACAGTTGTAGGTTATGCTCTGCCAAATGTAAGTCGCGATTCAGGAAGTTGTCCGAACATCTCGACAACAGCCCATTCTTTCAAAGCCCATTCTTTCAGACAGGCCGTCAGCCAATGTGACCATAGCCCTCTCAACTACTATTTGCTTATCAGGTCCGTGGCACGGGCTTTCTACATTCACTATCGGTCCTTGATCATAGTTTACGTTGCTCTTTGTAAACAGAACGCGACTTCGTGCTTGCAATTTTCATATTTGAATCACATTCCTCATGTTAACATATCCATTGTACCAGACCTCTAGTAGGTTAATTTGTGAACTTCAGGAGCTTTCCATAACACAGCTGACGGGCGAAATATTGCAATGACTACCTTCACGGAGTTGTTTCAGTCAGCATCGATTGCGTCCAATCAATGCATCCAAATGTTTAACTTGTTATTCTCAACGAATCTGCCGTCCCCAGCCACGAACTTCTAGCTCAGTTTTGACGATAACACTCCGTTACACGCCACTATGTCTATGCACTATCGCCAATGCAGCCAACCTTGCATCTACGGCCTGCTCATATCTCCTGGTAGCAGCGTCAAATACGGCCATTACCTTGCCAATCTACTGCCACAGAACTTAGGTAACAAGATCTACGGAGCGGGTGGCTGCAAGATACGAGAGTATAATCTCGTATATCACTGCATGCACTGCAAGCTAAGAGCGCTGGTCATCGATGTGCGACGCCGACACGTGGGCCTTCATAAACGTTCCGAGCTGCAATACTCTCATAATGTCATTTTTCATCATCTGTCTATTGCCAAGTAGAACCATCTCTCTTCATGGGCTGGAAACTATACAGATGCTCCTTTTTAGGCAGCTGAAGAAAGCCCAAGCTCCTTGTAGAACGATTCCGAGCTAGGCTCGCGGCCCAAGAACTCCCTCAAGAATTCCAACTCAGGAATGCTTCCTCCTCTCTCCAAAACGGTATGGCGGTAGCGTCGGCCCTCCTTGCCGTCCATTGGATTCTTGGCGAAGAACGAGTGGAACATGTCAAGCGAGAATACCTCCGAGTAGAGGTAGCCGTAGTAGCCAGCATCGTATCCACCAATGAAGTGACCAATACCAGCGTGTCGGTTACCCCATTCCCTAGTCACAAGTTAGCTTTGTCATTTCAGTTATTTACTCAAGATACTTACAATCCCTCGCCAAGATCCTCAGGGCCCTTGGTGCCAGAGATTTCGTGTCGAAGAGTGTTCCAGACTCGGCCAGCGTTGAGCTCCTTGACCGCTTCGTGAGACTCAGGTGTGTGCACAGTCATATCAAATAGGCCGATAGTGAGTTGGCCAAGGGCGCCAATGGCCGAGTTGAGGCGCTTGGTAGAAACGAGCTTCTCGATAAGATCGTCTGGGATCTGTTCTTGTGTCTCCCAATGCTTGGAAAGCGATTTCAGGACGCTGGGAGTCCAGCACCAGTTCTCCAACATCTGGGATGGTGCCTCGACGAAATCGAGCACCGTTGAAGTTCCGTGGAAGTAGCTGTAGCGGGTACGACCAGCCAAGTCATGAATACCGTGTCCCAGCTCGTGGAACAGTGTCACGACTTCGTGGTGCTTGAGCAAAGAGGGCTTCTTGGGAGTTGGCTTGCTGAAGTTGCAGACAAGAGCTGTAACAGGGTAATGCTTCTTGCCATCCTCAGTGACATAGCCAGGCTCAAGGTTGAAGTTGGCGTTATGGCCATACTTGTTGTCACGGGGGTGGAGATCCAGGTACAGGTAGCCGTTGAAGTTGGACCCCGAAGCCTCGTCGTCCCACACGCTGTAAATCAAAACATCCTCGTGCCACACGATATCCTCGGCCTTGCCAGTGGGGCTGAGTCTGGCCCGTTCCTCAGGCTTAAGCTCAACGAAAACAAAACCAAAGATCTCCTCGAAAATCTTGAGCATACCAGCGAAGGTAGATTCGACGGGGAAATATTGAGAGATCTTGGCCTCGTCGACACTATACTCCTTCTCCTTTTGGATTCGTGAGTAAAATGATGTATCCCACATGAAGAAGCTGTCATCAAATGAAAGACCGCGCTCATCATAGTCCTTCTTTTTGTACTCCTTGAGTGCGTTGATCTCCTTGGCGCCACCTTCAGCCAGTCGTGTTCGAAGGTCGTCTAAGAAAGATCGAACGGCAGCAGGGGTCTTGGCCATCTTTTCCTCGATGCGCAGAGCTGCATGGTTATCGTAACCAAGAAGTCGAGCAGCTTCATCCCGGAGAGTGATGATCTCTTGAAAGATAGGAACGTTGACATTGGCCTACAATATTAATTAGTTTACACGCACAAAACAAGCTTGGTGTCTCTCTGACCTTGTTGGATTCCGCAATGGTATACTTGCGACGTGTGTCGGCGTCAACAGCATACTTGATAAGCGGGAAGTAATGGTTGTATTTGAAGGAGAGCTTGACCTTGCCCTCATTCTCACCAGTACCCTTCTCCAGCGAGTCGATATCGATGTCATCAGAAGGAACTCCCTTCAGCTCCTCGGGAGTAAACCAGATGGCACCCTTCTCCTCATTGAGGTTTGTCTGGGCCTTGATCTCAAGCTCGCTTAGACGCTTCTGGATCTCCTTGAATCGATCTCGCTTAGGCCCAGCAGGCAAGCGGAGACCGTTTCGAATGTACTTCTGTCGCTCCTTCTCAAGAACATGCGATTGTTCCTTGGTAAGATCCTGGGATGATCGGTTGCTATAAGCAGCATCCACGGCATTAAAGATATCTTCGCGCATGTTACACTCGATGCCGAAGTCATTGAAGACTCTCTCTGACTCGGTTGAAGCATCACGCAGCTCCTTATTTGTGGAAACGTGGTGGTAGAAAGTCAAGATGCGTCTCTGTGTAGCAGCCAGGTTCTCATCTATGAGGATAGGCTCAAGTACATTGGCGAAGGAAGCCTTGTCTGCGGTAGTGTTGGCCGCCACAGAGTCGAGTACACTCTTGGTGACATCGCAGAGCTTCTTGGTGTCGGCGGCGATCGAGTCGGGGGTGGCGGTGAACAGAGGCGGTGCCTGGGGAGGGTTTCGATACTTGTCGGGAGCCATGGCGCTGGTGACAAGCTGTCTTGGTGATAGAATGGTTTGTGAGGCTTGGAATCTGAAGTGATTCGCTATAGACCCAAGACGGGAGAAAGTTCTTGAGGAAGCCAGTGTGAAAGCTACGAGGAGGACGAAGAAGGAGAGTAGGAGAAGGAGGGGCTTGCGTGAAGCACGATTAGCCAGCTTGAATATGATGACTGATGAGGTGGAATATCTCCTGACAAGTCAGCCGATTGGCTTGGGGATGTGGAATTAGCGGAAGAAGACAACTTACAGTTGAAAGAGGGGTCCCTAGTCTCAATTCAAGTCGATTGATCCAAGAGAAGGCGTCAAAAGCGTTAGGAAGGTGTTACTGTAGATGCATCAAGATGGGGCGTTGCTGGCGATAGGTACAGCTACATGCCATAAAGCTCCCGCTCGGGCCCGCTAAAACCAGCGCAAAACGCGGGGCAGTCGAATGTGTCATGGATCATTAAAGCCGAGCGCCTAACCACAAGCATAAAGCAATTATGCGCTCTGTCTATGGCATAAACAATATTTCTTACGACGGTGTATAATTGGCCTTGGCAAAACGAATGTAAACAAACCCGAGTCTCATGATACAGACTTATCTGCCGTATACTCATGCTAAATCGACCCGACACCATGTAACACAACTTCACAGAAAGAACAAGACACCACCAGTTAAGAGACACACAGAGCTTCAATTCTAAACTCTCGCTAGCTCCCAATTATCTACCAGAAATCCATACATGCTAGTACGTTTGCGCAAGCGCAACAATAATTCGTCATTTCAGCGTATCCGTAGCCGATTCCATCCATATCCATAATCAAATCAAACGCCAGTCCGTCAACACAGATGCATAACTCAATCCGCCCCTATCCTTGCAGTGTTTAGTTGGCGAGGATAGTTCGCACGAGATCTGTTTTGATATGTTATTAGTACTCGCTCGCTTAAATGCACTCAATGGTGTAGCACTTACCAGTGTAGTTGACCTGGCCTGAGCTGGTGTCAACGGCCTTGAGGAGCTCATCGACCTCCTCGTCGGTCATCTTCTCGCCCAGGTTTGTGAGGATGTACTTGAGCTGACCGACACCGATAAAACCCGTCATATCCTTATCGAACACTTGGAAACCACGGCAGTATTCCTCAGGCTCGCCAGGGTCGCGGAAGCCGCCTGGGCGGTTCAGAACACGCTGGAATGTCTCGAAGTCGACTGTGCCAGAAAAGTCAGTTATGCGCTCCTGAAGCTGATGACTGCAGAGAAATGCACTCACATTCGCCACCAACGTTCTTCTCGAGGTCCTGGATCTCGGAAAGGGTAGGGTTCTGACCGCAGGCGCGGAGAAGATCACCGAGGCTGTCAACAGTGACTCGGCCGTTTCCGCGCTTGTCGAACAGGGCAAAAGCCTCCTTGTAGTTGGTAGAAGCCTGAGAATCGAACTTGTTAGAAGACATGATTGCGGTTGTTTATGACGTTGCGTGGACTCGTGAGAAATGGGTTGTGAAGAATGCGATTGAAAGCGTTGCGGCTCAAACGTAGATATAGAGGGATGCAAATGCAGGAAAATCAAGGCTTGTGCTGCGCAAGAAACCATTCCAAGTATTCGGGCGAGCCAACTGTCGAATCAGAAGGCGGGGTGCATTGTTTACGCAGGCGAAGAAAGGGGTGTCCGGGGCAACTGAGCTCACCATCTTTTTGGGTTAAAGTTACTAAGAGGGGTTTGGTAGTGGTGTGGCTGGTTGAGTCGGTAACACAACAAAGGCTATACAACGATCAAGAGAGTCTTTGTGACGGCTTTCAAGATCAAGAAAATGGTGTTGAGAGGTTGAAAGATGAAGAAGGTAGAAAAGAGGGCCAGATTGACATTCCATGTGCACTTGCTCTCCACGCTCTGGCCTCCCTGGTGTCTTTACCTAGCGACTGACGGGGCAACGGGGGAGCCACGTCGGTAGCTCCAAAATAGCCTGAGCGCTTATCATGACCGATTAGACGAGACACTGCCTTCTTTATTCTGTCTTCTGTCCACTAATGTCTCTAGGCGGTGAAACTATTGAAACCGGAGAAATAATGCAAACATATCGACAATTATGTAGAATTAATTCTAAGTTCAGAGTGTGCGTTATGTATTTTTCATAAAGCATAAGTCCTCATGGTGACTGCTTCTCATGCTTTTCATGTCTTGGCAGAAGTCTGGATACGGAGTACTCGGTTACCTTCATAGAGGCTATCATGACTTCTCAAGTGGTGGAATATGATAGGAAATACTTACCAAGTATGCAAATCGAATAGACTTGTAGTACGCGATACTCATGCCTAGAGACTTGGACAAGAAACCTTCTATTGACTAGTACACTCAGTTGTATGCTTGCAATCAGCCCATTGTTTATTATCAGATAATTCTTGGTTGTCTTTCCATCTATCTTTACTGTCGTGATTCATGTTCTATCTTTCACCAGAAGAACACATGACTACGGCTCCAGCCGCCCCATCATACTCAACCAACACATGGTGTCTATCATGACTTTGTCCAAACTCAATCACCACAGTGTCAGTCACTGCAGTTGTTATACGTCATTTGCGCAGATACATACATGTCCAACGCTCGTGCATCCATGGCTTGACTTGCTCGAAATTAATATCATGCTTTGAGGCTTTCTTGGCCTTGCGCCACGGAGCATGTCATAACAACAATCGTAATTCGGTTAATCTCTTGACAAACCGCCAAGGGGCGCCTCACTTTCAAGCGTGAATCTCGGAGATTATCTTCAACCAGGTCATTTCCAACTTCAGCTAGACTCAGTACTTCAAGAGCGATGCAACGGCGTGCCCGTTATTTTAAAAGAGCTTATCGTAGATCTGATCGCCTTGTTGGTATCCGATCGAGATGTTGTTGTTCTGCGTGTAATTCCGCGAACCCGAACATGCTCTGTCTACCCTGAACCAGCGGTTCAAACTGTTTGACTCCGTAATTATTGCCTCTGCAAGAACAACTCGCACATAATGTCAGTAGTGAATATTCTCCTGGTCCAACAGGATCCTGAGAGATGTTTGGTATGACTAGATATTTGCAAGGTCTTTATTGGTGTTCACTGCTACTGTGATTTGTAACGTCCAATGCCGATCAGCTGTATGGCGTCTTACAAAAGCCCCGCGGCTAAATTTCATGTAACTCATCCTCGGCAACAACAGCAGATAAAGCTCACATAGTATCGCAAGAAATTCGATTCTCCAGCTCGAGATATCACAAAGACAGCTTAGAAGATGGCCGCTGAAGCTGCTGTTCGTAAATTCTTCCAGTCATCCGCTTATGCCGTAGCAGGTGCAAGCTCCAACCCAGCAAAGTTTGGACACCGAGGTAAGGCTTCCCTGTTGACGGGTAATATATTTTGCTAATCAAAGAACTTGAATAGTCTTTGTCTGGTATCTCAACCATGACCTGCCTGTGACCCCTATCAACCCGGGGTCAGAGACCATCAATGCTTTGAATAAAGATCATGCTACCGTCCCCAACGTAACAGCACTGCCCAACCCTACACAGACGTCTCTATCAGTTATTACCCCTCCAGCAGCAACTCTCCAGGTGCTCCGCGAGGCAAAGGAAAAGGGTATCCCTTCTGTCTGGTTGCAGCCCGGCAGCTTTGACGACGCTGTTCTTCAGTTTGCAAACGCACCAGGAACATTTGAAGCTGTTATTGCTGGGGACGGCGGCCGAGGTCATGAAGGGTGGTGTGTGTTAGTAGATGGTGAACGAGGACTGAAGGCAGCGGGCAAGCTGTGAAATTGGTTATATGCAGACTCTATGCCAGCCCAAAGAATTGGATGGCACAAGAGTCATCAGGTATATGATTGTCTACTTTCCAATTATGTTATTTTATCAATAAAGAATGAGCTGAGAGAAGTGATAATAGCCAACATCTAGACCTGGTCTGGGTCTGGCCAATTGCTGATAAGCACGTAGGAAGGATGGCCTTACAGCATGATACTGGAATCCCAAATAAACAACTGGAATCTCTCAACATCAAATACTTTGATACGTAGCATCCGATTTATCTAGGGGTTTCATTGGTGACCGCTGGAGCAATCCATGTTTAGATCTGGGTCTGGGGGTTGCTGGATCCACCAAAGTAAACAAACGCGACAGGCCCCACACCGACACTTTGCTGGTTTAATCCATCAAAATACCTTCCCTTCCATACAAGCGAGTATCACCAATTCCTTCCACACAACTACCTTGCACCACTTTCAGCTTCTACAGCGCGCGACTTTGTATTTCAGCTGAATTGATACTTGCCATGAAAGCGATCACTCATTGAATTTTCTCTATTCTTGGTCCTTCTCTGCTGCGGTTGTTTTTTCTACATTGCTTGCTTTGTTCGCAACCGACACATCGCGTCCAACGTTAATTCCCAATACCCTTGACCGCGCCTTCACGCGCAACGCCGTCATCACTATGTCTTTCGAAGATACCACCGACCAATACATCACATATGAGAGCCGCTTGGCTTCTTTTCAAAAAAGCTCAAAGAAACGAGGTTCTACTACTAGTGGAAGAGGCGCCAAAGCCCTTGGCTGGCCGCACAAGAGCATCACACCCGCAAGCGTATGTCTTCCTCTACACACCGATCAAAGCGATCGCTAACAGTCCACAGCTTGCTCGCGCTGGACTTTTCTTTAACCCTACACTACAAAATCCCGACAATGTTTCTTGTTTCCTCTGCCACAAAGGTCTCGACGGCTGGGAAGCAAACGATGACCCTCTCGTTGAGCACTTGAAGCATGCTCCTGAATGTGGCTGGGCTGTTGTCGCCGCGATCGAGGCGGAAGTTGGAGATTATGCGCAACAGGATCCTGACCAGCCATACATGAAGGAAGCCCGAAAGGCAACGTTCGCTGGCAGGTGGCCCCACGATTCTAAAAAGGGATGGAAGTGCAAAACAAAACAATTGGTGGACGCGGGATGGAAGTACACGCCGACTGAAGACTCGGATGATATGGCTACTTGCACCTACTGTCAATTGGCGCTTGATGGTTGGGAGCCTAGTGACAAGCCTCTGTAAGCATTGCAGCTTCTTTTTTCATGGTGCCGACTAACAGTGTGCAGCGACGAACATCACAATCGATCACCCGAATGCCCATTCTTTATTCTGCTTGAAGCATCACAACCTGCCAAGAAATCGAGCCGAAGCAAGGCTGGACGTGTATCCAAGGCATCGCGCCTGTCTGTCCAGTCTGTCGCTACAGTCGCTTCCGAGACAACCTCGATACACGACTCGACAGCTGCCATTGAGGACAGTGTACTGACAACAGCCTCTACCGCTAGCAAGAAGACAAAAGCACGAAAGGCGACTACCAAAGGACGAAAAACCAAAGCAAAGAAGGAAGCTGGGGAACCCGAGGTTTCAATCCAAGAAGAATCATCGCTGAAGCCATCTAGAGGAAAGAAGCGTGACAGCACAGCAGTGGAAGATGTCAGTATGGCTGTTTCCGAGGGCCCCCCAGGCAAGAAGCGCGCGATAAGTACACATGGAAGCGTTGTCATCAATGAGTCGACATTGGAACACGACGAAGACCCTGATGCGACTGGCGTTTCCGTCACGAAGAAGGGTGGAAAGAAGAAGGCAGGCCGAAAAGCCACAGCCAAATCCGCCCATGATGTCTCCACAACCTCTGTTACATCAGAGCTGGCTACGACAGCCTACGAAGCAGCTCCTGGAACATTTCCGGATGACGACGAAATTGAACGACAACTTGAAGCTGATCTAGAAAGGCAGCTCTCTGAAGACGATGAGATAACTGCAGACTCCGATTCGGAGAGACTCAAGGCAAGGAAAGGAAAGACGAACAAGACCGCGCAGCTTGAATATTCACGCGAATATACTATGTTAAATCCTGAGCCAATAGAGCCAGATGAAGAAGAAGTCGAAGACGAGCTCAAAGCCCTACAAGCTGAGATGGAGGTCGATGAACCAGAGCCCCACCACGAGCCAGAGATACAGCCTGAGCCGGAGGCTGAGCCTCAGGAGCTGCATGTCCCGAAAAAGGGACGAAAGGCTGGCACCAGGAAAGCATCCAAACAAGCAAAGTCCAAGAAGGCCAAAGCGGCACCGGAAACTATTGATCAAGACGAGACTGAGCATGAGCAAACCCAGCCAGAAGCAGAGGCCGAGGTTGATGAGCTTCTCCATGAGGACAGTCTTGCTAGCACCGACACTGTTGTTAAGAAATCGGCAGCGTCCCGCTCGAGTGCAGGCACACGAGGCCGTGGGCGCCCTTCCAGAGCGTCCCTCGCCTCTCACACTTCTGCTAATGATCTCGAGCTGGTTGAAGCCCCAGCAGAAACCCCTATTGAGCCCACCGAGGAGCCCGTAAAACGGCCCCGAGGCCGGCCCTCCAAAGCCTCATTAGCATCTCGCGTATCTACCGGGGCTGACGAGAGTCAGCTGAGCGATGCGCCTCCCAAGCGTGGCCGCGGTCGTCCATCTAAGAAGTCGCTGGAGGTGCAAAAGTCTTTGGAGGCTGCAGCTAGCCAAGAATCGACGCAACCTTTTACACAATCAGTGGAAGAGCGAATGCAGGAAGATGTGGATGTTTACGCGTCTGAAGAACAAAAAGAACAACCAGGACAACAATCACCCGCAGCACAGCCTGTGCCTTCATCTCCACCCCCAAGCTCAGCTCATCTGACAAACCCGCCCTCCACCCCTGGGAGGATATCTCCTACGCCGTCAGCCAGGCAAGCGGCCATCTCACCTTCTCAGTCTCCTCAATCTTCAGATGCTGAGAACCAACCGCCGTCGTCAAAACAGAGGTCCAGTGCCAATCCCAAGAAGGTCGCAATCGCCCCCGTGGCATCTACACCTACACGTAGCTCGCCCATGCGCAGCTCACCATCCAAGCGCAACGTGATTGCGGGACTCCGCAGCACAGCACCCTGGACAGAGCTAGACCTCGAGGCCATTTTTGGCACACCGCGTAACTCGGAGGAGAATGGCATGGAACGATACCTTAAGCAAGGGCAGGCTTTGTCATCACCTGAGAAGCAAATGACAGTGCAGGAGTGGATCTTCTATAATGCTTCAGAGGCCGAGAAGAAGTTGAAACACGAGTGCGAGTCTATCGTGAACCGGTTCGAGAGCGAAGGTACAAAAGCGATGCGCGCCCTTGAGGGATTGGTTGTGGAATGAGACGTGATATGACTTTCTGGAGAACTCGATTGAACGACGGATTGGAGACAATGGCTGGATACATGCAGAATTTGCTTCTGCTCATGACGCGACGCGATGCAATGTGCATGAACAAACAAGCTCAGGAATGACGGCGTTGGAACATGATGAATTTTCCCAGATACTGGATTTACCTTAATGAATGAAAAGAGCATGGCTTTTGTTACAAGCAGATAACTTTTCCACTGTGCCTATGTCATCCCGTCAAATTGTTTGAATTCGGCCGTCTGACATCGTCACATTTCTAAAAGATCGGCGCCACTCAGGGACCAGCTTCAACAAAGCTACGTCAAAGCCGTCAACGATCTATGCAAGATTGACTCTACACTATGTTCCCTGACCAATAGCCTTTTGTGCCTTGACATTCCAAATCCTCACAACGCTGTGGCCACGCATAAACTAACTCGTTACAGTCGATCGCTTGTGTTGGACGCCACGAGGCATTCTACGTCCCTTGCATTCCAGGCTTAAAGCCCAGAACCTTTAAGGGTGCACCCTTTGCCTATTCCGTCCGAGACGGCAGACATCACGATACGGCTTTGGGATTTGAAAATGGAGTTGTTCGAGGTCTAGGTCCCTGAGCGAGAAATATTGTAAATACATAGATAGGGATGGAGGGAATGCATTTTATTTGAAAGGGCCAGGACAACTTGCTGAATACCACACAAATCACTTTCATTCGCTTCCACTTGCCATACAACAGCAAGGCTACTTCCTTTAACCAACACTTCAAACCAACGACACTTACAAGATGCTCGGCCTTTCCTTTTTCCCTGTCCCCAGAGTTTGGGCAATCTTCCCTCGTCGTCGGTCAACGGTTGATGCAGAGGTCGCATATCTCAAGACTCTCGAAGCAGGCAACTTAGACGACCCTCTTTATATCAGAAGAAAGGAGCTAGGAATGAGCGATTGGTAAAGAGAGAAAGGCACAGAAGGAAACAAGAGTGGGTGATTTATCTTCCTGTTGACATTCGCTTTGGACTAATAAAAAGAATCAGACATGTCGGTGCGCCTGGTAGCGCGTGTTGTATATATCAAGACGAATGCATGATCACTTGAAACCGCTCATCTATTTGTATTTCCATATAGCGTGCCATTGTGATTTATCGATTTACTTGTATCATGTCACCTCAAGCAGAACAGACAACAAATTGCAGAACTCAGCTTGCCAAATCGGCGGCGACAATGATCAATTCTCACCCGCACACTGCGCTTTCTCTCCGTCGGTGATTAATCCCGGTCATAAATGACCACCAGTTCCCGTGCCCGGAGGCGTACTATCCTCTCCCGTTCCTGTAATATACATGAAGGAGTGTCTGGTATCTCAGTGCTATCTCTATATGCTTCCCAATATGCGCCAAAAGAGTGTTGCGGCGATAAGCCAAAAATCCAAAAATGTAAACTTGTTTCCCCTTAAAACTAGTATATGCATTGAGTATCCGTGAAGCGTAAATGTAAACATGTAGTCGTTGTCTAGTAGACGTTTTCGTAAATGAATGTCGCGAAGTTTATACGAGAAAGTGGTTGATTTCGAAAATTAAACGAGGACTACTAGCATCGAAATCAGGGTGATGAAAGTAGCAAAGCTAGCGGTCAAACGAGATGCGGCAGCTTCAATAGTTGAAGGTGCTGCAGTCTGATCTGGACTAGACGTTGTGGTACGCGTCTCGAGACGTGAGCTTGTCTCACTAGAAGGAGTAGCACTGATAGCGCCAGCAGCGTCTGTTTCGGTGGTTTTTGCTGTGGCAGCTCCCGTTGTTGTTTCTGTCTCAGTTTCGGTAGCATCCACCTTGCTTGAGGTTTTAACCTTGACTGTGGTCGCGGTGGAAGCACCAGAAGCATTCGTTTCTGAAGCGGTCTCGGTAGCAGTCTTGGTCGCAGCATTGGAGGTAGCTTCAGAAGCAGCCTCGGAAGTAGTCTCTGAATCGCTTGTCTCGGTAGTTGGGGAAACATCAGTCTCCGAAGCAGTTTCGGAAGAGTCTGTCTCGACTCTCTTGGTGCGAACAGTTCTTGACTCTGTTTCTGTGATAGTAGAAATCACATCAGTCTCGGAGCCATCAAGCGAGGTTGTTACGGTCGCGACAACACTCTTGGTAGGAACAAGCACAGTGGTTGACTCACTAGCCTCCGAGTTTTCAGACCCATTGGTAGATGTCGCCTCAGCTGCTGTCTCAGTCTTGGTCACTCTAGGACGCTCAGTTGTCTCAGCCCCAGCCGAATTCTCTTCAACAGCTTCTACAGACGTGGTAGGCTGTGTTGCACCCGAAGTCGTGCCAGCTGCGACTGTTGTTGCTTGAGTTGCAGTCCCACTAGGCTCGGAGTCTGTGGAAGCAGGCTGGATTATTTCCGTGCTATCATCACCGACACTTGATGGTTTAGGGTCGCCAGAGGTGGGTTTCGGCTGCTCTGTAGTCTGT
Organism: Fusarium heterosporum; assembly: GCA_013396295.1. Classification (NCBI taxonomy): domain Eukaryota; kingdom Fungi; phylum Ascomycota; class Sordariomycetes; order Hypocreales; family Nectriaceae; genus Fusarium; species Fusarium heterosporum. The sequence goes on along the minus strand of JAAGWQ010000051.1, from coordinate 206,462 downwards.
TCTTGAACAGACGTAGGTTCGACAGCGTCAGTGGTAGACTGAGGTTTGGCTTCAGCACTGCTTGTTTCAGGCTCAGATTTCTTTGTTGTGGCCGGAAGAGCAGTGAAACCACCAGAAGTAGCCTCGACCTGGCCTGACGTTTCCACGCTGGGAGATCCAGTAACCTGGGACTCGGGTCCAGAAGCGGCTGTGGTGGCACTTGTGGTATCCTTTCCATCACAATACTCCACGAACTGGTTGAATTGGGGCTCGACGTAGTCTCGGACAGTTTTCTTGGTACTTTCTGTGTTGTCACTGATACATGTTCGGCAAATATCATAGCTGCCTAGGAATGAGGAACCGCTTCTGCAAAGCTTGTCTGACTTGCCAGTCGAGAGCGCGATCTTGTAAGCACCGTCGCAATCATCGAAGCAGATGGCCGGGGTAACGTCTCGTGTATCAAACATTTGCATTCCACGTCTCTGGTTGCTGCTAGGGACGTAACCGTATTCTGCCACAGAAGTGGTAGCATCAGGCCAATCGCTCAATGTTGTTTGCGAAGCCCAGTTTCCAGTGGTGAACGTCTTGAGCTCTTGACTGATAACCTGCTCATAAACTTCCTTTTCGAAAATGTCGTAAGAAAGACCAAAGGCCTCGGGGTTCAAGTTGAAATAGCCAGGAGAGCGAGGGTAGTAACTGGTCTTATTCTTGCGCCATTTAGTCTTCTTGATTTTGGGGGCCTTGATACAGTACTGAGGCTCACATAGGTAGTCCTCATCTGGCGGTTCGGCCCAGAAGTTGCACCACGCGGGCTTTGGTGGGTTACAAACATAGCCAGGCTCACAACCAAATGTGAGATCGGACTTGGGATCGAGCGGCGCAGATCTACCTGTAGGCTTGGGGCACAGAGTTATTCGCCCAGGAGTAGCAGTGACCGTGGTTGGTGGAAGCTGTACGGTTTGACCGAGCACCATGGTGGTGGTATAGGTAGTTATTGGGCCTGGAACCACTGTGACAACAGTTTGTCCATCTTTGGTGATGGTTAATGTCTCTGCAGGTAGTCGCTCAGTGACAACTGATTCGACCGTTACGGTGGTTTGCTCTCCAGGTACAGTCATAACAGTCTGCTCGCCGGGCACAGTGACAGTTCGTATTTCACCTGAGACTGTAACAACAGTTTCCTGACCCGGAAGGGTGACAGTCCGCACAATGGTTTTCTCTTCACCGGGTTGAATAACAGTCTTAGGCACAGTCACAGTCTCATCTTCCCCAGCCTCAGTGACCGTTACCCTAGTTCCTGGGATGGTAACGGTACCGGTAACAGTCACACCAGGCGCAGTGATGGTTGTTCCAGCCTCCGTAATCGTGCTTCCAGGCTTGGTAACGGTCTCTTCAGGAAGCGTCACAGTTGTTCCCGCCTTTGTTACTGTTACTGGAGGAAGTGTCAGGGTAGTCCCTGGCTTAGTGATTGTTGTTCCGGCCTCGGTGACAGTAGGCCCAGTAACCGTAACAGTTTCTCCATCCTCAGTGATTGTGACTCCAGGCTCAGTAATAGTGGTTGGGGGTAGAGTTTGAATCAATGTCTCTGCAGGCTGAGTTTCGATCACTGTCTTTCCAGGCTGAGTCTCGATTAATGTCGCCCCGGGCTGGGTCTGAACATCTGTGGTTCTCTCCGTCACTGTCTTTGTCTCCGTCACTGTTGATGCGGCCTGGGATTCGGTGATTGTCACCTTCTGGGTGACCTTTTCTGTGACCTTCTCAGTGACAGTAACCTTGTCGGTAACAGTAGTAGTGCCGCCAGGTGCGCTTAAAAGAGTTAGCAAGGGACTCATCAGCAATCATAGCGACTTACCAAGACTCAGTCGTCCCAGGAGACGGACTTGTAGTGGTTGGAGGTTCTAGAACTTCACTGGTTGTCGTGGGAGGTACAGGCGGATCAGCTGTGGTGGTCGGAGGCTCTGGCTGCTCGCTCGTAGTAGTAGTCGGGGGCTCGACGGTATATGAATCCGTAATAGTAGGGGGCTCGAGAGGAGGCTCGCTTGTCGTAGTGGGAGGCTCTGGAGGCTGATATGTGGATGTTGGAGGTACCACGATGTAGGTGTCTGTGACAACCGGAGGTGGAGGAAGAGTTTCGCTTGTGGTTGGAGGTACCACAATGTAGGTGTCAGTGACAACCGGAGGTGGAGGGTTAGCAATGTATGTGGCCGTGATAACCGGAGGCGGAGGGTTAGCAATGTAGGTGGCCGTGATGACCGGAGGTGGAGGAAGAGGCTCGCTGGTAGTCGGAGGAACCACTGGCGGAGAGCTTCCAGGATATTCTCCCGTAATAGTCACAACTTCTGTCACAGGCACAGTACAGCCGCACTTGATATCAAAAACCATGTTCGCGCTGGTATCAGGAGCTGGAATATCGATCTCATCCTCCTCAGCCGCTCCAGAGGCAACAGCTTGTGGTGCTGGTGCCGCCGTTGTCTCTGGCTCGTCGGCAGCATACGTCTGAGGTTCGGGCGAGTTGGCGATATAGCCATCCTGTGCCCCAGTGACAGCAGGAGCAGGCTGGAGAGTGACCGATTCGCTTCTTCGATTTAGACCGTTTTCTCCATTCTGAGGTGGAATCTCAATAGCTGCCGCGCCCAAAGCACTAAGCAATAATGAGAATCGCATGACGAATGACCACTTTCGCCGCAATGAGTGATGGCAGCGTCAGACTATTGTGGCCCAAGTAGCGAGTGTGTTGATAAAGAACGTCAATTTCCAACTATTCTTGATAAGAAGATTAGAGAACGTCGAACAAGGAGTTGGGAGGCTCTATACAAAGTACTCAGATAGATGTACGATATATAACTGGGGGACTGGAGGCTGAGCAATATGGAGAGCCTTACCAGATATTGTTGATGTGAATATGCAACACCATGAATGACATTGACATTGGAAAAATTTCCTCTCGGATAAGCCACACCGGTGTGCAGACGCGTTAAGACTGACTGCTTAGAGGACGAAATTGCAGGTGAAGTAAGAGTTACCTACTCACAAGAATCCCAAGATGATTGTGCTAGTAGGTAATCAAACTCAATAGCCCAGTGTCAGCTCAAATTAAAGTGATCCCAATCCAAGGACAGCAACGGAGACTGGTTAGGACAAAGAAGCATTACAAAAGATCCATCTAGGCGGATGCACATCTAAGCTAACCTCTGGATGACTCTGTGGGTACCTCACCTGAGCTTGCTTACCTCGAGCGATGCGTAGCATGAGCAACAATGCATTTACATGCATTACACATGGATGAGAGCAAGGGTCTGACAGGGGTCCGTACGTTGAGATATATCCTAATCGAGCAAGCGGCACGGCCTCACAGGTCCATGTTCAGACGGACCTTGTACTGTTGCCTTCACGCTAGGAGACGAATGTTCCCAATATCGCGCATTCGGAGTCTGAGATTCTGAATTGCGGGCCGTGAAGAGGCGGAGAAGTGAGAATCACAGCAACCCACGAGGGTCTGGCTGACAACATGGCCACCGCGTGACAGCCCAATGGAACCGCAGATCTGACATGGCACGGTGTATAAGTGATGAAAATAAATATTTTCAGCCTGGAAACCAAGGCTTGATGGGCAAAATTGTGATGTTTGTAACGGTATTGCATATCGGCATCGATGGTATGAATCTCCGTGTCAGTAATAATAATAGACAATGCAGTACCACAGCATACCGAGATTGCTGAATGGAGTGCGCCATTGATGCCGTGGCTAACGCAAAGTCGATCGTCAAAGGACTTCGGAAACGATTGGGTGTAGAGGGTCCAGTTCCCCGTAAAGTGCACATTGGCCAGTCACATTTTCTCATCGTGTTAATGACTAGGTATAAGATGTTGGCGCATGAACAACAGGGCTGAATAAGCGTGACACAAGGACTTGTTGCCGCGTGCTCGGATGCAATGTCGAAGAAGCAAAGGTTCCTCGAGTTCACGCTCAAACTTGGAGGTAAGTCAAGTTGAGGCTCCTGCCTTTCGTTCGAGACTAATGGGTGTGGCTTGCATCCAGAGTAAAACGGGCGGGCAAGAAGACGCCACAGCCCGAGGTTCAGGGCATTTCACTATTTGATTGGTGACAGACTAAACAAAGCAACCCAATTCAGGGCGGAAGTTTTTTGTTTCGATCCAGCCCTGTGAAGGCGGGAGCGAGTGGAGACGCGGCCATCTCTGGGCTAGCAGGTACCTGTCGATACAGATAGACTGTCATTATAGGGACCAACAGCACAATCACCACTGATAGATTCTCCCTCTAAAACACGACATTTCTGAAGTAAAAACGGATAAAGAATTTTTTTCTTGCAGATTTTGAACTAGACTTCCGCGTATCTGACGTTGGATGTCGGTCAATGTATGCAAGCGTATATGTTCTAAGTACTCCGTGCCTACACTAAAAGCTTACTCTCCCACTGCACCCACAGGCCCTGGCTCCACCAAAGTCCACCCTTGGCAGAGTCGCCCAGGCTTAGTACCTAACACAGCACAACACAACAATCAACAGGTCAACGCGGTGCTCGGATCAAATATGGCCCTCGGTCGATAATCGAGTCATCATCTGAACATTCTCTTTGTTCTACCAATCTACACTCCTTCACCGAATATGCATGTCAATAACTGAATATCGCTCTCATCGGATGCCGAGTAGCAACCGGCCAGGTAGCCTGCCTCTGATGTCTCATGGCCGCAATATGCAACCCCGCGGTCTCACATCTGCGCGACTTTTCACTTCTGACGGCTTGCGGGGGCTGTGATAACTTGCGTCCAAGACTGAGAGGCTGACAGCGCACTCTCGATGGAGAGATCATCCCTGTAGCGCAAGAATAACACATCCGTACAGTCATGTATGGACGGAGTCCCTTCTCTCCTTGGTCTCACGGAGAGGGGCGTCCGACGGTGTGGTGTCGTTACATTATCTCCTCCCCGACAAGTGCCAGTGCTTATTTTTGGCAGGGATATGCATGCTAGGATCGACCATGTCACTCCAATGCTGGATATGCCCAGCCTCCAAAACCTTTGCCTTCTTTACCCGTTCTCTACTATAACAGATGGCACTTTTGGATTCGACTGTGTTGTTGTGAACACATGCTGCTGACATTCTTTACAACGACCCAACTAGGTCGTTCGGTCATGTCCGCGCTCGCATCCGCGCTCTTTCGCAACATGGAAATGACTGGACTTGACTCTCCCGAGCTTGATCCAACCAACTGGGTCAACTTATGCGAGATCGCTCGGAGTTCCACTGCCCGTGCCACACGACACCTGTGGTTGTTGATCGGTCGAAACAAGTTACGCCAATAAACTATTGTTAGTTTGTCCGATTATCAGTCATGGCTACCGATTCTTTGTTCGCAAATTAACAGCATGAGCCTTAGCTAAACTGTCCCTCTTCTATCACCTGTTTGCACGGCGTACCTCTCACTTGGTGAAAACAAAAACTCAATGAATCTGCTTGTGTTGATGCTTACACACCAGCTCAGCATTAGGTTGATCCTAGACCCAAAGATCCGGAAAACGGCTCGACTTCAGCACCCCAGAGATGGAATATCCACATATTGCTACCGCTGCTCTAAGATCCCTACACTCGAAGCACAGGGAATACTTCAACCTTCATAGTCTTGTAGCGACCGTTGAGATCAGGCTCCAGAGGATTGAGGCTGAGCGGAAGTTGAGGGACCCCATGTCGCCCACGCCCCAGGCTATTTTTCTCACTCTATAACAGCACCAGCTTGGAGGTGACTGAAAGCAGGCCAGTGCATATAGAGCATGTCATGTTGTAGCTTAACGGTGTCCATTTCGGTACGGGAGCCACTCAGCGGCATGAAAACTGCTCAATGGAACCTCAAAGTTCCCAGTCAACAAATGTGCTGTTAAGACATGAAAAACAGCTGACCATTCAGCCCTATCCTACTGTTTCCCCCCGATCTCAAGGTACCAGTGGCGAACAGTTTGTCTTACAGACCGTTTTGAGGTCCCTTCGCGCCGTTTTTTTACCTCGCAGCCATTTTGCCTTGGCGCCTGGTTTAATAATCCTTGCCCACTCTAATGTGCATATTGCACAAACCCGCTGAATATCGAGCCGCGTTGATACTCCAGTGATCTTTGATTCTAGACCAAGACTGTTTCTTTGTTCAAGAGTTGCTACCTACTTACTTGGATCAGTCCTGTGTTTGCCATTATTTGCCTCTCAGCGGGTACCCGGCTTACTTGCGGACTTTGAGGGACGTTTCGGGATACAGGATAAGCAATGGCCCAGTAGTGTCTCTATCGTTCATTTCTCTCAGACGCCTTCTCCGCACAACACTTTCTGATACTTCATGATCGCAGTCATGATGTTCAAAAACACTGTGCCATGGGCACTCTTGGCGGCGGCCATGCCTATGGCTGTCGCTCAATTCGATGCCTGGCAAGATGGTCAAATTAGCACTGAAATATGTATTTGGAAACAACCAAGAGGTAAGCATATTATCCGCTCGGGTGTTGATGACTCTATCTTATGCCTAATTAGCAATCATGATCCGGGATATGGTGTATTTGGATGGCGGTGATATCAAATGGACTGCGCGTATGAATGATGGTCAAACACACACAGGGCTTGACACTGGTAAGTTATTGTATGCCATACCTGCCTTGCAAGTCTAAAAGTTTTCAAGGAAACAACCAAGGAATCATCCTCAACTTCAACCTCAGCACTCCGTTCAACACTACTACTAATGTGACTGGAGTCCTTCTCGACGGCCCGGCCATGTCTAAAGCCCGTGGTGGCTCGGGAAATAGCAACGGTGCTGCGCCAAACTTCGTTGATGGTGCCCTTCTTGGCAACGACAACGAATTCTTTCTCTATGGCGGAGATCTCTTGCGAAACGACGACTTGTACGAGTCACCAGATGCAGACCAGATCTTGGGATATCAGGCATATCAGTATGGGCCAGATAAGCCAGTATGGAAGCCAGGCTTCGTCGATCCGAAGTTGGACAAGGGCGTCACCCGGTACGTCGCTTATGGAGGAGCTGTAAATGTGCCATCTGAAAATCTCGCCTTCTATTTCTCCGGTCTGAGATCGCCTACCAAGGGAGAATTTTTTACAAATGATATTCAGAAGAAGGCCACTAACGTTTCCGATACATTGATCACTTTGAACATGGAGGAGCAGCTTTACGAAACTTGGACCAACTCAACGCTCGAAAAGGTTAAGGGACGTGCTAACGCAGAAGTTGTATGGGTTCCTGTCGGCAAGAAAGGTATTCTTGTTGTTTTGGGCGGTGTTGTTTATCCCGAATGGGCGGGACGGAGCGGGAAATCAGCTAATGAGGGCGAGAGTGTAAGTCGCAGTCAAGTACATGCATCATGTCTAAGGCAATACTGATACTTTTTATAACAGGAGAAACAAAGTCCCAAGTTCATGCAAACAATTGACATCTACGATATCGATAGCAAGGAGTGGTATAACCAGGAAACAAAGGATGGCCCAGGCGCACGAACACGAGGATGCGCCGTGGTCGCTACAGCCTCCGACCGTTCAAGCTTCAACATTTTTTACTATGGTGGATTTGATGGTGTTCATCCTGTAGATGCTTTCAGTGACGATGTCTGGGTACTCTCACTGCCATCTTTCACTTGGATCAAGATCAACGAGGGAAAGTCGATCCACGCTCGGGCTGGACACAAGTGTTTCATGCCATACCCGGACCAGATGCTGGTTTTTGGCGGCTACACCCCTCAAGCTGGAAGTTCAATCACTTGTCTTGATAAAGGCCCAATTGTGAACTTCAACGTCACTAGTGGAACGTGGTTAGAAGGATATGATCCTGACGAGTACAGCGACTATGGTGTTCACGAGAAGATCCATTCCGAAATTGGAGGCAATGCTGCAGGCGGTGCAACCGCAACTGCACCTTCAGATGGCTGGTCGACTTCTACTCTTGGAGACATCTTCGATACAGACTACGACACCAATAGAATCAAGGAATATTGGCCTTATACGAAGGCAGTTTCTACCGGAAGGCCAAAACTCGACAACGATAGCGATAGCAATGATGACAAAAGCAGTGGCAGCTCCGGACTTCCAAAATGGGTCGCGCCAGTATTGGGTGTTGTGCTTGGTCTTATGCTTGTCACCGGACTCTTGGTAGTCTTCTGTCTCTGGCGCCGTCGCAAGATTTTCAAGAACCGCTCCAGCGACTATGGTACTGAAGATCCGGGCTCTCGTATCCGATCATGGATCAGAGGCCAGCATAACGAGAAAGCGCCTACAGTCACAACCGATGAGACACCAGCAAGCCCCGGAACTGAAATCGCCTCTACTGCAAGATTTGCTGGCGTGTCACCCTCTCCAGCTGGCACTCCTGCTTACCCTGCTTCTCCCGCCGAGGTGGCTGATACTCAGATTCATGAGATGCCTGGTGAGTTTACGAATCCCGGTACAACTTCCTATAAATAGAGACACTAACAGCTCAAGATACTTCACGCCCAACGGAGCTCCATGATACCGGACTCTCACCCATCGATATCATTCAAAAGTACTCCCATTTCGCCAATGATAGCAAATCTCGCTCTTTGTCCGACCCCTCAAGCAATTCGTACTCTGTGGGTGGCGAGCATGCAAGTACCGTCTCGAGGTCTACGGGGCCTCTGGTGTCACAGCCCGAATCCCCAACAGCGGGCCATAATCGAATGACGTCTGATATATCAGGGGTTAGTACGAGCAACAGCGAGGTGCCTCGTGTAAAATCCGATGTGTCTGGTGTGTCTGAAGGCGACGCCTTGGCTCTCCGACATGTTACCAGTCCTTTAAGTCCTAGGACTGACTATGACAACTTGCATACACCGCCGTTCCCTGGGACAACAGAGGGCATTCTTCCGTCCCCCCCTGCGGATTCAACGCCCATATCACCCCCCGCTGGTATGACAGTGTCCCCTGCGGCTGTATCCCCCCCTAGTGCCAACGAGGCTACCGGTCGAGACTATATCACAGCCAAATCCTCGGCGAGTCCGATACGAAAGAGCATGTTTAAAGAGAGTGAAGAAGATATGGGACAAACGAAGTAGGCAACTTCAAGGTAAAGGGCGGCGTTATCAATACATCTCGGTATATATATCAGAAAGGATAGGTGCATATGGAATATCGGCGGAAGGACATTCGTTTACAAGCGCAGCATTTTATGGTAATGATACCTTGGGTCAGGTTGACAACAACACTCCTTATTTTGCAAAATATCCAATGTCTATATACGTTACTTTTGAGTACCTATATTCATAATATCCAACAGAGCCGGGCCTGTCCGTAAGCCTTGGCCGTTTCTAATCGTACTAAATACTTGCCTTTCCAAACCCGCGCATTTTCCTGTCATTCCAGTCTTAAATGAGACCTTGCTTTTTCCCTCTGCCCCTGCGATCAATATTTTAAACCTCAACGAGCTGATCGTCTTCATCCTCAACTTCTTCGACACGGCCATTGGCAGCCTCGGGCGCACCCTCAATAGCCTTGACCCCATTCTCTTCCTTAGCATCGCCTTCTCCTTCCTCATCTCGTGCCAACACCTGTACTAGTCGCTCACAGGCCTCTTGGACGCCCTCATCGTTGACTCGCAAGTGTGTCTCGCGGATAACAGGATAGACCTTGACGCGACGCATAAGATCACGTCCTTCCCGTGTGGAAGTTAGCAGGGTGAGTGTCTCTACGTGTGTCTGTACGTTCTGGTTGTCTGAGTCTCGCTTCTTGTCAGGTGGTAGAAGCTGTAGATCAGGTAGCATATCCATGCTGTCGTCATCATCATATTCCTCATTGCCCATGATGGGAAGTAGAATGTAGGGCAGGATATCGATCTCATCCTCAGACAAGAAAGAAGGGTGAGATGAGACCTCAAAGGCAAGGTTCTTGATGGTGCTGGCGACACCCTTACGTCGGATATCGGACTTGTGCTCGGTAAAGACCTTGATCTTGTTAAGAGGAATAACCTTGTCGTAGGACTGCTCCTGGAGGAAATGATTTCTGATGTCGGCATGCTTGGACAGATCGGCGAAGACGTAAGCTAGGTAGTCAAAGTCGGCCTTCTTGTTGTATGTGCCGTCTTGACCTTTAACGAACAGATCCAGCAGTTGGTTGAGAACGATTTCATCTGAACCCAGCTCTTTGGGTGGCTGTTGCTTTCTCTTGAGGAAATCTTTTAGGCCATCCCACTTGGAAAGGTTGGCGACAAGCATGGCTAATAAGTTGGCATTTTCTTCCTCTGGGTGCTAGGTATTGGTTAGTGAGCAGTGTTGACAGATTTTGATTACTAGACGTACCACTATGAGATCGAAAACAATGCCGAGGAACTTTTCGTCTGACGCCAAAGTTTCGAGGACTTCGTTGTCGCTCGACAAGTTGACGAGCATGGTAATGGCATGTTCAGCAATTTTCTACGCATAACGTTAGTCTGAGACATAGGTTTGAGAACCAGACAAGCTCTACTTACAGGATGGTCTCGGACCAAGAAACTGAGATGCTTGATCGGCTGAAGCTTGTCAACCTTGAAAACATTGGGTTCTGTTAATGAGTAGGGAACCAGGTTCTCGGCAGCAAGCAGACGAATCTGAGCGTTAGGGTTGGCAATGAAGCCCACGAGCTATGAAGAGTCTGTGTTAGGTGGAGATCACTGTAGACAGTCGATAGAGCGGCATACCTCTTCCAGTTGAGTCGGCATCTTGTTTGTGTCTTCTATACCCTTGTTACGTGTTGAAGCAAATATTTTTAAGTTGGTGATGATTTTGGAGGGGCATGATAGTAGTGGGGGTAGAGGTAGAGGCCTGAAGTCATCGCTGCTTCAGTGACCTGAACGTCATTGCTAGTGGTCGGGCAAGTCAATTTTCAGTGGGACCCACATACTGAAGAAGTTTCCAGGGTCTATTTTGTGTCATCATGGTGGCGGGGCAGAATGTAACCCAGTTGGCATAATTTTCTCGGCCTTGAAAACTTGTACGGAGCTGTGATAATTCACAGTGTTCTACCTGAGGATCTTCTATCGTGAGCAGAATTTATAGCAGAGCAAGGACACTTCGTGGTTGTTTAGATTTGGAAAAAGATACAAAAAAAGAGATATTGTGATTTTGATGCTCTTATAAAAACCAGAAGAGAAGTGGCAGATTAAATAGCCAGCCAGAGATGACTTAATCGTTCTTAGGTATACCTCAAACCTCCAATGCAACCATGAAGAAATACAACAATTCAATTGTCGTATATTCATCAGCTGCCTGACCAAGCTATCTTCATATCAAAGTATTTCCATTTCTCAACCGAAAGCGGTGAGCCACCTTTGTGAGCCGACACCAGGCACTAGGCGGGTTCAAGCAAGAGGGGTCCTTATCGATAAGGCAAAATTTTTGAAATTCTACCTAACTGCGACTCCAAGCCCACATTGTGTGCCATCTCCAAGTTCAATACGCCAAAATGCCCAAAGCCACTACTCCCACTGCCTCGCGGCAAACGCGACGACACAACCCTCTTGAGGATGATATCACAGCCACTGGCATTCTCAAGAATAAGCCTTCAAAGAAACGATCAAAGGGTGAAGGCAATGACGAAGAAGCTTTTGTCGACGACCGCGCCTCCAGGACTATCCTGCGCATAGGTCGCGAGCTGGCTGAGGAGGAAAATGCTGGCAAGGCTGCGGCCAAACCGACTGTCGACACTTTCGGCTACGATTCGCGATTCGACATCGAGGCTGAGGAGGAGAACAAAGTTTATGATGACGACGAAGCTTGGGGCGAGGATGATGAGGAAGTGGAGGAGGTCGAAGTTGACCCCAATGATCTCGACATGTACCGCAAGTTTATGCCTGGTGAAGAGGATGATGAGCTTCTAAAGCACGGTTGGGACCTCAAGCCTACAGGAGAGGAGCAAGGCGAGAGCGTCAACCTTGCGGATCTTATCCTGGAGAAGATTGCAGCCCACGAGGCAATGCAAGAGAGGCGAGAGAACAACTTGGGTCCTCCCGATGAGGATCAATACGAGCTTCCTCCCAAGGTCATTGAGGTTTACACCAAGTAAGTTGAACTGTTGTTCTGCCAGATACCATGGAGCTAACGAGTACAGGGTTGGCCAAATTCTCTCTCGATACAAGTCTGGTCCTCTGCCAAAGCCCTTTAAGATCCTTCCTACGATCCCTCACTGGGAAGACATTCTCGCTGTGACTGAGCCTGACAAATGGTCCACCAACGCCTGTTACCAAGCGACAAGGATCTTTGTCTCCAGCAAGCCTCACGTTGTTCAGCGATTCCTGGAGATGGTTATTCTCGACCGTGTTCGCGAGGATATCTACGAAACCAAGAAGCTCAATGTCCACTTGTTCAACTCACTCAAGAAGGGGCTTTACAAGCCCGCTGCTTTCTTCAAGGGTTTCCTTTTCCCTCTTGTTGGCAGTGGTACATGCACTCTCCGAGAGGCCCATATTATTTCTGCCGTTTTGGTTAGGATTTCTATTCCTGTCCTTCACTCTGCTGCCGCTCTCAAGGGCCTATGCGATATCGCAGCTCAGGAGGCATCCCACGGTACAGAGGGTGGAGGTGCGACCAACATCTTCATCAAGGCGCTTCTCGAAAAGAAATATGCGCTGCCCTTCCAGGTTATCGACGCTCTCGTCTTCCACTTCCTGCGATTCCGCAGTGTTGATCCTGCCTCTGTTCGGGCTGGCGACACCATGTCAGGTCTGACCGAGGGCGATGCCAAGACAAAGCTACCTGTTATCTGGCACCAGAGTCTACTTGCTTTTGCCCAGCGTTATAAGGGTGATGTCACAGAAGACCAGCGTGAGGCTCTGCTGGATCTTCTACTGACACACGGCCACCCAGCTATTGGACCCGAGGTGAGGAGAGAGTTGTTGGCTGGACGAGGTCGCGGCGTGCCCATGGAGCAAGAGGGTCCTGCTATGGACGGTGATGACACTATGCTCATCGACTGATGGCATTGACTCGAGGATCAGGAACATTTCTTAATGAATGAAGATAAATTTGGCGTTTGGCGTATCAAAATGGGTTCAAGCTGGTTCGACTTGAGTTGAGATAGAATGGAGTGCCTTGGAGACTGGAAGCCCATCTATACCAATTATATGAATCTTCCGCTCAGTTTTACTATTATATTGTGCTTCAGTTTGACCCCACGTCTTCCATTAATTGTATTCGGGAAACCTACGTGCGTATGGTTTCTTGCTTCAGTGAAGATCAGTGTTGTTACCTTCTGCCACCGAGCAAAGTAAAACAGAAGGAGCGACAAGTGCCGTGACGCTCCAGAACAAGATTTCATCTATCTCCATAACCACATGCTTTCATCAACCTTGTAATTCTTTTTCCATATGCCTGAATTTTATTTTAGTCCTAAATTAGCCTTTTTATTCTCTGTATTCCTATGCCTAGATGTCCACTTCCCCGTCACTCAACTACAAATCCACTCTCTTGTTCCAAAGCTGAGTGTTCTTGGCTAAAGGCCAGCCTTACTCAACGATTGCCACTTGAAATTTGCTATGCCAGCGTTGTCTCGTTCGGATCCATTACCACAACCAAGTCTTCTTAATATGAACGAACCCAAGTACTAAGGCACCAATATTAGTATGAGGCTGTGCTGATAGAGCCTAGCTATTTCAATGTCCCTTTACGGACCCAGGCGTCGCCCTCCGTCCCGACGACGTTTTTAACACCCGGACCTAAGTACGAGAAGAACTTGATGAGACATCAACCGAGCCTCCCTTCGATGCCGGAGAATGTTTTGTCGATTCCTTCATCTTCGACCCAGGTTACTACAACCAGACCTATTGACCGTCATTCTTTTCCCGGACTCAATCTTGACCCTCCACGACCACCTCGCGATGGACTCGAGTAGGTCTGGTTCCCGCAGGGTTACTGGGCAGAGCGTCAACTCATGGGACCGCGAAAGAGTGCGTCCGGCAAGAGTTTCTTTAAATGGCGGAATCGTTCGACAAAGTCGGTCAGTGAACCAGGGTTCCAGGAATCATCTTGTGCATCTCCTTCAGTATTGATGCCGACTCCGGTCAACTTCCAAGCCTTTGAACCAAGACCACCTCCAAGTCCTTTTGTATCGGAGTCGGCACATGTCTTGTCTTTACAAAATCCTTCCATCAGTCGTTTCTCCGATCAAGTTCAAGGCTCGGCCGATACCTCCCCTGGTATAAACAGGACAGACTCGGTTTCACCGATGAATAATTCTGGGAACCCTCGAGGAACTAGCACAGCGCCATCTTCCCCTTCCAGTTCCGGTGGTCTATATGGCAAAGCAAAGAAGAGTCTCGAGTCTAGACTAAAGATTGGGGCTCGAAAAGAGGTATTAATGAACTATAAGTTGATCAGAATGATCCAAGCTGATCACCACTAGGAACTACCATACCTATCAATGCCTGAACATGAGCAGCAGTGCTCAACAACGAGTAGCAGTAGGAACTACTCTAGCATGTACCAAGTCATTAAAACAGGTTCCTGGCTCAAGGATGATGCAGGGAGGCTTAGGCTGCGGAGAAAGCTTTTCGGCAGAGTACCATGGGTCCGTAAGGAATCAGTAGACTCCTTCAGCAGTGTGACGAGCTCCGTGAGAGAAATACTTAAAGGTGAGACCTTCTTCCCTCTCTCGGTTCAAGCTATTCGTGCTGTATATTCTTTGCACTGTGTGTACTCCTAAGAACTTGATGCTGATAGGAAAGTAGTGCACGTCAATTCTGTTGACAGCCAGTTCCCTGGCGGGGTATGGTCTCGTAGGGTCCAAGGACTGTTAGTCGGATGCTAATCATGACTCTGATTCAGGAAGCGAGACGCATCAAGACTCCCCCTTTGACTGAAGATGCGAGTGGCCGACCACGTTCGTTCTTCACTGAAACAATCCCTCCCCATGGAGATGACCACACAGAAATGTATGCCAGCTCTTCTTCAAGGCACGCTTCTATACAGACAGTTCGCCATACGAGCCAGGTGGCTGACACAATTAAGAGCTGGGAGAATATGCCCAAGAAGCTTATTCGTAGAAATCCATTCGAGGAGCCAATTCGTTTCGAGTTTCAGTTACCAGAGCACTTGCCAAGCAGTCCTATGTGTCCAGCAAACGAGAAGCATGTCAGCGGCGGAACAGGAGTTTGTGTTTATCATGGGCGCAAGAAAGGCGCATCGAAGTTGAGAATGGGATGTGATTTTCACGAAGATTAAATTAGACTCTGCAGAGTTGATGAACCGATCCCTACGTTAATGCGGCAAGTCCTGCATAATAGCCAGGCAGCATTGAATACTCAAGACAGCACTATAGTAAACAGAATGCATACCTAAGGTCAGGGATAGCTGTTTACTTGAAGCGTGCCATTGATTATTGTGAGTTGCATAATTTGTACTGATATATCTTCCCGGTCGGCACCTTGACTGACTGACAAGCGGGTAGAAGTGGCGTAGTAGGAGGATGAGACTTTGAGATAAGATAAGGACATAGATGCCCGCTTGCATGAAATTCTTTCAGCGGGCTACCTCCCCTCTGGGCTTGTCAGGCACTGACGTAGCCTCACCCGCTGATGCTGCGTTGTAAATCTCAAAGTGACCCCTGATCGGCCACTAAGAAGCCGCTGAGCAAAGCCCACTAGTGTCGTAAGGTACTAGACTTGGAAGACAATTCGCGATTACCTTGACCCAGCAAAAGCCAAGGCCTCGTCAAAATTCTAACAAACCAAAAACGACGTCGCTCAGACTTCTTATCTCCCTTTGCGATCTTGCGATCTTCGCCCGTTCCCCTCAAAGGAATATCGCGACAGAGCGATTCCTCTTAATTGTTGTCTCTCTCTTTCTCAGAGTCTTCTTTCTTCCTCTTTCTGCTTCCGAACTGTTCCGCCTCAGACCGTCACAGGCTGCATCATCTTCCTCCGATCCGACTTACTCGACTCCAATTTCCTACCCCGGTCATGCCCTTGGGTCTTCAACAACAAGATTCTGACCTCGCCTTCGCCCAATCGACGACGAACGACGGATCGACGACAGTCGTCAGCGATTTTGCGCCAACCTCTGAGCATAGTCATGCTGCTTGGACGGGACGTCGCTCGGAAAGTAGTAGAAGCAAGAGTCATCAGAACATGACCGCACAAGATGTTGAGGCCGAGGAGCGACCACCATATCTCCATGTACGTTGCGACCGACATACTGTTATGTTTTAAAGCAAAAGGCGTTTCCGGTCTTTTCTTTTACCAGAGGCGCTAATACGAGACTCGAACGACAGGCCATGATCGCAGGTGGTATTGGAGGATCTACCGGTGATTTGCTCATGCACTCGCTCGATACCGTCAAGACAAGACAACAGGGCGATCCTCACGTCCCTTCAAAATACTCATCATTAGGGCAATCCTACTACACCATATGGAGGCAAGAGGGTATAAGACGTGGTCTCTATGGTGGCTGGATCCCTGCATTGGGAGGTTCATTTCCTGGTACAGTTCTGTTCTTTGGAACATATGAATGGAGCAAACGGTTTTTGATCGACCATGGCGTACAGCAACATGTCTCATATCTAGCAGGAGGTATGATAACTCATCAGATCAGCGATCTTGCAAGTACTAATCAACCAGGATAGGTTTCCTTGGAGATCTTGCCGCATCGATTGTCTACGTTCCTTCAGAAGTTCTCAAGACACGCCTTCAACTCCAGGGTCGCTACAACAACCCTCATTTCAACTCGGGCTACAACTACCGCGGTACCGTTGACGCAGCTCGAACTATCGTGCGCGCAGAAGGCGCTTCTGCTCTGTTTTACGGATATAGGGCCACTCTCTATCGTGACTTGCCTTTCTCGGCCCTACAATTCATGTTCTGGGAGCAATTCACTACTTGGGCTCGCAAGTATAAGCAGAGCCGTGAGATCGGCTTCCCTCTTGAGCTTCTCACTGGCGCAACAGCTGGTGGTCTTGCTGGTGTCATCACTTGCCCTCTGGATGTTGTCAAGACACGGCTACAAACCCAGGTCCACACCCCAACAGAACCTCGGGCAGTCAAGGATCATCACGCCACTTCTCAGATTCGACATATCTCCACCTCTTCCCCAAGCACACACCGGCCACGACCTGGCGCCGTTCCTCTCGACACATCCTCCGTCTTCACAGGCCTGCGCATGATCTACCGCACTGAAGGCGTTGCAGGATGGTTCCGCGGCGTTGGACCTCGTGGTGTCTGGACATTCATCCAGAGTGGCTGCATGCTGTTCTTGTACCAACGACTTCTTCGACAGCTCGAGGTTTTAATGCCACAAGAGCTAAAAGAAATGTAGATCTCTCCGCACGCATATACATATATACCTCGTTCTTACCCTTGTCTTTACCTTACTCGCTACATGATTTTAAAATATTTATTCACACGCCGTCACAAAAAAGCATCCTCCCCGCTTCACCCACCCTGTACAATACATTAGAGAAGCGGATTCCATGAGACGAACGGAAATGGTCATATGTACAGATAGAATGAGACATCTGAGGCTATTGGCGGCCATCATTATTGGGCGTTGGAATTAGATGAAATGACTGATCAGATATATCAGGACATGGATAGACATGAGAGCATGACGAATAGATACTCTCGTTTGACTTGAGAAGTATGGTTCTTGAACAAATATGATTCTTGTCACGGTTATCCATCGAAATTACGTTTTCACTTGCATGATGTGCAAGTTTGCGACTTCGAATTCAGATACTATATAATGCAGAGTTGGGGTATCAACAAAACACCAGCGCTCGATAACTGACAGTAACAAGACGAATTTTGTTCAAAGTAACACAGCTATAATCAGCATTGAAAACATAAACTCATAGCTCATTGGCCCATAGTGTTCATTGTAATCTCTTCAAAACTTAAGCATCTGGGTCACTCTCCTCCAAACATGGCAGCTCCTCAAAGTCACTGAGGCGAGTACGTAACTCGTCGCGAGCAAGACACACCACGATAGCAACTGTCAGGGCATTCCAGATTCCTTGGTGTTCGTCTTGAAAGTCGACCTGAACATGAAAACTGACATATGCGTCGGCCCCTTTGGACGAGTCGGTTGTAAGTACAAGTACTGAGGTGTTGAGAATGAAAAGACCATAAACCACGGGAGGGTGACGGCGGTAAGTGTGGTCAGAAGGTGTCTGGGGCTCACCAAGTGAGGATAGAGATGAAGGGGAGTCTGGTAAGGACTGTTTTTCCGAGATGGCCATGGTTTTGTGTTTTTGTGTAGCTGAGATACTGGTCTCCTTAAGCCCAGGTTCAATTTCAACAACAACATCGTGACTTTCAGTGGTGGAAGGGTGCTTTTTGGTGAGAGTATGTGAACCGTCTCGACTCCCAGTAGGCGTCGGCCATATTTCCAGCAATGATAGCTCATCCTCTGGTTCAATTTTAATCTTGGGGGTCCTAAAGATGCTGGGCTTGAGAACATCCCAGAAATGGGGATTTGCATCTTCCCGAAGGAACTCGCGTTGCATTGTCGCAAGCGATCTCATACGCTTTTGAATGTACTCTGTGATCTCGTCTTCGGGCATGGTCGTGTCGACAACTTCGACTATGATGTTACGGACAATACGGAGGTGCTGGTAATCGCCATCTTGCGCTGCCCAGTTCAGATACTTTTGGAGCTCTCGCCTGATGAGCTGCGATACTGTTCTTCGGATACCACTCTGGATATTTGTCCTTGCCCTTGCCGTGAGATCCATGAGGCGAGTAAGGGCCATCGTTGCTATGAGTATTTAGTGATAGCATCCCAATATTAGGATGAAACCTACCTCGGAAGTTCTTTGAGTGGGCATAAATGATAGGAGGAAACTCTTCGGATGTCTTAAACACTACATCGGAGATAGGCACTCCCCGCAAGTCGACATCCCAGGTCGTTGGCAGCATCGGTAGATCCTGTCGCTTGAATAGTATCTCGAAAAGACGTTCTTCAGCGGGAGCCCAGCTACTGGCGCCAGGATACCGCTCCTTTTCTAGTTTCATTTCCTCTTCCATATTACCGATTTGAGTGCTATCTTCGTCATTTGACAAGAAACTAGGCTGCGCATCGCGAAGAGAACTCGGCGATCTCGACATTATGTGAGTGTCTTCATCATCGTCAGCTCCATCGCATTGTGGAAGCCAAGTTACCGAGCTCAAAGAACCCTTTGTATTAGTGTGTGCTTGCATCGTTGATACCTCGATGGCATGAGTGCAACTTTGGTTTCTCTTTCTGTTGCTTTTGGACAAGGATTGTAAGGAGAGAAGAAAGAAAAGCTTATATGTTGCTCAGATGGAGTTATTGTTGCACTGCGAGTAGGTGTTAGACAACTGATTGAACTGAAGACATGTCGGTTGCTCCTGTCCGTAACAAACCGGCTCAAATAGTGTTTGTTTTTGGTATTGCAGGCTGTTCGTATTTTGAATTATATTCATTACTGGTAATATGTTTTTTTCCCTGAACTTTGTTTCAATCATCGCCTCATGAATAGAAATGATATCAGCCTCCAATTACACTCGAGAGAGGGGTGTGCGCCTATAATATTTCTGCTGCCTCACCCCTCTCGGAAGTTCACTTTCGCCGTCAAGGCCAATCAGATGCCAGTCACCGAAATTCTTCACATCTCAAACCAACCGTCGCGATAACTTTCAAGGGCACATCGACGACCATGGCCGAGGTAGCGAAGACGGTAGCTCGCCAATTGCCCGGCTTCAAGCTGGGACAGAAGCAGGTTTTCCTGTGAGTATCCTCCTGCCTACATCTGCATTATCAATCTCTAATATTATCGTCATAGGCCCAACCATGTAATCACCTTTCTTCGAAAAGAGCACCTTCCACCAAACGAGGCCACTTTCCAGGTCCCTCTCCGATTCACAAAGTTCGATCTTCGAGACTACCTCTGGAACCTATACGATGTCGAGGTCACAAAGGTCCGATCCTACGTCAAGCAGCAGCCCTTAACTCAACGCAACTCGCACTCGCGCTCGTGGTACCGCCCGAAGCCCCTCAAGGTCATGACCGTCGAATTGGCGAAGCCCTTCCAATGGCCCGAGTTGCCAGAGGATACTTCACCCTGGAGCAACCAGCTGTGGAAGATGCGTGAGGAGATGTTGGAGAAGCGAAATGAGCAGCACATTCAGCAACAGCGATTCAAGATTCCCCTCAAGAGCAAGGAGCCCATGTCCAAGGAAAGAAAGGAGCTGTCCGATTTTGCAAAGAAGCTAGTGTCGGGAGAGGAGAAATGGAGCAACGACGTCAACCTGGACCCCAAATGGGAAAAGATTCTGGGCAATGAGGGAAAGACCAAGAAAGTTACGACCGTGGAGGCATAGATGAATGACTGACAAAGGCAAATCACGACCTGAGGAGGCAGGACACTGCTAATGAAAGAGACGGTAAATTCAACGGTGGCCACGGATGAGGGCCTTCCGTACATGCCGGCATATAACTGTACATTATTGTAACTAGTCTTGGGAGGGCAATGCATGCTGGCGGGTTAAGACTATGAGCGCAAATAGACGCTGAAAACTCGTACTTCTTTGTGGCACTATTCTATGTCATTCCAGTGTTGAGGCTGCTGAAAGCGCAAGACATCATCTCCCCAACTCCACCAACCAGCAGTTAAATTACGAGCAAAGATCTCAAGTCCAAGACATTCCTTTCCAAGAACATCTTGAAACAGGCCTCGGAGATTGGGTTTCCGAGAGTGAACGTCAGGGACTGCCACAATAACTTTGGGCTTAAGAGCGTCTGGCTTCTTATCGCCGATGCGTTTCGCAACAATGAGCTTTTCCCATGGCTTCCTCCATGTAGACTCAATATCAAACAGCGGCTCACCTGTCGCAGCGACCTTGAGCCACGTCCACTCAGCCACGAGTTCGAGACCCCAAGCAGCAAATAACCCTGTGGGTGAGGTCAGAAAGTTTTGAATGCTGTGTTTGTTAGTGATCCAGACAGCGACGAGTGCGTCTGGTGCAAGATGAGAAGCTAGAGGAATTTGTAGCAGCAGGTTGCTCATCTCATCGAGATTAGAGACGGTGGCATACTTGTCTGTCTTCCTCCGCGCAGATCGATTTGGCCATGGGGGATCCAACACGACAAGATCAAACTTGGGAGCTGACATGTGAAAGGAGTCACGTAGAGCCTGGATTGAACCATGTAAATGTTCGGCTTTGTCTGGAAGCAAAGGCGGCAAAGTGGACAGTGACGATGGTAGTTGTGGCTGAATAAGGCGATCGCGATAGAAGGGCCCGGAATACGAGTATAAGTTGGCGAGATCATCTAGAGCGCTGCCGACTGTGGCGGCAGTCATGAGCTCAGCTAACTGCGCAGCCGGCGACGTAAATGCCGGGTGATCACCTCCATGCCGGGGCTCCGGGGTCAGAAACGGCGATGCGGGGGCCTCTGCGGAGAAGATGCGGCGGCGGGGGATCTGAGATGGAAGGGCTTGGCTCTCTTCCAGGGAAGTGGGTATATCGAAAACAATGATACTTTTGTCCGGACTCTCAAAGAGGATCGACGAGGGCCTGTGGCTGTCCATGACATACGCAGTCTGACTCCCGGATGACAATTCTTTCACTTGCTGTGTACCGCGGTTGAAGGAGAGATTCGCGGCGAAAGTCGGCAACCCTCGGCTCGGTTAATGATCACCGGCACTGTTAAGCCTTAACTTGCCTTGTCGCCTGCGCATGAATCTGCTGAGACGGACAGGTTTCAGTGGATTGTCAGCGCAGTCACCCACTAAAGTGACAAGTATCTAGCTCTTGGTGGGCGACTTTGTGTTTTTTCTTGTAGGGGTTCTGGGGAATGGTTCCCGGCTCCAGGGCTGCGTGACCACCTGCCACTCGCAACTTGTGGGGAGACTGCACTTGGCCACTCACCATCGGCTTAATGACGTCCAAGCCGCCGGATATCTCCAAAACCCTCCCGTCCTTGTTCCTCCCCGCAAAACTTGTATCTACCAACTCTTGAATATTGCTTTCAGAACCTAGGATTACCTGTCTCTCGCGTTGGCTTCGAATACCAATCCTCGCTCGACTCTGCCACGGAATGTCGCGTCCGTAGGCCCCGAACCTGTCCATCAAAGTCAGCCCAGCGCTGCTCGTCGTGAGACAATGTCCACAGCCGGCGCCGCTCACATGGAGGATGCCTCCATGACCGAGGTTGCGCGCAACAGCAACATACAAGGCCATGTCTCTTCCCAGGCCCTCAGCAAGTCACACACGGAGCCGGCTCTGCGTCCTATGGACCAGGAGGCTGTAGCGCCAAAGGCACAGATGAACAGCTTCGAATATATCTGGAAATCTGGAGTCGCGGGCG
Organism: Fusarium heterosporum; assembly: GCA_013396295.1. Classification (NCBI taxonomy): domain Eukaryota; kingdom Fungi; phylum Ascomycota; class Sordariomycetes; order Hypocreales; family Nectriaceae; genus Fusarium; species Fusarium heterosporum. The sequence continues at coordinate 184,178 of JAAGWQ010000051.1, read as the reverse complement.
GTTTAGCCGGTTGCGCTGTAAGTGCTAAATGCAACTAAGACGAAACTCTACACGGCGTTCTGACTGTTCAAATAGGGCAAAACAGTTGTTGCGCCACTGGACCGAGTCAAGATCCTCTTCCAGGCCAGTAATCCCCGATTCGCAAAATATACGGGATCATGGGTCGGTGTCGCAAGTGCCATGAAGGACATCCACAGATATGAAGGCCTCACGGGACTCTACCGCGGACACTCTGCGACTCTCCTCCGAATTTTCCCTTACGCCGGCATCAAATTCCTCGCATACGAACAAATTCGAGCCGTTATTATTCCCGATAAATCACATGAAACGCCAATGAGGAGGCTGCTCAGTGGAAGTTTAGCAGGTGTTACATCCGTCTTCTTCACATATCCCTTGGAGGTTATACGTGTCCGACTAGCTTTCGAAACTAAACGAGATGGCCATTCTTCTTTATCATCAATATGCCGTCAGATCTACAACGAGCAGCCTGTCCAAAAATCCACGGCAGGCCGGTTACCGAATGCTCCCGCGCCTGTAGCAGCTGCAGCTGAAGCAACCGCAGCGACGGTCGGGGCTATTGCTCCACAGTCAGGATTCATCAACTTCTACCGAGGTTTTGCTCCTACTGTTATGGGAATGCTCCCATATGCCGGCATGTCTTTCTTGACACACGACACTGTTGGCGATATTCTACGGTCACCACGCTTTGCGAAGCACACAACACTACCGAAGAAGGCCAACCACCCCGAAGGAAAGCCAGCTGCTCTGCGGTCATGGGCAGAGCTTACAGCTGGTGGTATCGCAGGTCTGATCTCTCAAACAGTATCATATCCTCTAGAGGTGATCCGACGACGAATGCAAGTTGGCGGTGCGGTCGGTGACGGTCGTCGGCTCCGGATAGGCGAGACTGCTGGTATGATTATTAGGGAGAGGGGCTTCCCTGGCTTCTTCGTGGGTCTGACCATCGGATACGTCAAGGTATTTCCCATGGCTGCAGTTGCTTTCTTCACATATGAGCGCATGAAGCTTGTCTTTGGCATATAGATATTTTGAGCATTACGGAACCGTTGGAGGTTAGGCTTGATTGGCGTTGGCGGAGTCCTTTGCGGAATAGCAGCGGAATTATGTTTATCTTTTGAAACAGGTCTCGGATGAGGTGGGATAGGGGCATACAAAGGTGTACATACAGCGAGAAGTACAGTACAACATGTACATATCAATGGCTACGAAGATCAATCTATTTCCATTCAATGCCCGGAATATGATTGCCATTAGTGCCTTTGCCACGCGCTATACATGAACGTGGCGGACACCGAGTCATCTACCAAGTTGCCCATGTTCAAATGAAAAACTCGTCTTCTCTCATCCTCTTACTACATCAGGAAATCCGATGTTTGCATCTGGTATTACTCAGCCGAGTTACTAGGGGTTTCCCAGAGTTTCGGGGTCTAATAACGCCACAACCAAGGCCATAAAGTGATCGGCATGGTATAGCGGCGTTCAATGATGCTGCACGTGCCAGGCTTTCCATCAAAGTTTCCGTGTCTCTGGGATGGATGGGTGGTATCAGCTTGCGTGTAATCCATTGGAAGAGGTTTACTGCGCTACTCTAGGACATGGGGGTTAGTTCAAGTCAAGTACTACGTAGTATGGTACTTGAGAGTTGAGCATCGGGGTTTTATCTAAGTTGCCCGTTGACGACGGCTAACCTTCATGGTCCTTGGCTTCAAAGGTGTGATGTTTCAATAGTAAGTGACCAGGGTCTATTACGAGGATTGATGATGGGCATTCGAATGTGAGGGTCAGTGAACTAGTCCTAGCTGCGCTATCAAGCTTTTCCCCAGCAAAGTATAAAATTCTCACTGCTCAATTGTATGGTTTTATATTTCACGTAGCGTTGTGAAATATGCCGGTAGTTGAGATACAACACTACCTGACGTATCCTGAAAAGAAACGTAGTAATTGGCTCACTCAAAGAGCCACCCCCAGTCCATATAGTGCTAAAGAGACATGGAAATTTGAGAATCAAGTTGCTATCATATCTCTTTTTTCGCGGTATGGAATTCAGTCAAGAAATATCTTGGCTGGTGAAACTGAGAAGCAGCATACCCTAGAGCCCAAAGTAGGTGGGATGTTAGAAGATTAGAAGTACCATTAAATGTATGATCACGATTCTGTCTATAAAGAGAACCAAGACCAAGTATGGTGCCTGATCGAAACGAATCTTGATAAAAAATTAGCAGTTGCTTGCAGGTGCTGGCAGTTCCTGTCAGTTAATGTTGATGTTAGAGTTGAAGATGGATATTTAGGCTTCTAATTGGTTGCATAAGCTTTTGGCCAATAACAGCGCAGCATGCCGAAAGCCAAGGTACCAAGGTAGACTACAGGTGAGCTTGCCAAAAATCCGAGTCTCAGCCTTAGCCTCAGCCTTTTCATCTTCACTTCAACAAAGCTCCATCGATAAACAAACACGCTGTTTTCACGAACCATTGTCAATTTGGAATACCTCGCTTTCAATTGGCCTTCTGTGTTCAATCTGCGCCGCGAATAGAGCTTGTTGAATTGTGCTCCCTTTCCCGCGCCACAACCTTCATCATGGCGTCCGCCGCCGACCTTGACGGACTCGTCCTCCTTCGCCAATCTATCTCCTCCAACGCGCCTTTCATCCCCAGTGCATCAGCTGATGCTTCTGCGACCGAAGTTCCTCTATCAAAGGCTACGCATTTGCGATTCCCCAACCAGGATGCTGCCGTCCCTATCGATAACCCGACGCGCTTCGTGTCGCATGACAAGCCCGTCGACCTGCGCAGCATCTACTTCGCCTGGCTGAATCGCGAAGTTGCCATCCCTGAATACAATGCTTCGGCCACACAGCTCAATGATGAGTTGGAAGCTGCCGGTGGCTCGGGCAAGGTCCAAAACCTGGGTTTCATCGAGCGCTTGGATTTGATTACCTGGCTTGAGGGTGCCAGCGAGGAGAGCGAGTATATCAAGCCCCTTGCAAGTGACAAGGATGCTGCGACTGCTGGAGCAACGACAACGGCGACGACAGGCGCTGTGTCTTCAGCTACCCAGGCGCGATCAGGTCGTGGCACCATGGACCCGCGGTTGGTGGGTATCTACAATGGCGAACGACGGATGGGTGATCGCAACACGGTCCTAAGGGGAAACAAGCCTACGGTATGTCTCTTTGCCTCAACGATTGCATGAAAACCATCTAATCTTGCCAGGACTTCTCACATGTCCGCAAACTTGCTGCGCCATTCATCCAGAAGAAGTCTCAATCTAGCTCCTCCAGCATCCCTCACAACCCCTCACTAGCACTCAATCAAAAGGCTCCCACCAGGCGGCCAGACCCTATCATTCTTCTGTCTCCCTCGGCATCTTCTCTGCTTCGTCTGTCGAACGCGCGGTCGTTCCTTGAGGACGGAAAGTTTGTCCCTACTGATGCAGGCGGTAACTCAGCTACCATGCTCCATGTGCAGCGCACCATCCCCTCCATCGACCCTAACCGTCCTATGAGATTCATTCTGGTAGAAGGTTCGGAAGCTTTCAAGCCTGAGTACTGGAACCGAATTGTGGCGGTTCTCACAACAGGCCAGACCTGGCAGTTCAAGAACTACAAGTGGAGTGATCCTAACGAGCTTTTCAAGCATACCCTGGGAGTCTACGTCGGGTGGCGAGGTGAAGCGGCCCCGGATAATATCCGCAGCTGGGGTCACCGAGTTCTATCTACCGGCATTGATCGATGGCGCGGAGAGGGCCATGATGCATCGCGATTCCGTGATAAGGAGATTGTTGAGCAAATTTGGCGAGCCGTTGAGGAGAACATGCGATATAGGGGCTGGAGAAAGGACAGGGCTCCTTCTTCGATATAATCTAAGGACCCGGTAAACATCCAAGCGGAGTAGGATTGAAATCTGTTACACCTATGCTGAATTACTTCACAATTAAGGGGTACCATGGAAAGTGGAGGGGCGAGAACTTGCATTTCCCCGTGTGTCCTGAACGCCTCTGTAAGATGGCGAGGCTCGGGGGATTAAAAGCGATGGCGTTTGAACGGTTTGTTGCCATGTAGGCATACTTATCTAGTCTGATTGTACGATGCGGCGAGAGGCATAGAGCACTTCAGAAGCTAGGTTAATTGATATCTCGTATTTGCAGTGGGCGTCGGTCTAGTGGCAAGCAGCTAGCAATCATATGCTCTTGTTTCGAAGTGAGATATTTTATCTCACTGGCTAGTGTTAACGGCATATGAGTACCATGCATCCCGCGTCTTCGGACCTCGTCAAGTCGAACCCTATTGAAGCACTGACAATGTCTTAGAACAACACGGGGTCTCTCCTGGGTTGACCACGAATTTACCATAGGGCTCATGTCCGACTGGATGGTCAAGCCTCACGATATCACATCGTCTTCGCGCCCGAGCGTACGTACACCCCCATCTTTCTACAATCCACCGACTCCCAAGTCCTGTAGCAAACAAAGCAATACACATGAGACCAGCAGCTACGGATCAGCTGCAGCACGGCCATAGCTGAGAGACGGGATGGCTGCATCACTATCTACGCCCGCAAAACACCATGCAAGAATTGGACCACAATGACATGTCTCTATAGGCACGCAAGCCAAACCCATTCTGTCTTTGATCTTCGCTGCATACGCCTGAGAACTCTACTAAATGCCAATCTCGATCAGAGCAAGCTTGGAGGCAACCTTGATCCAGCTCCTTGAAGAGACGGACCCCCAACACATGGCCACTGACGAATCTGGGGAGACCTGCAGACCGACACGAGTCAGTCAATATTGCTAAGTCCAAGGTATTTCCGGACTGCCAGAGATGGATCACTATTGGGGGATCGTCGTAAACTGTACAAATTTATTCGAACTATGTATCAGAAGGTGCGACTAAGAACAAGACCCCTTCATGAACGAACTTGATTCGTGCCTTGGCATCTCTTCCCGCTGGGCTGGTGGTCGACTATGGAGAACCTGACACACAGTGGGCTAGATCTCCACAACGAACGCGATATTCTTCAGCCTGACGGTAATTTGAGGGCCTTGGACCTCTGCAAAAACGCTGAATACTTTGTCCTAGTGAATATACATAGAGGTCTGGACCGTGGATAAAACTCCGCTTCTACATATCCGCATTCTATCTGTATATCCGTAATGAGGGTGCCAATGGCAAAAAGAGCATGTTCCGTGATTTAGAGAGCCGGCGGCAAAGCTATGTCCACCAAGTGGCTAGCGACTGTAAGTGAGTGGGATTGCACGATGGATTCCCGCAGTGGGTAGGCGCGAGCACGGATTTCAGCCCATAGGAAATAGGGGGGTTTGACTGCTACGCTTGATAAACTACAATACGTTGGAGCAATATGCTGACACAGTTGATGAAATTTAGTAAAATTCTGATGGCACAATGTAGATATGCCATTCTACATACATGTATCGCACGTATAACCAAGCATATTCCATGCTAGATACCTGGATGATTAGACCAAAAGTTTTGTTCCCGTCGGCAAGATCGCCCGCTAGCAGAGTCAGAGTATTTCGGTCCAGAGCTAGTTATCAGGTCTCAGACTTAGAGGCCATACCCCGGCGTAACCGTGCTGTAACAGCAGATAACTCACCGACTAGAAGCTCTTGCCTCGAGAGCCTGTCCATGCTCGTTTTATAAACGGGTGGAGGATGGGCTTATATTGAACCGTAGTATCGTTACGCTTGTACTGGAGCCCGGGGTTCGCCGTGTGAAACCCTGGCATGGCTGCGGATATGAAGAGGTCCAGTATAATGCCGGCTTGTCTCGTCGGCTTAAGTGCTGTTCGACCTCCATTCACAGGCATATGGGTTCGGTAATTATCAGTCGGTTAGCTGACGATCGTACAAGAACGTTATCTCTGCTTGTGTACCAGGATATCATTGTAGGGCTGTAGGTGAGCACTGCCGCGTTTTGAGGGCACGTGACGGCAGAGAAGACAGACAATTGCCGAGTGGTTGCATACTCGAAGAGCTCAAGGTAGCGAGTCAGAGCTCCTATTAGACTGCTTCGAAGTTTGCTGTTGGTGTCTTGTGTGATGCTTGAGATGATGTTTTGCAGGAATATGTGGATATGGCCATCCCGGAATGGTTAGTCGGATCTGCTCAGTGATCGCCTGCCTCGTGGCCTCGTGGATTTTGCTGGCAGGCACATGGCACGACACATGGCGAAGTACACTGTACTTCCTCTCTCGCGTGAGCAGGGGGACGAATCAGATTGCTACGGCACGAATCCTTGCACATTCGCAATTGTCAAGGTGTTGTTGAGCTTACAAGTGCTGCAATACAAGATTTCGACGAAACACTACACTACCTCATGATACATGAGTTTGGTGACTCGAACAGAGTCTACAGAGAGGGTCAAAATCAAGTGTCCTGCTGGCAGCGTTGGCTTGGGGTGCTTTGTCTACGATTCCGCGTGTTCCGCGACATCACTAATTATGCGCTCCCGAAGCTTTGACTGCGTACTTGTCATGGGCACTATGATAGCTTATACCGGTGTCGTGGTGCACTATCTCAGGCTCAGCTCGAAGCCGAAGGACGCTAATACTTTACGTTTACCAAACTTCTGGATTTGAGATAATAAACAACCAACAGGGGTTATTGGCTGTTGGGCATGATAATGTCAAGATGAATCATCCCAACCCTTCATGCACGTCTGCCACATGGCGATAGAGGTATTTTTTAATGACCAATCATTTGGTTCAACACGAAAAAAACAACTTCTCCTGTAAGGCTAGCCAACGAGAATACAACGTGAGACTACTAGACAGCGGAAGTGGACCGCGTTGGAGAAGTCCGACAAGATACGGCTCGATCTTGGAGTATTCTCGGATAGTGAGGACCCGGAGGCGAAAAAAGAAGGAAGAAAAGGAAAAGTAAAAGGAGCCGTGCTTTCACCTAGTCGGCGGTGACGTCCTGATTAGGCCACGACTAGCATCAGTATAGCTTGGTGAATCATAGCCTTGTTTGAACTGCCGGACAAGTCCCCGGGATAGTCGGGCTAGACCAGGGCTAGAACAACAGCATGATACGATACTGAACGTGCGTTGCAGCTTAGAGGAAGCCAACAAAATAAGAGTAGGGAAAAAAAAGAAAGAGAAAAAAAAGAAAAAGAGAGAGAAGATACCATATGCAACTCCACTGCCCAATATTGCAAACGCGTGTTTGTGTAAATCCACGTGGCGGACCCCGCCAGCGCAAGGGCAAGTAAGCAAGCTGTTGGGTCGTCATTATGATTGCTAATCTCACCCCTCTGCCAGGTATTGCATTTTCTTCTTTCCCTCTTTGATATTGACAGGATCTACATTTCGTCAATACCGCCACTTTGTTACTTGCTGCGTCAGTATTGAACTCGTACAGTACGAAGCAGATCGCTACCAAAGTCCGTCTGCCGTTATCAAGGGTCCATTTCCGTGCAGACCATAACAACCGAAATCAGATCATTTTGTAATGTGGAATGGCAGAATGGAAATAGAAAAGCGGAGTTGACCTGTCCGCCGTCGCATGAGGAGTAGAAAAAAACACAGCGTTTCGAAGCGAAGGAGGGGCCGGACACCGTACTCCGTATACCACTTGCTGTATGGCAGTTTTACGTGCAGCGGATTCCTGCTCCTTGGATCCTTGCACCACACGACAGCTCTGTCATGGAGCCACGTGGGAACGCCGACATGGTTTGTAATGTGACCAGTCACCTTTTGTTGCTGACCGTACCCAGAGTCCCAGACCGGAGTTTATGTCCACCCAAGTTACGAACGAACCAAACTTGTGTGATGGTGGAGTTATTGGGTGGCACTCAGGTGACTAGGTGATATGGTGTTGTGTCGAAGGATTGGTCAGTCTTGCCAACCTTTTGGTGCTTTGCGGTGTAGGGATGAGGACTCTCTCAGTCAGACTGGCTAAACGCTCGACTAGTCAAACCCGGCTATTCCCATTCTGACAGCTGCTTTGGCTTACACGCTTTTTGCCGTTTTGCGAATGTATGGTCGAACACTCTGAAACATATATTGCGTTACGGTTCATTCGCCTGCCTATGGAAGATAATCAGATGGTATGAGGAGTAGCGTCACAATATACGTTATCGCGTGGCGGACGTCGATCGCAAGTTAATTATCGCCTCATCTTCAGTTCATACCTAATCGTGTATGATATTTTACTTGGCTTCGAAGGATTGAGACTATGTAACTCTGAGTTAACCTAGAGAGACAGGGTCGGTTAGCCATAACCGTCACATCAATCACTAGGCAGAACCCCCATGTTGAGTTCGAATGTTTTAGTGACTTACATGCTTAAAGTATTGACGTTGTAAGAGGGTGGCGGAAAGTGTTAAGGAGGCAAATCAATTCGGTACCTCGTACACTAATTCTTTAGGCGCTCCTGCCATGAACCACCACATGGAGGCTTTTACTTGGTTTGCACTTCCCTGTCATCCCACAGCATGCTGAAACTTGGGCCTTACTTCCTTCACACTCACGTCTTTCCATGCTTGTTCAGGCTTCGCCCACCGGGCACATGAAGCATAATCAGCTGATTTTACGGCAAGGCTACCGAAACACTCTTCATCCGCAGTCTCGATTACTTGGTTACGGAGTACTGGACGGAACTTTGAGTCGGATGGGATTGTTCGGCCAGCCAGCCAGGATCGCCAGAACCTGGTTCCCTGCAACGGAAAGGATTCTAGAAACCTTCTAGAAAAATGAGCACAGAGCAGGAGCAGAACAAGTTGCAACGGCGCGAATCCCAATCTCGCTTCAGCGCCGTCACAGGCTGGCGCTTTTTTAAGCTGGGACGACAACGAGCCAAGCGTGACGTGAGCACAGGGCCGACAGGATTAATTTGTGTGTTGCAGGTTGACAGGCTCTGGGAGGCTACACGTGAGATTCGGCTGGCACATCTACCCGTTGAACCAGCATTAGTGCTTGGGGTAATCTGGAGCGACAGGTTCAAGGCTGATGGATGCTACATACACCGCGTGCGCCCTGGTGATCCTTCTTTGGCCCACACCAATAGAAGGCAGGCACTCTGAGTGACCTTCAGCAGCTTTAATAATCAATCTCCGGCATCCAACCACTACGGATGCCAGAAAGAGGTCAGAGCGATCTATGGCGTTCGTTAGCCACGATTTGCGACCGCCGGCCTTCCGACTTGCCCCAAAACTGACAAATTGACGGGTGCTCCTAATGCTGAGTGCAAAACTGCAGATTCCCCAAAGTTAGAGAAGCGGGCCACCGTGTTACATGGCATAACAGACAAGAACGCAATCGCTGTTCGGCCCTGATATACTGACCCGCCATCATCATGCATCAGGATCGACTTGGTCTTTAGTCCATCAGGATATCTTTAGCTGTTTCGAATATTGTGTTTCAGCGTCACCTCTGCCCAATTTCTAACGGGTCAGACAAGCATCAGCATCCCGCATTCAAAACCAACGGGAGATACAAGACCCTGTCACTTACTCCGGAGATGCCATGGGGATTGGCCACAAGGGCGCAACCCCAAGTACGACGCTACATACACCAGCGCAGCAGTGGGTCAATTATTCACCATTAAGTTTTCGAGAGCCTAAAACATGCCCATCAAAATAGAAGGACTTTGGCATTGCTTCGGCTGCATGCTCCGATGCCAGTTGGGCATGGCCAAGGAGACACCGCGTGGGGCTGAGTAAGGGGCAGCCACGTTCAGCCGCGGCAAGGTGAGCATTATCATGGTTGCATACACAGGAACTTGGGCGCTTTGGTCGCATGGCAGCAACGTGATGCGGTGGATGGAGGCACTGAGCATGGCTGCAAAGCAGCTCACCAGCCGAATACAGTTTAGCTTGCTGGGTGATATCCCTGAAGCCACGCGCACTCAAGGGGGAGGTTGAGAATTGCTTGAATGGGAAAGTGAGACACACATGCACACGCCCGCGGCTCAGCACCACCCGCTGGTTTAGAACCACTATCTGAGAGAAGAATACAGAGCACCTGAATGGCCTAAATGGAATGAATAACGAGAGCAATAAAGGCTTTTGCAGCACCTAAGTTTCCCCTTTTACCAATTGCTTGTCGAATTGATAGGAGCCCTGCGGCAGACAACTGTGGAACAACCCTGGTTCGGTGTGGTATCCCGGAGGTCTGACGTCTCTCATGCACCGGTCCGGCTCTGGCTCTCAAGAACGCAAATATGTGGACAGACTGCATGTAGCACAAGCCTGTGCAGTGCCTCAAGGCATGAGGAGGGACACTTCGCTCCAGCGAGCATTCCTCCCAGCATTCACAGTTTTTAGAGGATCGGCCAAGATATTTCCCGTTGGTAGTGCGGTGCATGCTCAGTGCGATTTACCACGAGGCGTCGACTCAGGCGATACTCGCCTCTCATGGTTGCACAAGCGACTCTTGTGGCGGGCAAGCCATCGGTAGGTTCCGTACGGATCGTTACCTTCTACAGCATGAAAAACTTATTTCAGAAATGGTGATTCGAGCATCGTGTGAAAATGGAGATTAAGGCTCGGGTTTAGTCGTCATACAACGCCCCCAAACCGCCGTTTGACTATGTGCCTCGCTCTCAAAGCCGTCCAGGCTGATGTTGGAAGCCAGTCGGCCGAATCAATATATACAGCAACACGCTGCATATTATACTGCACAGCAGCACGGTGCGGAAGGCGATGCAGTTTACAGACCGCTTGCAGATTAGCAATAGAATGATGCAGGCATTCCGCCAAGCTCCCAGAGCCGAATGGTTTCAGCCTGTGAATCCTCAGCAAGTTTGGAGCTCTGATGCGTTATATGTACGGCACTTTAGTGTATGTATGTGACCCAAAATGCGACTATAGTGCATATGAACTATAAGGGCTCACTGATCAGTGTCAACGTTGACAAACATTCAATGCTATGCTGTGGCAGTATTCGTGTTGCACCTGGTTACTTCGAAGTGCCATCTAACCAATCTGCACCGAATAGACGAAGCTGATGGCCAGGGTGATATAGCTGTCATGATCACAAATCACGGATTTGACCGAGATACAAAGAGTTCGGTGCTTGGCTAGCCCTCTTGCCCCTGTTCATCCAACCACTGCTGGTCTCTTTGACGTTTCCCCATCTTACAGCTATGTATCTGTAGCCATTCATAACGCATCAGCGTACTTGTTTTATTTTCTCCCCACGTTTCAGTCGGAGCCGACTGAAAACTGGTTGTACCAGAGGTACTGTACCTGGAACATCTATGGCGCGACTCAGCTTCGCTTGCTGCTTGCTTGAAGGCTGCTAAAAGCCTCCTTTTCTTTTTCAGCCGAACCAAGCATGGCAGTCCTGAAAGCTAGTTGGCCAGTTGCAACAAGGAGCTGTTCTTTGGTGCCATTTGATCACATACGCTATAGTACACTACGACAACAATCATGTGGTGAATATGAAGGATAACCCAATAGAGTCTGTGGGAATGGTAGGCCGTGCTGGCGACAGGTCATTACTGTATCCGTACAGCAGCTTGAGCGCGAAGATGCGCTGAAGTGCAGGACAAGGGGGCTCCAGGTGTCTGTTGTTGAAGAGCCATGAATCCAAGCCCCTGGTTTTCAGAGCATGAAAAGGATGAAGAAACGGAGTCAAATCCACGTGTACAGCCCTGGCTAGCCTGATTGTTCTTCTTCCCGTCTCTGTTGGGGGGCTTATTTTTTTTTTTTTTTTTTTTTTCACGCTCGTTCTTTGTCTGGAGAATGGAGCATGGAGTTCTTTCTCCTCTTCTTCTGTCTAATTCTTTCTTCTGGAGATATGACCCTGGCCCTTGACCCTGACCCTGATCCTAGCCCCATGCCCTGGCCCTTGCTACCCTAACTTAGCTTAAAGTCCATCACTGTCCCGCTAATATCCTCAGCGCCCATTTCAGGACCGGAGAACAGAGGTCGGAGGTCGGGAGAGGGCCCCGCTCTAGAGAAACCTCACCTATGCTCACACCCTGAAACGACTATTCTCGGACCCCACCCTCCCCCTCTCGACAGTCCAAATCAGTGCAATTCAGTTGAGTCGGCCGGTCTTGGAGGGGGGTCTCTCTTTTCCATGCATGTCCACTGTACTGTAGCGTGTAGCCAGTACCAGTACCAGTGGCCCGTACTCTTGACCCTCTCTCGACCTACTCTCTTTGCCAATCCTATCCTTTCCTATCCTATTCTACTGCAATTCTACCTACGGATTTGTCCCACTTGCTCTCGCACTTGCCTTTTGGACTTGCACTTGTAACTACGCTTGCACGCTCTCGCCTTGTCCAAGTTCATCTGCGTGTACATCCACATCCACTTCCCAGAAACCCACCTCCTTCTTATTTGAACCTTCCCGCTGCCGTCACCACAAAAACTCCCCTCCTTCTGACCTTTCTTGTTCCCGTTAGATGGCCACTCTGTCGCATCACCAAAGACCCACGGTTAACCAGTCTGCCTCTCCTTCACGTACACTCGACCTGGATACGAATACTCCTCGCTCTTCCATCTCAGATCCTTCGCCTCCTCTTCCAAATCCAGAAACCGTACCTTCACCACTGCCACCTGCAGACATCAACTCCTCCGCCACCTCCGCTACTACCGGCTCAAACGCAAACGCACCCGTTTACATCCCATATCACCCGCAGCATAGCCATCACCGACATACAGCCTCCTCGGTCTCGAGATTGAACAACCGTTCTTCCTCAGGTCTTTTTGCCTTGGCCGCCTCTGCCTTTGATCGCACACAAAACGCCATTGCTGCTATCTCAGAGCCTTCCATTCGACCTCGACAGTCAAGCGGTGCTCTTTCACGCCTCTCTTTACTCACCAGCTCTTCGCCCTCCTCCGAACCTCCCAGCCCGGACAAGTACCATCGCCTCCGAAGTTCTTCTAATCAATCGCTTTCGTCTGGTGCATACTTGGACAGCAAGATTACTCCCCAGGCTCCTTTGGCAAACAACCCGCCGTCTCAGCCTTACACGTCCACGGACCCGAACCTCCCACCTCCCATCAAGTCCTCCACAGCAAACAAGATGCATCAAACATCATCGCGCTTGTTGCGCATGACCGACGATGATCGTCCATTCACAAAGGTAAGCCCGGCTGTCCCGCCAAAATTGGTCTTGCGTACCTCGGGGGGGACGTTTTTCCTTGTGCAAACGCATGTAGCCTTGGCGCTGTTGCTCGCTTGCAGCCCTGTCTTTCCCACGTTCAAGCTAACAATAGTTCACAAATAGGACTTTAAAGATCTCTTCTCGACCCTTGTCGTCAGTTTACTGCCGCTATCGGCTCACCGTGTCCGATTGACTAAGGTTGAGTATACCTTCTTGTCCGAGGATGCTATTAACAACCTGGGCTCTCTAAAATTCTCCCAATCCAACCGCATGCCTGACCCTAAGGATCCTTCTCGCATTGTTACCACCACGACAACCACCACATTTTCTATGGCCAAGGATATGGCCCGCTCTATCTGTCAACGCTTTCTCGAGGCTCGCTTTATTGAATCAGCAGATGGCAAATATCAGCAGGTTTACACGATGAAGGGTTCTGTTTGGCAACTGACTCCCAAGGGAATCACCGTTTTGGACCGATTCTGTGCCCGAAACGGTATCCAGCAGAAGCAAGTGTCGGAGTTGGCCAACCTCGCTTCTACTCAGCTGGTACTGCTTGAGCGGGATCCCCAAACTGACAAGCTTCTCCACGATCATGGAACAATCGAGGTCATTTTCCGCCGATTTGCTGGAGCCGAGGGCCGTAATATCAAGCCCACAGTCAACGCCGCCGATTCGGATTCGTTACACGATTACCGAGATGGTCTCACCGGTGTTAAGATGGCGGCGGAGCGGAAGGTCAACGGAAAGACATATCGGGACACCTTTACTGGCAAGGCTACCACCGACTGGCTCATGGACTGCTCCACTATCGTTGACAGGCGGGAGGTCGTCGAGGTGGCTACCTTGTTTGTTGAGTTCGAATTGATCGAGCCCGTGGCTCAGGATCGGGCTTATATGGCTCAGAACCCTGGATGCAATCTATTCCAGCCTACAAAATATGCTATCTACCAGTTGTCGCAACGAGGAAAGGACCTCATGAGTGGTGCTGCCTCACGAGGACGCGCTTCCGAGAGTGAAGGCGGTGCCGCATCCCAGAGAAATGGCATCACTAGGGATTCCAACACTCAGAGACTTGACAAGATTCTTAATGATCCCGCGTTGCGTCTACTCTTCCGAGAACAACTCCGCGACACTCACTGCGAAGAGAACCTGTCATTTTATCAAGATGTCGACGAGTTTGTGCGTAGCTGCAAGGCCGCCACACGAGCTGCGCAAAAGTCACCCAACACCAACGCCATGGATGGCATCAAGGAGATCATGGCTTCGGCGTATGGTATCTACAACGCCTTCCTGGCTCCTGGATCGCCTTGCGAACTCAACATTGATCACCAGCTTCGCAACAACTTGGCAACTCGAATGACCAAGGCTGTTGGACAAGATGTGGCCATGATTGACACTCTGCAAGAGGTGACGTCGCTTTTCGAAGATGCTCAGAATGCAGTATTCAAGCTGATGGCTAGTGTAAGTTTTGACTAAAATCCGCCCCTTCAGCCCAGATGCCCGTTCTCGGACACGCCGATCCCATCCCAATCAGATTCGATAAAACCATAGAAAAGGAGGAAATCATCCGCTAACAGAGACAAAACAGGATTCTGTGCCAAAATTTCTTCGCAGCCCCAAGTACGAGCAGCAATTGCGAAACTACGAATTTGACGTCGTTGGCCGAGGACCCGAGCGAAGCCAGAGCAGGTCAAACCGAAAGTGATGATCCTTTAGGAGATCTGACCTTACGACACTAGAGATGGCTGGCTGGCTGGGCTAGGCTTGAAAGGAAAGGAAAGCCTAGCCCTAGCACAAGGTCAGCGCAACTCAAACCCAAAACCAGGGCCAGGACCCTTGCTGGTACAACTCGAGCATTTACATCATCTGCCTCATTTCTCAAATCGAGTCATTTGTATAGACGTTTGACAGCTTGGGTTACCCGAGCGTTTGCCACCACCGAAAACGATACCACCTAGAGCCATACCATATCACACTCATACCTTCCATGCATTATCGGTGTTAATTGGTTTCCACTTTTGTTTTTGATCTTTTTTTTTCCCCCTGTCTCTCGCCTCGGCTTCCTCTTTCTATCCCTAGTGCTACCAGTCCGGTCTCGGCTACGGCTGTGGGTTACGGCCTCGCCTTCCGAGGAAACGGTCTCTACGCTTCGGCTGGCTTTAGTCGCGTTCGGCCAAGTCCTCGTCTCATAAACATCGCTATGGGGCTTGGTACAGAAAACTCTTTCCAACCGATAGCTGGATGTGCTCGGATATCTCAATGACATTGGGGCAGAGAGAAGTGCACGGTGGTTTGCTGTCTGGCGTCACTGAGAGAAACCTCATGGGCATGAATATGACCACAGCATGTCATCAATACTTCTTTACTTGAGCAGGATATTCACCGAGAAACTTCGAGTCTTGGCTGGAAGTTGCATGGACGACTGATAGTTGACTATGTCGACATGACTATAGATAGGAGTGGACAAAGTGAGCGATTGATTGACTTGTGCAGCGCAACGAATGTTTTTCTATAAACCTCGGCGGCATTTAACTTGTTAACTTTGTGTTTTTACTACTCAAGTCTTTTGGTGTTTCTACTTCTTTATCTCTCTTTTTTATTTATTTACCTAGCATGCTACGAACGGGACTATGTTGAGATCAACTGGGACCGAAAGTAGGGCACTGCATTGCATCGCATTGGAAGGAGTCGGGTACATCACAGGGCGGGCCAGCGCTGAATACAACTGTACATAGAAAAAACGGAATCTGGGCAGACTCGATGGTTTTCATCGAGGAGAAGATGACAATGAAACGAATGAAGTTACCTCTGGATATTTGCTTGAGTGATGTAGCCGTGTACAAAGTTGGATCGTGACTCTTGATTAATGATGTGGGTCACCCTATACTGAGCATAACAGAATGTAATGTTTGAACATCCTTGATCTGATATGTGATGGAAAACGCTACCCGTGCTTGTTTCTGTGAACACGATTGCTATTCAAGAGCACGCGATATGTCGCAGGTTGGAGACTGGATACGTTGGATGCCGGTAGACATCACTAGTTGGACCTACAACTGCATAGTCAAATAGTATAGGGGCTAAGATGTTGAAATGCAAGCTTAAAATTAAGCTAATGGCATCTTATAAGACAAATGACCGCTTCTATTCCTCGTGTTTGGCCGCCGAGAGGTGAGGTTTCCCTATTCTCATCTGTTTGGTAAGATTATCTTTGTCACAGAGAAGGAAGAAAACACTCTGCGACGCTCTTGGTCCGTTGTCTTGACAAGGCATTGATTGCACCAGAAAGAGGCTGAATGTTGTTATTGTCTGATGATTGCATGATTGAGATTTGATATTGTACAATGGGCCTATCGTGTGTTCTGGAGGTATGTGGGGGTCACAGCGGATAAGTCAAGTTAGGCAAGGGAGCGTGAGACAGCAAAAGATTAAGGACAGTCACGGATGGCAGCTTCTGGATCGACCGATTCTTGCAGCATCGCTGTTGACAAGGTTTGTTATGGTGTTTAAATCTAATAACGATTCTCAACTCTTTTGTTTATTTGTTGACTGCGTTTACGTGGTATATACAATCTGACTTACACGAGGCTGTGGAGATATATCATCAAGACAGGACACCACATCTGCCAAGACGGTACTCTATATAGACTCAGAAACCACTTACACTCCAAAATAGCCATCGTCTAAACCTCTTGACGAGAAACATAGCCATAACAGAGAACCTAGAACAGCACCACCAGGAATGGCTCATGCTCGAGCAGTTGCCTCCCTGCATCACGTAGCCCAGCACAACTCCCTTGGAACGGGGACGGTAATTTCCTTGTTCCTCCATCCCTTGCGTACTGGAATGAGAAATGCCTATTTACCATTCTTTTACGTGGCGTCCAGACTGTCGCAAGCCTCAGGGGCAGAGCCAAAGGAAAGAAAGGAAAAAAGAAAACATAGACATGAGGTTGAGACAAGGGAGATAAACAAATGTTTCCTTGGCCAGTATCCCAGTCTTCAAACTTAAAGATAAAAGACGGCCTCTTCTTCCACTGAAACGAAACTTTTCTCATCATCAATCAACATCTTCGTTCTTTGCAAACCCACACTCGTTCAACATCTCGCCCAAGTCACTCGCTTGACCACATTCGTTCACTCCAGCAAACCTCGCAAAGCCAACTCCAACTCTCAAACTCTTCAAGTTTAATCCACCAAGACCAAAACAACTCTTTCAAGATGTACGCCCTCAACGCTGCTGCTCTTCTTGCCCTCGCTGGCTTCGCCGCTGCCGGTCCCACCTACGTCTCCCCTGCTCCTGTTCCTCACCCTACCGGTGTCAAGAACGGTACTGTCACCATCACCAGTGTGTACGAGACTTACACCACCTACTGCCCTGGTCCTACCAGCTTCCACCTCGGCGGCAAGGACTACGTTGTCCACGAGCCCACCACTCTGATCATCACTGACTGCCCTTGCACCGTCACTGAGACTCACCCTGCTGGTCCTACTTGGATCCCTAACCACCCCGGTGGTGGCAAGCCTTACAACCCTGTCCACCCCAAGCCCGAGCACCCCGTCCAGCCCGAGCACCCCGTCCAGCCTGAGCATCCCGTCAAGCCTGAGCCCCCCGTCAAGCCTGAGCCCCCCGTTAAGCCTGAGTACCCTGTTGAGCCCGAGCACCCCGTCAAGCCCGAGACTCCTGCGGTCCAGAAGCCCGGCAAGCCTGAGCCCGCCACTCCCGAGCACCCCGCTACTCCCGAGACTCCCAAGACCCCTGAGACTTCCGACACTCCCAAGACTCCCGAGACCGAGAAGCCCACCGGTGGCGAGGACGTCCCTGTTGTCACCGCCGGCGCCGGTGCTGTCAGCTTCGGCCTCGGCCTTGTCGCTGTCTTCGGTCTCATTGCTCTGTAAACTCTTTACGACAAGCAGAGACCTTCAAGGGAATGCACAATCTCGGGAACGAACCAGACCATGTCTGTTTGTCAACCTGCCAACATACGCTCGAGGCCAGCATATCCTGAGAGGTTAACAACGCTATGATTCATCACGAGCGGTTAACGACATTTTCACTTCGCTTCTTCTCACCAACGTATTAATGACAACTTTTTTTGCCTTCTTGGAGTCATGCACTCGCATTTAGACCACTGAAGGGTGGTGGATTCTCCTCGTCCCTGTAATTTACAGACTTGACGTACGTCTCGAAATAGCAAAGGATGGGGAGAAAAGACTGTCCGTTCAGGGGCTATTGATACTCGGTCTTCTTTGCGTCACCCTTTCCCAATAAGGGTTTCCTGGGGATGGGTGAGCCGCATTGGAGGGGATCTCTTTTGTTGTAAGGATTTTTTGATAGAAAGGGGGAGCCTTGGAAGGCATTTGCATTGCTTGGAGATGATCTTTATCGTTGGAATAATATATATACATATAGGATCTAACGAATTTCATCATTATGCCCATTAAACTCATGTTCTCGAATATGTACATTGTGAAAGTGAGCTGCTCTTACCTTATCAGATTTCCAAAATGCTTTCAAAAGATGAACCTAATAGTCCAGGCTACAAATAACGCCCCAGCTCCAAACCTAAACAAACATAGATTCTTGATCATATAATACTGAGTCCAAGCTTCTTCAAGCTAGTTCTGCAGGCCCTGTCCTCTCGTCCTGGTGGCGAAAACGGTTGTGTGTGCCATCGTCTAGCTCCGCATAAGTCACCCTCTCATCAGGCGGAGAGCCTGAGCTATTATTGTATGGGTTCTGATCTGAGAACCCGTTATAGTCACCAGGCCTACTGTCACCACGGTAAACTGGCCCAGAGTGACTAAGCTCTGATTGAGCCAATTCTGGCCTCTGAGGTTGTCCAGGGGGAGCCAGACCGCCGTTTCTCTGCTGATGCCCATCTCCTAAGGATTGAGAGGGTGTGTCATGGTTGTAAGCGGGAGGAGACGATGTTGACAAGTTTGGAGCAAACCCACGCTCGTCACTGCCCACAGGATTTGGCAGAACAGGTCTTGTGGGCGGCACTCCTGAAGACTCGGACGCGGCAGGAGTTGGTGTTTGAAGGCTTCCAGAAGAGATAGGCCCGAGAACTTGCATAGAGTGCCTCGATGCTTTCAAGGATGCCTTTGCTGATAGCTTCTCGACAAGACTTCCATGAGACTTCTTGATGGTTTTTTTCACGAATCCAACCATGAGCATATTGCAGCGCATGTCGACATCCTCACGAAGGTAAAGACCTGTAGTGGGCGCCCCAAGACCAAGCTCGGTAGGTTGCGGGCGTTCGCCAGGCATAGTACCGCCTACAGACCAACGGCCACGGAGATCAAGTCCCATTGGAGCGTAGCTGTGCGTCTGGAGTCCATCCGGAGAGTTGAAGAAGGCGGCAGTATACGAAATCTGACCCGAAACAAGACCACCGGGGAGATAGTCGATGCGATCCGTCATAGAGTACCATACACACTTCTTCTCATCCTCCGGGGCGTGTGGCGGAGGGGGGATTTGGTGGCGTTCTATAATGAGAGGATTCAGGTCGATCATGGCAAGATGATCGTGGAGAAACTCGATTACATGCTGGCGGGATATGTCTGAAGGTAAGGGTGTGATTGTTGTGAATGTAGACCGAGTCATGGTTTCTTTCCTTGGCGATGGTTGCGATCGACACAATCCCCAGAGATTCTTCAAATGCCGAGAAAGATGCGTGTGTAATTGCTGAGTAATAAAGTATAAATTCAACGAGAAAAGAATGAGAGGCAAATGTTAACGTAGGTAATTGAAGATCTGAGATGACGGAGGTCGTCGAGCCAAGAAATTATGAGGTACCACCCTAGTTAATGCCAAACGGTATGGAAGGATGGAAGGTACGACTCTAGACGGCAATTCTTCAGCCCCGGGCAGGCAAGCCACAAAAATAGGAGGTACCGACCGTCTGTCGAACCTTCCCTTCCAATCCTTGGCCCACGAAGGTCGGGAGTTGTATCAGATTGCCACTAGCTCATTCAAGCTGTGTCAAATCAGGGTCTGAATTCACCAGTGACGTCTTGCGGATATATACGTAATAATAGCAACAAAACAAGACAAGATAACTTCACTTGTTACTGGGACAAGCTAGTGAGATTATTTACAGGAGCAGTCGCAAATTCAAGCTGTCACTTGACACGTCTCACTAAAAAGCACGCTTGGTCCAGGTGAGATTTTAGTCTGGATCTACTCCATAGCGAAGCTCCAATCTCTACAGTGAATCCCAACAATCCAGTTAGGTAGGGTGCCATAGCTGCTTATATCCATATTATTACCGTAGACTTCTGTCAATTGTGACACACCGTAGAACTCATTGTATCGTCCAAGTAATCGTGACATGCCTCGACTTCCATGCAGGGGGATCATTAGTAGTACATCTATAGAATAACGGATGTGTATCTAACACGCCAATAGGGCATCATATCTTCAAACAGTAACCTCCTCCACTATATCTCTCTACACCACCTCGCCAATACAGCGCTCAGTTTCACTGCTGATGGAATCTCTTCCAGTGCGACATCCACTTTCCACATCTTGCCCTCTAATCCCCCATGTCCGAGGTTACGGGCACCGCCTATACCGGCTGGCACCAGCAATCCAAGCGAGATCAGCCGTTCCCATGCAATACCAGCCACACCCCGGCTCCAGACCCGGACACTTCCGCCTACGGCGAGCATACCTGCCGTTGCTGAATGCACTCGCTGCCTACCCATCAAAGAACTGTACTCATCGTATGCCATTGCCAAGTTGACTGTGTCCGTGTGTGCCACGATGTCCAATCGCGCAGCAGCAACGAGAAGCCCCAGGTCTAGCTCAGACAACGTGGACAGCAAGTGAAGCCTAGAGTCAGGAGGCATCAAGGATTCGACGTCTCCTTGCACTGAAGGTATTTTGAGTGTTACGTCGCTGGCTGAGAGAGCTGACAGGGGCAAGATCCATTCGGTAAGGAACGCCGAAGTTGACTTGGTTGTGTAATAGTGATACTGAAGCAGATCCTGGAATGATCGCTCCCTGTACAGTCCCTAGACGACGTGTTAGTATCCTGCAAAAATACAGATGTAGAATGACATACCTCGATCTTCTGGCTCCAGTATTGCTGAAACTCTGTGTGCCCCTCAAGATAAGTGTTGATACCCTCCTTTTCAGCATCATCACTGTCTACAATCAAGCCCTGCCTACAAACTTGCCAGTAAATCGGAAGAGACTTGGGTTGTGAGAGATAGACATAACGGTGACTGAATCGACTCTTGACTCGCTTTTCCAACATTTCAACAACATCTAATCGAGTCGTACAGCCCACCACAGCGATGGGCGCCTTTCGCGATTGTGCAATATCGAACAAGTTGTACAGTAATGTTTGTCGAGGGTGAGAGGCAAACATGTCGAACTCGTCAATCACAAACACAATAGACTGTGATGTGACACCCTCGTCTGTGCCGATGATCTCAGATGGATGTGACAAGAGTGCGAGCAACGACGCCATGGTGTCGGCATAGTTTGTCTGCATTGTTAGCGGGAGTGTGTCAAAGAGCATGGGGTCTACTCACTCTGTTTACCAAGTCGTCTTCGACCTGCATCTCCTTTCCCAATTGCCGCCAGATCTCTTTGAGGGCAAGCTTGTCATCGGTATGAATGAAGCCATTGAGCCTCACCACGTGGAAGTCGCTCTTGTGTTCTTGGGATACGTCTGAGATAACCTTTTCCAGCAACTGTAGAATGCGAATTAGCTTTGGCGTATATCAAAGAATGGTGAATATACTTACAGTAGTCTTGCCGCAACCCCTTGCGCCGATCAGAAGCATTGAGTTTCCTTCACCAGCAACCACTGTCTGTTCTACGAGCTGATATATCTTCTCCTCAGCCTCCAGCTGCCCGGGTAGTTGTAAACGTCTTCTTCCAGTACATCGATCCAGGAGAACTCTCTGCAGTGATCGCACATGCTGTTCTAGATTGGCAATATCGGGGACATCTGCAGCAACTTTGACAGTTGGAACCTCCTTACCCACAGTCTTTTTCGGCGTCTTGAGTATGTCCTCTTGAGTACACGACTTGCAAAGCCAATCACCTTCAGGAATATCGGGGACACCATAGCATTCCTGATGGACAGCAAAATCACACATGTCGCATAGAATAATCTGGTTTGGATCTTGAGAATGAGGTTTCAAACAGATTGCGCATACAATCTCGTCTGCTTGAGACGGTGCCGACTTGTGCGGGGTCTTGGCCTTTTTGGGTAGATCCTCAAAGAACACCTCCCCATTTTGATCTTGGCCTGCCCCAAAAGTAACGTTCTTGGGTCGCCCCCTTGGTCTTCCTTTCTTCGTAGGAGTCAGAATACCCTTTGGGGTCGGCTTCGGTACCGACAGGTTTCCATTCGTAGACAACTCATCGAAGGATTCTTGTGATTGTGTAGGATCGGTAGACTGATCATCTCCTTTAGGCGGATCCTGGATCTTTTTTTTTCGTGGTCTCCCCTTAGGGGCTGCAGGTTTTTTGGGTGTATTTGTTCTTGGTCGACCGGGGCCTACTTTCTTCGGTAGGGGAGCAGGACGATGCGCATCTTCAGTATCCCATATTGTGCCCCTTAAAGCAGATAGTTTGATCGCAGGGCGAAACGCAGGTGCAGCAGCTGGTTGTGAGGATGTCTTTGATGGTGAAGCTGGGGGCCCCTGATCGAGGCCCGAGAGCCCCAAGTTATTGTCCACAGGCGGCCATGAGTTTTCGTCGTTCGCTGTGATAGAAGGGTATGCGGAGCTGATAGCCTTGAGGGCCTTTGGTGTCGACGGAGATCCGGGTACAAGTTCGTCGAGTCGGCGTTTCTTGAGGGTGGCAGGAGTCGGGACGGGATCGTCTTGAAAATGGTTTCTCTTTCGGCCGGGGGTAATGGAGGAATCCATGATAGGAATATGTGATTATACAGTACCGTCAAATCTTTGCGGTATCGAGGCCTAGCATTGCATCATGGTTGTAGTCTGTCGTTCAAAATTGTTGATTGTTGGCCATATGCATCATAGCGCTAGCCAAGCCGAGCCCAGGGGAGACGCGTTTGACGCGTCGAGAAGCGCTTCATTTGTTGCCAAGTCACGAGATCCTGGCTCTATGCATGGTGGCCCACTTTACCAGCCCTACGAGGTCTTGGCCTTTTGAGTTTCCCAACCGGGTTATATCTTTCAAGTGTACATCCATGATTCAGCTTGAATGTTACATGTATCTACTCGTCTTCTTCGAGCTCCTTCAACACTAGTGACTCACCCTCATATCATTTGGTATCTGGTTATCCAGGACTAGCTGAACATGATTTCTTATTTGGCTTGCCTTAGAGCGGTTTGCATGCTCAGCTTCCTCTATTTGTCTGCATACAACCTCATAGCCTCTGTGACATGATTCTAGCCAAACCTGTTACAACACGACGCACAATCCACCAAGAACAAGAGTTGAGGACAGAATAGAAGCGTCATGTTGTATGCAGTAAGAATCACTTCACTATTCCTATAGGCATTGAGTGCGGTGCGGCTGGAAAGAATATAGGGGGGGGAGACGGAAGTTCTTTATAGATACGACACTGCGATAATCAGCGTCGAAAAATGCAACCCAAAAGAGCAAAAGATCGAGGTTGTGGACCTGGCGCCTTAACAACACACACACCAAGTGTTATCGGGATTCCTAAAAACAGACGGGCTGAACTATGAATTCCACTTTAGCTCTTCTCATTCGTTCCTTTGCAAAGTTTAAAACATGCCGCCTCTTCACCCGGTCCAGCGCGATCTACTGGTATAATTGGGGGCTGGATGGGCCCTCTCACGTAAGATTGCCATCCCACTACAAGAGTAAAATGCAGCAATTGTTCAATCAGAGACCACAAGACTGACCAACTGGGTCCTTTTGAATCCCTGTTCTGCTTTTGTTTTGCGATAAACTGACACTAAGGCAGACAGAAAATACCAGGCCATATGCACTGGGAGTAAGGATTAAGGATCAAGCTATGAAATGCCTTGTGGCAATTCATCTGGGCGTGACCCTTATTCTTGATAAAGTGATGATGGAACCATTTTAGTGCCTGAGACCCCTGCTCATCTGGGTCTAGAGTCTGGATGAGTTCCATTCAAGTAAGACAGTTCTGCCACTTGCGTGACCAAGAGAGAGTGAGCATAGGAATACGTTGACAGATTCTTCCCAATACTTCATCCTCTAATAATGAAAAGCCATACGCCAGAGGCTGAGGTGATTACTCAGAAGCTCACCCTCCTGAGGAGTCCTCTTGTGACCGACTCTGAATACAGTACCGATGCTCATTCCACAAAACGTACTACAGCCCCAGATTTGACACTCTTTGGTAACCGCTACGAAGACGACTGTCCTCAGTTCCAAAAGGTTTGCGATCAATCAATGATAGTAGCAAAGTAGTTTGGTCACTAACGCAGTAACAGCACGAGGATGCTAGTCTGCTCGAGCTATTCTACGATCTCTTCTTTGCCGCCAACTATACCGTGTTTTGCGAGACTCAGGGTGTCAATAGCCACGAACGCTTCAAGGCCTATGTCGGCTACTTCAGGTACGAAAGCTAAACAGAGCTGAATAGCATTGTCGTATACTGACCGACGGGTAGTGTTCTCTGGATTACTTGGCTTGTGACGAGTTTATACGATGTGCGATTTGTAACCGACAGTCTCTTTGGTAAGTCGCTTCTCACAGCTCCGGTCGCACCACACTGATACATACAGAGCGTGCGGCTCGAGGAGTTCATCTTGGTGTTATGGTTGGATTTGCCGTTGTTGCTCCCAAGTTTACACCTCACGATCAAGACATGAGGACTATGAGAACCATGTGTGAGTCACCTACTCCCCTCAGGCCCTTTTTTGTCTCCTTTAATCTCGCAACTAATGCCTTTCAGCTCTTATTCTCATGGTTTCTCGTCTCTGCTTGACCGTCGAATATGCCAGTATCCTCTGGCATATCCGAAAATACAAGAAGCAAGCCCTACCTATGCTGCTGCAGATTGGTTTGAACTTTGTCCTCGCTATGATCTATCTCGGCGTCACGTTCCGCTTCACCAACCATAACAGCAATGTCTTCATCACGTGGTATGTTCTTGCTGGAGTCGAGGTTATCCTTACCTTCGTCATTGCCTACGTCTTTCCGGTGTTGAGTTTCCAGGGAACACACCTGATGAAGCGCATGGGTCTCCTGACTGTCATTGTTGTTGGTGATGGAATCATCACTATTTGCAGGAGTGTTGTCACTATTGTCGAAAGCCCTGATGCGTGGAGTAAGTCAACGCCCCTAGCCACAGTATCTGCCTCATGAGTATGAACCAGGCTTAACCCCCTTTCAGATTCTCAAACAATTGGGATTGTCACTGCCTCTGCGACCGCCATTTATGCCGTGTTCCTTATCTACTTCGACTGGATGAGGAGTCCCTATCTCCCCAAATTCCGCCAGCAGCTCTGGACTCTTCTCCATTACCCTCTCCATCTTGCACTCTGCCTCTTTGTGCAGGGTTTCACTCAGCTTGTCATCTGGACCAAGATCTTTGATGTTTTTGCCCATCTTGACACCAGTTCGGTGCTTCTAGACGATGATAAGCTCTTAGCTAAAGCCAAGACGAAAGATGTCGTTGATGCGTTGGAAAAGCTGTTGACCAAGTTCTTCAAGACATATACACCGCAGTACATCACGACTCTGAACACAGCTGAAGCAGCGCTAAAGAACATTTCTACTATCGACGACAAACTCTGGGCGCAGGCTGTTAAGTATTCCGAGACACAGCTGGAAAAAGATGCACCTAACGAGAAACAGTTCCAGGTTTTATATGATGCTCTGAATGCAATGATCAGCGCTATGCAAAACGCGGTGCTCGAGACTTTCGGAATCAATCTAGTGGAGGAAGTTGACGACGATAACCAGAGCAAGGGCATTCAGCAAACAGATTCTGATTTTGAGTCAGAGTTGAACGAAAAGATGTGGATAAGGTTCGAACTTATTGTAGGTCTACACACCTAGATGGTGCATATCCATGTATTAGAAAACTAACATTTCATGCAGTTCAACTACACATACATAGCCGCTGGTATCTCCTTGATTCTGATGGTTACCCTCGCAATCATCTCGCGGACCCGTCCCTGGAGCAAATGGGCTATCATTCGACATACCATATTTACTCTTCTCGGCGTGGGAACAAGTCTCATCGCTTGCTTGAGATACAACGAAGACCAGGCCGCTAATTTCCAGGTCAGCGCCTGGATGTTGCCCACGATTACTCTTGTCTGGGTCATTGTTCTCGTCTTAACTCATGTGCGCAACCCCCCGCCTTTGTTTTTTAAAGGAAGCCAGTCTTTCTGGAGTAAGAAACGAGAAGAAGGTTCGTACAACTATACTATGCCTTCTGCAGGACAAACAGCATACAAGGGAGTCCCACACAGCGAGGTTGCTACCTCAGTCTAAAACAAAGGGTCACTGAGGGTAGCCGTCTTGCCAATATGGTCTTCATTTTGTTGAAACTTTGCTGTGTCAAATTGAGGACTTGGCGAAAGCCTTATTCTTTCGAGATGACCTCGTCGAGCGACTCTGGAAATATGTCAGATCTAGGGTACGCGAAACACACACACAGGTTACGGTAGATGGAATGTCAGATCAATGGGATAATTATACTCACGCATGGCATATGTTGTTTTCGAAAGGAAGGAGAAATCTATTGCATATACTCTCATAACTTTTGGTACATAGACATCGTACATGCCTCTAATGACAACCCTAATCCAATAAAGGCCGTTGATGCTCTCGCCATGGAAGTGCCCCAAACTTTCGAAAAGGAAACACAACATGTGTGACTCGACCCGTAATCAACTGTTTAGAAACTGGCCCATACGTGTTGCTGTCCAGACTTGACCCCGGCGGTCCATCGCCCTCCACCCAAACGTGGCCCTGCGGCACTCGCACCGTCGGTAGCGGATGAGGCGCCTTGGTCTTGATCACGTCGTTCTCCAGCGCCACCACGCGCTTGACGGCGATTGTCTCGGGATGCAGAGGACTCCTTTTATAACTTTCATGTTAATTCTCATCAACTACTTTTTTCTTTCTTTTTTCTTCTCAAAATTCAGAAAAAGGGTTTCTCTCCCTACCGTAATGTGACTACCATGCCCCTCTCGAGATTCTCTTGGGGTGACCACTTCCAATTGAGGATCATGTCTCGGCGTAGTGTCGAGTCTTTATCGTCGTTGATGAGCGGATACATGGATGCTCCGTCCACAAAAGTCAGCTCTGCAACGTGCAAGTTGAACATGGCGATGACTGGGATCCATGTTGCGAAGCCAAAGAGCCTTATTGCTGTTGATCTGGCAAAGCTGGGCTGGCCGTTGCCTCTGAGGCGTGACCACACCGAGCCTAGAGCCATAGTAAATATTCTATATGTAGCTCAAAACAAGTATCGTGAGCGGCCAAATTTCTGATGCGATAGAATGTTGTGGTGGAAGTTTGGCTGGTTGGCTGGAGAGTTGTATAATCCAAGTATAGAAATTCATATCTGAGCGTCTAAACTCTTCTCGGCTAGAGCCGTCAACCATTACACCACGCAGCCCAATATTCAACATGAATCTAGAAGTCTACAAGACAACATGTTTCAATGACAGGCGATCTAGGGGTGAAATGTTAATTTCGCGAGACTGCTGGTGTGTTATATCTCTGATGGTATAATTATTGTAATGGACTTTTCATGAGTTACCCTAATACTTAGGTGTCCCGAAGCATCAGACGCCTTGTTGGTTGCGCCAATACCCTGACATCCTGCTCAACATACTGTTTGCGGATTACATCGCCCGCAGTCTAATTACATTCAATAGTCTGAGCACTCGTTCGTCACAATGCAAACATGATATCCCAAGTAATCAATAAACTGTTCGTTAACAACGCCGTTTCAGACGCCAGCCCCTTCCTACAATCGGAAGAACTACATGAAAGTCTGGACTTTTGTGATGCTGTCGCAATCCGGGATACACGCCTTCTGTCAGCCTCCCAGATGCTCTCTATTACACCCTTTTCTTTGTCCAACAGCCCTGCCCAAGGGGCATTTTGTGATGGCTCCAACAGTCCTGTCGACTCGGCTTGCCCCGGAGAGGCTTCCTTTGCCTATTCTTTAGATGGTCTCAGGAATATTTTCATCGCTGTCGCTCATGCTCTCGTCACCGCTGACCTCAGCGTTCTCACGCTCACGCTTCTCCATCAATGCCTGCAGCTCGGCGTCATCGCTCTCGGTGACGGCCTTGGGCTCCATCTTGACTGTCAAGTGGCCACCAGCGCTCTCGATGCTCTTTCGGACATCAACGATAGCCTCTTGCACGCGAGTGATACCGACGGCCTTGTCCAAGCATGTGCTTGTAAGGACGTAAAGAGGGGGGGATACAAGCTTGACCTTGACCTGGGTGTCCTCAGTGTTGTTGGCCTCAGCTGTGCGCAGAGCAGTCTTGACGGCGTCGATACCCTCGTAGCCGAAGCAGGTGACCTCGATATCGGCTCGGACCTTAGTGGGCTGGGGAGTGAGTCGCTTGCTGATGTATGTCTTGAGCTCGTCGCTGACGGCGTCGCTGGGGAAGGTAATGTCATTCCAGACTTCGGGGTTGCTTCTTCGAGTTAGCTCAAGTGCTCTTACATTGAAAACAGTTTACTAACGTAATGGAGAGCTTGAAAGCATCGATAGCATGACCGTATCGCTTGTTCAAGGGCCAAGCAATGGCCTCGTAGAGACCCTCGATAGGAGTGTCGATCTTCTCGGCAACGTGTCGCATAATGGAGTGGACCATCTTGCTCTTGTTGTATCGCTCCTCGCACTTCACGATATCCTCGGGGGAGACTCGTCGCTTGGAAAGATCAATGTAACCTGCCCAATAATCAATATATGTGCCCAACATGCTCAGTCTGTTGGAAATGCTAACCCTTCTCCTTGTCCACACGGAGAACCACGACGACCTCGTTGCGACCAACTCGGATAAGCTTCTGGATACTTCGGATACGTCGTCGCGAAAGCTCAGAGAGCAGAATCATGCCATCGATGTTGTCATACTCTAGGAGCTTAACGTAGGCACCCATCTCGGCGATCTGCCATCGGTCAGAGAGAGGATTCCGGACAGATCAGGCTGCTACTGACCTGCTTGACATTGACCATGACGAAGCTATCGATCTCCGGGTACTTCTCCTCATAGAAACGGCAGTTTGTTTGCGACATGTTGGCGGTATTTTTGAGTATTCAACTGTTCGGTCGGGTACTGTTGATGGGGTGGGGGTAACGATCTCGAGTGCCGTCGCACGCACGCAAGTCGGGCTCTAAAAATGGTCGAAAAACTGTTCGTCGAACTGTGTCCCCGTATTGGTAGCTTTGACACCCAGCAGAGTCAATTTTCTCGTGATCAGGTCGTAAATCGTCACGTTAGCAGTGGATGTAGAGGGGAAGAGTCATAATTTTGACATTTTACAGTGCACTTGAATGATGGTGGGGTTGTGGCGGGGTGTGGCTCATTGGTAGGTGGTACCTGAAATATCCGGCAAAACGCCGTCAGCTACTCGTGTCGCCATGATGGGAGCTCTAGTTACACGTGACTGAACCAAAAGTAAACAACTTCACCATCAATTGTCGACGAGACCATACCTAACCATGGCTCCTGGTAAGTTCTGCGCGGCTGTTATTGTGATTGAGGCACAATTGTTTGCTAACTGGTCTTCAGCGACTCAATACGAACTTTCGCCGCCTCCCACCGACGCGGTGTCGTCCATCGCGTTTGCGCCGTCCTCTGGAACCAAGCTTCTTGTCTCGTCATGGGACAAGAAGGTGTATTGCTATGATATTGCAGGCGGAGCTGGTGAGACGACACTGGTCAACACATACGAACATCGTGCGCCGGTCCTGGATGTCTGTTTTGGAGCAAACGACAACGAAGCGTTTACTGCTGGCATGGACTGGGGTGTCAACAGGTCGGTGAACGCATATGAGTGCGCCCAAGTTATATACTGACCGTAGCAAACAGGATTGATCTGGAGACTGGTGAGAAGACACTGTTGAGCAAGCATGCCGCGCCGGTTCGATCCATAGCCTACAGCTCTACATACTGTGAGTCATCAGATACCCCTGTGATTGACTCATCCTGACCGGAGACTAGCCATTCTCGTGTCCGCATCTTGGGACTGCAGTCTGAACCTGCATAACCTCAGTGACCCTTCAAGTTCCCCCATAAGAATTTCTCTTCCCGGAAAGCCTCATGCGCTGGCTGCCAGCCCGACAAAGATTGTGGTTGCCATGGCGGGACGTGTTATCAACATTTACGACCTCAAGACCATAGTCGATCTGTTTGCGACTGGCTCATCTGATCTTCAGCCATGGCAGCAGCGTGAATCATCTCTGAGATATCTCACACGCGCAGTTTCTTGCATGCCTAACGATGCTGGATACGCCACCAGTAGTATCGAGGGCCGAGTTGCAGTCGAGTGGTTTGAAGACACAGCAGAGTCGCAAGCTCGAAAGTATGCTTTCAAGTGCCATCGCCAAGCGGCGCCGGATGGCGACGGAGATATTGTCTATCCTGTGAACGCACTGGCCTTCCATCCTGTCCACGGAACATTCGCTTCGGGAGGTGGTGATGGCACCGCTGCTCTGTGGGACGCTGAAGCAAAGCGACGACTGAAGCAATACCAGAAGTTCCCCAACAGCGTTGCAGCGCTTGCTTTCTCAAGCGATGGTAAGTATCTTGCTGTCGGTGTATGCCCCGGCTTTGAGACTGGCCAGGAAGACTACAGCGGCGCCGGCCAGACGGCAGTATTGATTCGTGAGCTTGGAGAGAACGAAGCCAAGGGCAAAGGAGCCAAATAGATGGGATGAGTATTTGAGAGTCGTTTATCCCAAAAGGCGTTCAGGCGGTTGCGGGCTGTCTATTTCTTATAATTAAATGTACTATCCCCTGATGAAGAAATTGCATCAAGATACCCCTATCTTAGACCGGCCCCTGAAGTTGATGTGAATATGGATGTACCGTATGTACCGTATGTGCCTCAACCGAGTGTTGTAGGCTAGTTGCACTTATTGGTCGTGCCAATGGATGGGCTCCTAAGGCGCTCCTGTTGGTCATGCTCGGATGCACCTCGCTGGCGTGAAGTCTGCCGTGATTGGACTGGCATTGGTTGAGGGTATCCAAGTGACGCCTCGTTTTTGTCGAACCCATCGTGGCATTGATATTCGGGACTGGATGGCGGAATAGATGGCCAAGGGAATGGTCCGGGGAGTCTATAATCACGAATCCGAACCCCCTTTCTGAACGTATATTGTCCTTTCCTCTCGATGATCCGTGGCGCGTCTCGGGGAATAGCTTTCAGCTTTGTCGGGATGATAACATCAACGTGTGCTTGCTCGTCACTAATCATTGAGACTTCAGTTGTCAGCACTGTGATAGTAGAACTTGAGCGGAGTCTTGTTGAATAGCGTACTTCATACCCTCATTTGACCGAATCGACTCCGTCCGTTTTCTCTTCACTTCCCGGCCATTTCTCAATGACAACGCCAGCAACCGTTTGTGGGCCTGATCCTCTTCAGCCTTTCCTCGACTCAAATCAGAGGACAGTCTGAATGTTGTTTTGTGTATCGGCGGTCCTGGAATGCTTCTGTAGATTAGTTCATTGGTCTGAGGTTTGGGTGACTTTGGAAACACACAACTGGTTATGGGCGAACTCATCCACGGTTGATCCTACAGCAACGCCATTTGTGTCTTTTGAAAGAACAGAGTGGCGCGTTGGTTCTGAGTTATTATTTCCATAGTTCTGCGCCAGAGAAAGAGTCTGTACGTGCGATAAGCTTCCGGTTTCGTCCGTTTCGCTTCCGAATTCAAGATGCTCGCGCATGACGGTTGATTTAACAAACAGAAGGAGAGCGATAGTCCATTGACTAGTAGTTACCAATTTCTTTGGGTTAAGGTACCTAACTGACGCCGAAGACTTGCTGTGAGAGGCAGGCGTGATAGCTGGTCTTGGAGCAGAGGAAGGAACGGCTTTGGTTTGCTCCTCCCTTACCAACCTTAGTACTTGGATCCCAGCATGCAATAGGTACCGATTTTAGACCAAGGACCTTCCCACAACAGAAACCATGCGTTCCTCAGTAAGTAAAACGGCTTTTACATCCCGCGAGAATGGTTCTTCGAGTCACAACATACAGTGCACATGTCCCATATGGCGAGAATATGCCTATAGATAACACATAACAAGGTAGGTGACTCTCAACCAAACTTACGGAATGCTTCTTTCCCAGTAAAATAAATTCTCTCTCTGATTTTACTTTCATTCGCTCGTCTTAGGAATGTCTTCTCATGTCTGTACCCATGTGCTCTTGTTCCAACCTCGCACGACAGTCTTTCCTCGACCTACCAGTGATAGGAAGGCTTCACCATGGCACCAATTCTTTCCCTCCATTCCGATTCTGTTAGGTGAGGTCTCGCCCGTCCGGGCAGCCAACGCCAAAAATTCGCGTTCAGACGGAAGCCCTATTCCCCCCGTTTCGCCGGCGAGATAGGCTATAAGATATTAGCAGGCATACTCTTGCGTCTCATCACAGCTGAAATCACCTTGGGTGACTGTACGTGATCAAAGGTACCGCCCATCTGGAGCAGCCAGACGTCAGGACCTCCGATCGACTGGCTTCCGCGGTAAAGGAAATCGTTTGGAAAGCCTGGATCGAACTCGGCGGCACCATCAATCTCCTGGATATCCTCTCGAGTCAAGGTGAGGGTGAGTGCCTGTATATTGGCCTTGAGATGATCCACCTTCCGACCGCCAATGATTGGAAAGACGTAAGGTGTCTTGTGCATGACATACGCCAGTGCAATACTAGTGATGAGTGTGTTCTTACGATTGGCGATCGACTCCAGTACTCGACTGGTTTTGATCTCTTTCTCGCTGGCTTCCACCTTTCGTCCTTCCTGAGCATTGCGCTTCTCTTCAGCCTTGAATTTTCCACCACCAAGGGACCCCCATGGAGCAATTCCCATGCCTTCAGCTCGGCACATCGGGATTATATCTCGCTCAAAGTCTCGCGAGGCTGCAGACCAGCGGCCTTGATAGACTGAGAACTGACGAAGTCCATTACAACGCGCATATTCATTTGCTTTGCTATATGACTGTAAGCTATCTGCTCTGCTTTTTGTTGGTCGCGTTGTCTTGGCTTACCTAACGATCCAGGCAGGAGTGTCGCTGATACCCAAATGAAGGACCTTTCCGGAAAGAACAAGCTGGTTGAGAGACTGCATCAGCTCCGGAATGGTGGTGTTGCCATCATACCAGTGAACATAGAGCTCAAGTAGAGTTAGTGAATCGATTTTCTGATGGAGGTATAAACATACGAGATCAATGTAATCGGTCTGTAGGTTCTTAAGACTGGCCTCAATCGAAGTTCTGAGGCTCTTGGAGCCGTTACCAGTGAAATTTACAAGGATGTTGGGACTGCCTGGTCCTGCCCGGAAGTTGGTGGTATATTTTGTAGCAAGAACTGAAGGGAGTGATCAGCACAACAGCATCTGTGTTTGATGATGGCCGCGCTACAAACCAATCTCGTCTCGATTTCCGCGCTTGCTCATCCATTCTCCCACCCATTTCTCGGTTTCCTGGAAATGGTAATTGTTCGCAGAATCGATAAAATTCCCTCCCTGATTCCCGTTAGTTTTGCAGCTGACGTCTAGTATCTTATGTCTAATACCTGTTCGTAGTAAAAGTCCAAGATAGAATCCGATGTAGCCTGATCACATTCTCCCATCCACTCTTTCCTGAATCGGCATTAGAAACATGGTACAGCACAGTTCAGTTAAGCATCTCACCAAGCGTTGCCAAAGTTCATTGTGCCCAAGCATATGGGAGAGACCCAGATAGAGGCAGTAGGCGACAGCAAACGATAGCGGCCCAGAGGGCTTTTAGGAGGCGGTGCGAAAGGGAGAGCCATGATTGCTGGGTATAGCAGGTCTGAAGTGAGGGAAACGACTGAAGAAAGGTGTGGGTGAGTATATATACCTAGTACTCGTGTACCTAGGTACCTACTAAGCAAGGTATCATCAGTAGCCGTCTAAAAGTTGTAGTGATGGTGGCAGGGGCAGTGGCAGTCACACAACTGCATCAGAGTAATCGGCCGTGAATGAGGGAGTGGATATTATCATGCGTGCTGAAAATGCTGGCTCGTCCATTGTTGGCAGTCTTTCTAGATACCTACCTAGGTATGTTTTCAGATCTATCATGAGAAATGGCAGTCTCGACCCCAGACGAAGTATGACATTACGGAATGAGCCTTCTGTCTTTCCATGATATTCTCCTCGATCTCGCACAGAACACTTGAGAGCCTGCCTACTGACTTACCGATCTACCCATATATGATGCTACGGTTTTGACCTAAATGCCTATCATGAAGTCAATTGCAACTCGCGCCTAGCAAGTTGATAAACATAAGACTGGATGTTGAGGCCGACAGATGGGGAACTTCACCATGCATGATGTGGGTATTCTTTTATGGCGATATCAGCAAGAGACATAGTGGTCCTTCAAAGCTTGATGCATCTGAGAACAATGTGGTATAGAACTACAAATACTGTTACAGGTTTCTCATAGTTACATCGTCGTGACATGTTAGGGAGGCAGCAAGTGACACACAACAAGGATGGGTGATGAATGGGTTTCATTTCAGTCAGTCCTCACTATTGAATTAAGCCTACCGATGAGTAATAATACAAATGCTCGTCATAGAAATATTGGACATTAGCATAATAATAAGAGTTGTCAAAGAAACGTGTAGTTGAACTTTACTTACCCCGGAGTTCGCCCCATGCTGAGTGCTTACCTAAATACTTGATCCACTAGATATGTCTCACTGACCAATAGACATCATGTTCTGGGTCCTTCGGGCAGATACGTACCTTCACTCCATTTTCGATCCAACTTCCATTCCATTGGCTTAGAATCTGTGCATCACACCACGACAGTTATTCAGAGCGACATATCGAGACAACGAATTGAGCCTCAATCACGCATCTGCGAACTCACAAAGCCGGGTTCGGGCAATACTGGTCCGGATCAAGATGACGACCGCCTAAGATGGCATCACAAAGCCCTGTCCCGTCTAGGGCCGCAATACACGCACTCCGTGGCGTTCTTCTCACTACGTCCTGTTCGGTTATTCTTCTCGCCGAAGAACGTCGTCGACGCCTAAATATTGCTCGAGCTGCCCTCGATAATGCCAAGAAATTGCATACTGCGCGGGTGAACCGCAATTCGGCGGCGTTGGCCGAGAGTTACAGTAGCAGACGAGAAGCCTTCCCAGTTGAAATTGCACACGATTTCTCCCACGCCCCCGCCAATAATCCATTACGCCGACGCCGACAAAGGATCGATTCATTGGAAAATGAGTTGTCCCGAGCAAGAGAGCTCGAAGCGCTAGAAATCTTCGAGACAACACTACCACAGGGTAATGACTCGACTATCACGCCCCAAGCCCGCCAAAAGAGATGGGACGAGTGGGATGCGGCTCGCAAGGAGTTATCACGGATATCTGAAACCAGCTCCCTTATCCATAATGGTATTTCACTCAGACTTTCGCCTGAAACAGCCCTACCAAGCGCACCTCTACAAAGTCAAAATTTGAAGACACGGACGCAAAGCACAAGGACTGGCAGTGGATCGAATACAGCCCTTCAGACCAAGCCTAGTGAGGAGGTTGGCCAGTATGTTGGAGCGACAGAATCGGAGTCTGCCAATGCGACTTTGGACAGACAATTGGAATCCTGGCCAAATCTAGACATTATTCTTGCGGAAATCGAGTCTCCAGATATGCCCCTTGCTACCCGCATTGAGAAAGAAAGGAAAGCTACCAAGGCGCTCCAAGCATTAACCTCAGCAGAGGCCCAGGAACCACAGGAAATTCTATCGAGGGCTATCCGTCTACTTCAATCTACATCGGTTTCTCGAGAGTATAACACGGTCTCCCTGATCCTAGAAGCGGTCCGGCCCGTTTGCACAGATGTTTGTCTTCTTGCCGTTCCTTTTCTCGACAGCCTGCTACAAAACCGCGACACGGATGGTGTTCGACATTTTCTGAGAAGACTTTCTAATTTCGAGCCTCGACCCGTAAAAGAAACTTTTGACAAAAATCGTAACGAATGGGTCACCCGATTGCTCATGCATCATTGGAGAAAAACAAAGGACTTTGCAGAAGTCAAGAACATCTATGGGCTGCTCCAAGAAGGCGGTCTCTTCTCTGAAGGGGTGTTTCCCTTGTCTACACAGTACACTATCAGGCGCAGAATCATTCTTATTGCCTTAGATGCTGGGGATGATGCGACTGCGAGCGCAGAGATGTCCCAGTTAGACGCAATGAGGCCCAAATCTTCAGGTGTCGACGTCAAGCTCCGTGGGAGGTTTATCGTCCGAGAAGCTGAATTGGGTCACTGGGAGAAGGCAATTGATGAGCTCAAGGCATTCGGGCCCAAGGCAAAACAATCTGCTCAATTTCAGAATGTTCTCTCCTGGCTTACGAAGATTTATCGCAAGAACCACACACCTATGGAGATAGACACATTTGTCCGAGATCTTGTCAACAACTACCGCATGGCCTTGAACAGACCCCTTGCATTTTTCGTCATGGATAGGCACGGCCGAACTCGCAATCTCCAAGCGCTGGTTGAGTGGGTACAGTTCTGCCAAGATGGTGGCATGGATATGGATCAAATCTTCTTCAACGAACTCGCTGACAAGTGCTGCAAATACTGGAACTTGATGCGGACCGATGTGGTTCGAATGCTGAGGGATGCTCAAGGTTCCATGCCTTGGCTACATGATCCTCTCTTGGCCAGTTACGAAAGTAATGGCGCCCTGCATGACCTTCACAAACGACTACCAGGGGAGAATGGAGAGAACTATGGACTTGCACCAGCCCTACCCGAAAGACGTGGGGATTCGATCTCCATCTACGAGCGGGCTGCATTTAAACATATGAATACTCTCGCACTTCGAAACGACTGGAGTGGCGTCTACAGTGCATACCAGGACGCAAATAAAAGGGGACTCGGCGATTCGTCACGATGTCTTCGACTTGCTGTTGTGGCCAATATCCATATAGAAGGGGCCCATTCCGGTACGGTCTCGGCCCTCATCAATGACGCCCACAAGAGGAAACATGATATTAGTGGTGCTCTTGTTCCCATGTTGGTTGCGCGACTTGAGGCTGGCGATAACGCAGGGGATCTGCTCCAGGAGAACCTCACTAAGGGGCAACGTATCCATGACAGTGTCTATAACAAGGCGGCGCGTGTTCTTACACAAAAGGGCAACCCGGAGGCTGCAATCAGAGTTTGTGAAATGGCAGCACAACAAAATGGTATGGGTGAGCTGGCTTACAATCAGTTCAACTTTGCCAGCCTCATCCACTCGTATACAGGGCAGGGACGCTATAGAGACCTTCTGTCACTTATTCAAAGCTTCACATCAAAGGCGGAATGGTGGCAGGGCAGCAAAGAATGTAAGGAATCGATTAAGTTGGCGATGAAACACGTGGCGTCCAGGGCGACAAGGGATCGAAGGAACGAAAACTCGCACACAGAAGTTCTGCTGTGTCTCGAGGATGCTCTTCAGCACATCAAGTCGCTACGAGCAAAGAACAAACAAGAGCGGGAAATTTTGGCCAAAGAGGTTGTCGGTGCTTTCAAAACGACAGAAGAGCCAATAGCCTTTGACGGAGGTTTCTTTCCAGATGCACAAACCGGGAGGCAGATACCTAAAGAGAAGAGGAATACCGACTGGGAATCATCAACAAGACGAGATTCAGTTCCTCAGGTCTTGAGTGAGACCAGACATCGAATTATCGAGGACGATTTACCAACTCGAAACCCCAAGATGGACAATGTCCGAACGGGACGACAGGAAAGGGTGAAACGAGAGCGGACTCCTTCACCAGAGTCGAGTGATGAAGAGATATTTCTAGAGAAGCAAATGGCTGGAGCGATGTTTTGAGAAGGTGTATACTGAATCACCTATGCATTGGCATGATATAGACATCTATTATTGTTTTTTTAAACGAAAGAAGCTCTTTGGGTATATGGGCTTCCGGGTCACACAAACTTTTCTCTGTAGCCTGAGACTACTAGCATATACATGATGATACCTATTATGGTGTCGTTGATATAGAACAACAATACAAAGAAATATGAAGTACATTGATTAAGAAGCCGTCCTTCTGTTGAAAGACGTTGGTCTAATCTGTTGGTCAGCACTTGACGTGGGTATGAGGCGGGATGGTGTTTTGCATGTGATTCTGCTTGTTTACGTCTAGTTGCAGTCAATTGATGACTGGTGGGGCATGCATCGGCGTATTCGTGTAGCTTTGACCCGTCATCATGAGATTTGTCTGATGGAGGTCATCTATCGGACAATGATTGGACACTGCAATTTGCCCAGATGCAGGAACATCAAATAAGCATCTGCCCAGGCTTGTGAAACCCCGACAGTAGCGTCCGAATACGCCCCATTAGTCCACTGAACCTCTTTCGAGACGAAGTAAAGTCGGACTCGGCAGAAGAAGGATTGTACGATTTTAGAATTAAGAAGCATTGTTTATAAAATCGTGGAGGGTCTTTCACATGCTACTAGGCCGGAACCTGGCGGTGTCCCTTTGGCCCATCGAACCATGCCCAGCAGATATGACTTCCGCTGGTTGGCTGCGTCTGTAGCGGTCAGGGCGTCTACGGGTCGTGGTGGCGCGATTCTAAGGGAGTCTCAGCATTGCGGGGTGAAGCAATACAGGGGGCTTGACAGTGGTTACTCCCTAGAAGACCAAACTTGACAGCCCTAGAGGAGTCCAACCCAATTGGCCAGGGTCCAATGGGTCTGAGATCATGGATCTTTTTTTTCTTCTTATCCGCCGTTGAAGGGTCGCGCCCCCTGGCAATGAGTGACGGTTCAATAGGCTGATTAAACCACATGAAAAGGGTGAGAGCTACGAGAAGCAGAAGCAAAGGATTACTATAAACGGTGCATATCCAGTCAATTGAGATTAAACAAAAAGGGAATGTCGTCTTTTTTTTTTTTTAATTCTCAAATCGACTCCGAGCCCCAATCGCGCTTCTTCTCTTCCAACCTTCTATACTCATCTCCTGAAAGTCTAGAGCGTCATTGTCCGGATTTGTGGTCCTCGTCGCCCCAAATTCAACTTGTTCAAAGATAAACTCAGTATTTGTTCAGGCTATCTTTGAAAGAATACTGTGCTATTCGACATTCATATTTAAATTGTCGTTCCTCTTCCTTTACATGTACATAACTCCCCCCTGTGCCGAGTTCAAAAGCCATTGCCCTCTTGTACTCTTTGACCACTTTCCCCCTATAACTTCCATCTTCCATCTTCAAGGGTGATCCGAAAACCCATCCCCGGCCATATCCATCTAATTTCTCGCCGCCCCCGATCTGCGATTAATAGACCCCCCACTCCCCATCGGAAGTTCAAAGACAAGTCCTCAACTACCGCGCGACTCGACTTCTCTTGATTCTTCCCTTATCAACAACAGCCAATCTTTTTCAACAATGACTTCAACTATCACATCAACCGAGGCGCAGACCCGCCGTCGCGAACAATATCATGAGGCCGACGTCGTGATTGTAGGAGCTGGTGTATTCGGCTGCGCAATGGCTTTTGCTCTTGCGAACCAGGGCCGATCCGTCCTCCTCCTTGAACGATGGCTCAAGGAGCCCGATCGCATTGTTGGCGAACTTCTTCAGCCCGGCGGTGTCGCCTCCCTACAGAAACTCGGTCTTGGCCACTGCCTAGAGGGTATTGATGCTAAGCCCTGCTACGGATACACAATCTTCTACCACGGCGAAAAGGTTCTCGTTTCCTACCCTGGTCTCGACGATGATGGCAATATCACACATGCTTGGGGAGGTCACAGCACAGCAGACAAGAGACCCTCTGGATGCAGTTTCCACCACGGCCGCTTCATCAACAAGCTAAGAGAGTCGTGCATAAACCATAAGAACATTACGGTCGTCGAGACCGAGGTCGTCAAGACACTGCGAGGCGAGGCGTCGGATCAGATCCTTGGTGTTGAGAGCCGCACCATGAACAAGCAGACTGGCAATAAGGAGCAGGATTACTATTTTGGACAGTTGACGGTCATTGCAGATGGCTACGACTCCAAGTGGCGCAAGGAGATTCTCAGCACAAAGCCTAAGGTCTGCTCAAAGTTTTATGCTCTTGAGCTTATTGACTGCGATCTTCCTGAACCTGGCCATGGGCATGTGATCATTGGAAACGCTTTCCCCATCCTCCTTTACCAGATCGGCACCCACGAGACTCGTGCTCTTATCGACGTGCCCCAAGGTATCCCCGAAGCTTCTCCTGAGAACGGCGGTGTCCGTGGCTACATTCGCAACTACGTCCTCCCCGCTCTTCCTCCTACCATCCGACCATCAGCTGAGAAGGCTCTTGCGGATGGCAAGATCCCTCGAAGCATGCCCAACAGCTGGCTGCCTCCTACAAAACAGCGCGCTAATGGAGCAATTCTCCTCGGTGACGCTATGAACATGCGCCACCCTCTTACCGGTGGCGGTATGACTGTCGCATTCAACGACGTAGTCATTCTCTCTGACTTGCTACACCCCAGCAAGGTGTCTGACCTCGGTGATACCAAGCTCGTCAACAATGCACTCGATGAGCTCTACTGGAAACGTAAGCCTTTGACAGGTATTATTAACGTTCTTGCCCAAGCTCTCTACTCCCTCTTCGCTGCCAACGATCGTCAACTGCGTGCTCTCCAGCATGGCTGTTTTAGTTACTTCAAGCGTGGATCAACAGATGGCCCCGTGGCTCTCCTCGCTGGCATGCTCCAGCGTCCATTCATCCTTGCCTACCACTTCTTCTCCGTTGCGTTCCTCGCCATTTGGCTCAACGCCTGCGCTGTCGTCGGCTGCGGAGTCTTTGGTATCTTGAAGGCTCCTCTCGCCATCATCGATGCCGTCCTCATTCTTTGGAAGGCATGCATTGTCTTCGTTCCTATAATGTACCGCGAGTCTTTCCAGTAAAATGGAGAGGCGAAGGGTAGAGGGAAACGAACGTGTTGTCTTTGGGTAGCAAAAGCTGCGGCGTTTATGGAGCTTTGGCTTAGGATCTTTACGTTGAGTTCGAAAGAGAATCCATGTAGAACAAGATGACCTTTGTACTCTGTTCTTGTGCATGTGAATCGTTATGAGATATTTGAGCATTTTAGTGTTGAGCGTGGGAGTGGCTTTTTGTTAGACATACACACTTGATTCCAACACTACCCACGACTAGAATTGGGGAGATAGAAACAGATTATTATATCAGAATTAATATTAATTGAACTCAATCCTATCCGAAGAGTCACTGGCCATGTTAGGTAGAACTTGGTGCTCGTTTTAACTACAGAAGTTTGACTTATGATCTGTGGCGTGTCTGCATCTAATACATCAGTCCCATGTTTCTACCCTTCCACTGACTTCGTCACCCTATGTCAACCTTCTTCGGTAGACACCAAACATCCAACTTGCTCTAAGCACCGCCAGGCCAATGGCCATCTTGATGCTGTCCTGGATGACGTTGAGCTTGCTGCCACCAACCTCGTGCCACTCGATAGGCACTTCAGCAACCTTGATGCCGGGACTGGTGCCAATAACACTGCCGTCGTGGCCAAGGACTGGTGTCGCGGGAGCAGACTCTGCCAGCATGAGCATCTCAATGTCGAAGATCCAGCCCTCGGTGTGCATGTAGGGGATGATGTGGGGGAGAGATGCTCGAGAGAAGAGCTTGAAACCACACTGAGTGTCGCGAATGCGAGA
Source organism: Fusarium heterosporum (assembly GCA_013396295.1). Classification (NCBI taxonomy): domain Eukaryota; kingdom Fungi; phylum Ascomycota; class Sordariomycetes; order Hypocreales; family Nectriaceae; genus Fusarium; species Fusarium heterosporum. The sequence goes on along the minus strand of JAAGWQ010000051.1, from coordinate 142,240 downwards.
TGTAGCAGGAGGAGTGAGAATCATCAGGACAAGGTGGAAAGACCGCATGAGAAAGTTCCGCAGAGCCGAGCGCTATATTCTGTTAGTCCAAAATACTCAGATTGGGTATCAAGGGACAGGTTTACCTTAACCACAGCCTCACTGCCGACAAGATGGGCGCGACTACCAATGGCGATGCCTCGGTGCGATCCATCTACAACCTCCTCGCATCCTTCAATGAGCTTCCCAGCATCGCAGAAGCGCGAAGCACCATCGGCATCAGCGAACAGTATATATTCACCTCTCACATGTCGGAAACCGTGAGTAGTCGCTCCGCCCTTGCCTCTGTTGCGTGCAAGCGAAATTACTCTGAGGATATCGTGGAGACCCTTTTCCTTTGCGAATTGGAGAACAACGTCCACTGTCTTGTCTCGGCTTCCATCATCGACAACCAAAATCTCGTATCCTCTCAGGCCTTCTTTAGGGGCGTTTCGCACATGTCGCTTCGATGTCGGGCTTGTCGTGCTGGTTCCTTCCGTGGTGCGGCCAAACTGTTCGTCCAGGTAGGTCACAGCCTCCTCAAGAGTCGGGATGACACGGTCTTCCTCGTTGTAAGCTGGAAAAACGACACTCAGGCGCACCTCAGCGGGCTCTATGTTTCCAGCATCGGGGGTCGGGAATGCTTCGGCGGGCTGGATATGCTGCTCGCTGATCTGGCGCTCAGCAAGCCAGCGATCGTACCAACAAGGGAGCGGCTTGGGTTGCGTACGTCCGGTGGTAGGGTCGCTGGTGACATAGTGCTTCTCGGAAGCGTGGACAGAGCGAGGCTTTGGCGCGACAAGATGCAGAATGACATAGAGCTAATAGGCGTGACGTGAGCTTGACGATGCGCGGGACGTAGAGGGGTTTGATGATGGCACGTACCTCGAACAAAGTCAGCGCAACAAGCGCCAAAAGAACTACCAGGAGAATGTAAACGGGTGTCGCCTCGACCCAAGCCCGGAGAGGCGCAAGGAACTTTGCGGGCAGCTCTTGAAGTGTTGCAACAGCCATGTTGGAGGAGTGGTGACTGCGACTGGCGACTGCGGAGCTGCAGCAATGGGGAGCACTATGCGTGTGGGATTAGGTCATGCTCATTGAGACATGTATTTGTTGCGTGCGAGATAAACGAAGGAAAGTATATGCGCCTGTTGGCGGAAAGTTAGTTTAAGGAAGAAAAGCGCGATACGTGGTCAAGGTTACTTGTTGTTAAAGGTGAAGGCCACGAAGCATCTCCATGCTGGATTACAGGGTGTTGATTACGTAGTTGCGCTGTTGCAGTAGGGATCGACAGGGACCAGGCATGATGAGAGCGAATTAGCAATGCGAATTTATTTTTGGAGATAATCTTAAACACGTTAACTTTTTGTAATGTTTGTTTATTAATTTGAGCGATTGGATGTTACTGCAATTATGAGTGTTCTCAATTGTTGCTTTCTTTTAAAGTGCTATTGTTGATGGCAATCATGATCATAGTAGACAATCCTGTGCAAAAGATACAATGACTAGTCTTTTTGCGCATTCACTGGAGATAAAGGAAGGCAAGGGGTGTAAGAATCAATAATAGTTGTCAATTATGTCTGTCAGTCCCATCCAATGAAATCATGGCCTGATACGGCGCCCTAAATAACAAGAGAACCCTAACAGAGTTCTCGATAAAGTATAATTTCTATTGTACATGAATCGGAGAAGCTTAATTCAGCTTTGAACAGATCCCAGCCCTGTCCGTGAGGTAGTGTGGCGTATTCACCCACACTTTTTAACATTATTGTCAAGGTGTTGGAGATCGTAGATCGGAACACCCGATGGCTCCGTATTTCGAGAACCTACTTCTGGCTGTTTCAGTGTTTTTCGCGCGAAATCAGCCTCCGAGTCCTGCTCGATCACAGTGGAGAGCGTGATGGATGGTTCGGTGTAAGTTGATGGGCCGAAGCCCGACGCGATGCCCGACGTTGCGCTGCAACAAGAGACGTGATGTGTCTGTCTGGCTGTGTTATCTGAGTTTTGAACATGCTTGAGAGAAACACACCCACCAGGGGTGAATGCCTCATCAAGTGTACGCTATACTCAGATCATGACACCAGCCTGGAATCGCTCAGCGAGCCGATCTCTGGGGTCGGGAGATACAGAGTAGGACATGCCATACTGTGGCCCACGAATAACCTCCTTACCCTTCAGAGAGAGGGTGTGAGGAGATGTTGGCGCAGAAGAGAAGTGGTAGCTTTGCACAGGTGACTGACTTCTGGGGCTGATATCGCCCTCGTAGTCAATCTCGCTGGCCTGGTAGGCTGTGCTTGAGCTGCCGCTGGTGAAAGGAGACGCAGTAGAAGAGCCGGGGAAATTCATCTGGATGGCATGATTGTCGTGCATGGTCGCAGCAACGACCTTTGCGGCACGTTTGCGGTTCTCGGCGCGGACCTTGGAGCGGTCGTGGTGACGGGCACCATTGGGACCACTGTTGACAGAGTCACAGGCGGCGTGGGTGGGAACATGGCGGTAGGGCTGTGTAGGCTTGACGATCTTTGGTTGTTCAGCTTCTTTGGTCTTTTCTGTGTCCTTGTGATCACGAGCACGCTTGAGGTGGCTGAGGATAGACATGGTAGTTGATGTTTGTGTAAGTGAACTGAGAAGAGATGAATGTTTGTGTAAGAGAATAGAAGTGAGAGAAATGATTGATGTGTTGGCTTGCTGGTTTGTTCTGGAGAGAGGAGGTTACGTTTGAGAGGAAGAGGCTGTCTAGATATAACAGATCCAAAGGAGCTTGACGACAGTAATCACAATTATAGAGACCCGTATGCGTTGGGACCTGGCGTCAAGGTTGAGTGGGCTCTCAGCGTCCACAGAAGCACGATGGGCTGCAACGGCGTTGGAATGGTCGATCATTACTCTGTTCGAGACTCTAGAGACGAGCTGGAGATGTCGAGGGCGGTAAAGTGAGGCGCCACAAACGCAGCCAAGCCAACTACAGCGGATCCGACAAACCGGTCTGTACTTGCCCTGTGCATTGTTTGCGTCAGACAAGAGGCTAACTTGGGGGTCATGAGTGAAACAACCGTCCGCTACGTATGGGGGCATCCAGGGGTAAAACGGAACAGCTAGAGGAAGCGTTGAGCCACCTATTGCAGATCTTTTGAGCCGACTGAATCAAACAGAACTTGTCGTCATACAGAACAATGCATCATACAATCTCGCAAGGTTTGTTTCTGCAATACGGAGCACAGCCCTGACATGGTCTGGTCTCGCCTGTTGATGTCTTAGACAGTATATAGTCTCCGCCATGTCGAAAGCCATGACTCTTGCACGTGTAGATTGGCACAGATGGGCAGCCACCAATAGATCACGATCAGATTTTCTATCCATAGCTTCAGCGGACGGAATTTCCCTTCCAGGTACAACGATCCTCCGCCTCGGCAACCATACAACCATTGCACTGGCCGTGGCTTTGCGGCACCGCGTTACGATGGGGGGCTTCTGACTTGGGTCTCGGCCTCAGAGATCCCGGATGTCTAAAGCTAGCTACTCGTTAATCAAGCCCATAGTTCAACAGCCTTGTATCCGTAGCGTGTGCAGTGTGAGTGGCTGCTTTACATGGTAGTCGGGTAGCCCAAGGTATCCTCCTCGAAACGCCACCAAGGCTGGTCTAAAGTGAGGGCTTGCATCGTTGGGATCGCCAAAGTCTGCAGCCATTGCTTTGGATATCATGCCAAGTCGATATCTTGGCGACGCTTTTCAGTTCGTTCATGATGAGGGGTATTCGCACCTTGGCGAGATGATGGAGAAGGTCTAGTAGTTTTGCTCACTCTGATATCACCTTTCAGTGTAAAGACTACGGATGTGAATCTCCTTGTGTTGAGGTGAGGATTTCTCCGTTACTATGCTATCCAATAAGCGCTACCTATACATCGCGAGCTGTCTTGATGCCGCAATCGCATGCGTCACGCTGAGACTCAAGGTGCCTGTTGCTGGTATCGAGTGCCTTATCAACGTCAGTGAGGCACAAAATAGTAACTAAAGGCACTTTCCAACGGTCTTTGCCTCTTGACTTCAACTGTCCTGGCATGGCTCGACTGGGTTCATATCGTGGCGTCAGTCCTGACCCGAAGCCCTTCGGTCCTCCGCGCATGCTTGTAAGAGACACCTCTACCGGCTTCTCGGTTCACTAACCGGGGCTTTGATGCCCCTGGCTAAAGACGAAGACGCCTCTGCGTTTTACTCTGGTAGTTGGCCCTCGTAACGGTGCTCTACCCCTGGCATATGATCGCTGTGTTCGTAAAAGGGTTCCATTGTCGTGCATGAGGGAGGGAACGTGCCGCTCCTTGACAACCCAGGCCCCCCCCCTGTTCGCGAATGTCACTGCCACTGTCAGATCACATCAGATCAGATCTGCACCAGGGATGTGTGTATGCACCCCAAGTCGAGCCAAGCCAGCCATGCGACCAGGGCACCAACATTTTCCCAGCACAATTGTTTCCATCTGGCATCTAAAACTCTGCCATCTTGAAACCGGCTGCACCACTCCAGTATTACTAGCAACCAATCGGACCGAAGTCATTTTTCGTACGATTCATTCTAGAAGAAAGAAAGAAACACCAAGAGAAGATAGGAACACTAGAGAACAAACAATCCCCCCCACTATTTGTCAACTCCAAATTCTACCAAGCTCAATTAGGCCGCCGTCTCACGCTAGAACCTCGAGAAGTCTGAGCGGGCTTCCTAGAAGAGTTAGAATCAGAGCCTTGGGCGCCATGCGTCGGGCCTGTACTGTATCAACCCCTGGCGGCGAAGCCGATCCCGCTGGAAACGTTGTTCAATTGATGAACGTCTCAAGAACTTGCCATCTTGGCCTGCATCATGATTGACTTTTCTTGGTATGTTTCGAGTGGGCAAGGGACTCAAGCCATGAAACAATATCCATTGTTTGTTCAAAGGTCAACGTAGACTCTGAGATCATCAGCAAGATTGTGTTTGTCCAGTCATTTGTCCTGTGGCAATTTCATTATGACTCTGCTTCACAATCGCACCATTCTAAGTTCCACACTGCATGGTTTGCTTCTTTAACTCTACACGTATTTTTGGCGCCCTTCCATCTGGCCATTTGAAAAATTTTTGCCGTCATCGTTGATGTTCGTGAGGCGACCGTTGACTACTGCCTTGTTCTTGAAAGATGACGCCCCGTTCAAGCGAAAGGCATGTCCAATGTGGATGCTAGCTATTACCTACGCCTGGGCTGGTCTAGGGAATGAATGGCCAAGGTCACTATCGATAGATTATCCAAACTATTGGGTTCTTATTTCATTAACGCCTCAAAGCCCTTGGGCGTAATAGTCACATGGCGTTTGCTCAAAATAGATTATCCGTGTCAATATATTTCCTGTGGTAGCACCGAGTCTTGTTTATAAACTATGCAGTGGCTGTTGTAACATAGTCATCGTTCCATAATCAATGGCACTATAAAGCATAGGCGCTCCGATACAGTCGTCAACTTTACGAGAAGGTCAAGGACGAAAGGCTATTGCACCTCATTCGATAAACCTTTGTGAGTACGCTGCCATCATCGGTCCAAACGACGCTTATCGAACATAGCGATCTAGTTTAGCTTGATCTGTAGTCAGGTCCCAAAGAGACACTGCGTATATACCAGTTTCATTCCTGCCATCCTCAATCATCACGTTCATATCGGACATGTTTCAATGTGGTTGACGCAGGTGACGACGCAGGGGAAATAAGCCTTGCCCAGAGAAACGATGACATTTTGATCAAGCCTGTCCCTGCAGGATAGCGTCATGTCTTCAACTCAAATGATGAGTTTAATTGTGCCCTGCCGATCCCAATTGCGCAGTCTGGGGTTCAAAGTTTGTTTTGTGCGGCCCCAAACGACAGGGCAAGACATTACCATTTGGCTAATGCTAAACCTAGTACAGAAATGCAAGGGAACGAGCAATTGATCTTTCTAGAAGCTGGAACCGTGTGAACGGTCAAAACTCCATCCAAAACCCAGCCCCATGCTTTTACTGGTAGCCCGCATACACAATGGGTGAGTTTGGTCGAGTGACGGCTGTTGAAAGCTCGACACAATCATCATCCATTGTTCCGAAAGTTCCAACACATCCCGGCCAAGGCGACTGTCTGGTGGAAATGGCTGCAATGCTATTTTCATAAGGGCCGACTGCAAAGCAAAGGATACGTGATAGAACACCCATAGCTTAAGCAATGCGCGCCATGTGTTTGTATCTCGTTTTTCTATATCAAGAAACTGCGTCACACTACTTTAAACATGGCATCCTGACGGATACCTTGACGGTTTACCAGGGGTCTTGCAGTTTTTAGAGAGGCACAAACATTGATTGGCTGGTAATCGTCTGCTTTCTTTTTCCAAAACACAAAGCCCACGTCATTTTGCTTCAGTGGCAAAGACAGATACGCCATCTGATTGGATGATAAGCAGCCAAGCACAAGCCTCACTGTGGCTGAGACGAGCTTTTCCCGCTTAGTAGGCAGGTAGGGGAAAAGGCCGGTCCCCCCTCCCCCAAAGAGGATCCCAAGCCCCAAGGCCTAAGACCAAACCCAACACCACCTCACCTCATCTGGCAGCCTGGTCACGCGCATTGCCCACCTCAATCCGCAATTCTCGACAGCCTCAAACGGTCCCTCGATATATTCCGGACCCTGATTGCCAAAGCAGCCCCCATCTTGGCTCCGGTTCCCGCCTGCCGCATCCCGACATTCTGGTTCTGTACGGCTCCGTCGCCGACGTAGCCATCCACCTGTCGCGCTTTCCATTTTACCGCGGTCGTCGCTCCCTCTTTCCCGCCGATTGCTTCCGTGGCGTGTCGCCAACCCAATTGTCCAACCCTCCGATTTCGCCGCTCAACATCCGCGCCTCGCTTCAGCATCAACACAACATCGTTGTATGGCGCATTGTTAAGCCATCATTCGCTTTGCATTATAGTGTCTCGACATCGTCGCCCCAGCGCATCTCGAAACTTGCATCTCGTCATCAGGACATCCTGACATTTTTATCTGTCGCGCCGTGTCTGCGCGCACCGTGAGGAATCGTGGCGGCGCTTACGATTCTGAGCCATAACGAACCATCGGAGCTGTCCCTGCAACAGCATCTCGAAATAGCCCCGGATCTGGCTGCGTATACGAACCTCACTGTCGAGGGAGAGTCCGAGTCTTTGATGATGGCACAGCCCGTGCCTCATCAGCCCACCGACAAGAAGCGCGTCAAGGTCTACGAACTGCGCAACAATGACTGGTTCGACCGAGGTACCGGCTTCTGTAGTGCGAGCTATGAGACTGTACGTCATTGATGCCCTACGTTTGCCATTCGTCGCTCTCGTACACACCTTTGCGCCTGGAATTTGTTGCTAACTGTAGCGCTTGCAGCTTGAGGATGGTCGCAAGGACCCGCGCGTCGTTGTTGAATCCGAAGACCATCCCGACCGTCTCCTATTAGAAACTAAGATTCAGAAAGAAGATGGATTCCAGAAACAGCAAGGCATGTCAATATATCCGGCAGCGCTCCACCAACTTCATGTGTCTAACCTAACTCATAGATACTCTGATTGTATGGCAGGAACCAAGCAGCGGCGTCGACATGGCATTAAGTTTCCAGGAAGCCGAAGGATGCGCCATGATATGGTTTGTGCCATTGATCATCTACATACAGCTCCATCGCTAACGTAAATCAGGCGGTTTGTTAGCAACGTCCAGCAAACATTTCACAACCATCTTCCTGGCGCCGGTACGCAAGCTTCTCTTCTTGCTAAAGACCTTTTTGCTGACGGCCGATTCACAGACGATGGCCTTTCGGATGATCTTGCTATCGATGTTCCGCCAGCTATCAACTTGCCCAACGCCGAACTCGGAAATCTTGGTGATATCGAATCAACTATGAGAATGATGAGTACGACAGCTAACGGGCGTGATGCGCTTGCCAAGGCAATCATGGCTGAAGATTTCATCGGAAAGATTGTGCCCTTGGTTGAAATGGCCGAGGATCTGGAAAGTCTCCAAGACCTACACCGATTGTGCAACATCATGAAGACAGTCATTCTCCTTAACGACACTTCGATCATCGAACATGCGGTTTCTGATGAATGCGTTTTGGGTGTTGTCGGTGCACTCGAGTACGATCCCGACTTTCCTAGTCACAAAGCCAACCACCGCCACTGGCTGGGTAACCAGGGACGATACAAGGAAGTTGTGCCTATTGAAGATGAGCAAATTCGCAGGAAGATTCACCAGACATATCGACTCCAGTATCTCAAAGACGTTGTTCTTGCGCGTATACTCGACGATCCTACTTTCTCGGTCCTCAATTCTCTTATCTTTTTCAACCAGGTTGATATTGTTCAGCACCTACAAGCTAACGCCGCCTTTCTCAACGAGTTGTTTGGTATCTTCAATCCCGCCAATAACGATCAAAGGAGAAAGAAGGAAGCCGTTCTCTTCATCCAGCAGTGCTGCGCTATCGCCAAGAATATTCAACCGCCAGCCCGTCAAACATTATATAATAACTTCATCGCCCATGGACTTCTACAGGTCATTCATTTCGGATTACGACATCACGACGTCGGTGTCAGAGTTGGGGCCACAGACATCTTGATCTCCATCATTGATCATGACCCTCAGATGATTCGCCAGACATTATATCGACAAATGCACGAGAACCAAACCCCTTTGACCGACTCTTTAATCGATCTTCTCCTGGTTGAAGTTGACCTCGGTGTCAAATCTCAAATATCAGAAGCACTAAAAGTTCTCCTGGATCCTGGTCCACCACCACCAATGCAAAACCCAGAAAACTTCACAAAAGCAAATGGCGAGTTCGTTGGAAGACAGAGACCCCAGGGCGCTACTGACCCTCAACAAGACGTTTTCTTACACCGGTTCTACGAGCGATCAGCACCAAGGCTTTTCAAGCCCCTAGCCGAATTAGAGAAGCGAACGGACATGAATTTTACGGTGCAGCAGGCCTCGATGTTTACGTACCTCGTCGAAATTCTCACGTTCTTCGTCCGCCAGCATGGCCTACGCTGCAAGTTCTATGTAATGTCCAACGATATCGCGAAACGGATTTCTCAACTTCTTGCGTGCCCCGAGAAGTTCTTGCGGCTAGGTACGTAGTACATATTTCTTAGTATCCAACCTTTGCTGACGTCTAATAGTTGCCATACGCTTTTTCCGATCGTTGATAGGACTCCAGGATGAGTTTTACATTAAACACCTCACGGAGAAGCAAATCCTGGGGCCCATCCTTGAGGTACTCATCGAAACTATGCCTCGCGATAATCTTTTGGATTCAGCATCACTCGAATTCTTTGAGTTTATCAAGAAAGAAAATGTCAAAGACCTTATCAAACACCTAGTGCTCAACTACAGAGAACAGCTCATGTCTCTTAGTTACATGCCTACATTCAGGGATCTGGTTCTTCGATACGATCAGACTCAAGGTTACACGTCAAATGTGGATTACTTCATGGAAGCAGAAGACGAAATGGGCAGAAGACCCCAGCCAAACCAGAGAATGGGTGAGCAAATGGTCGTGGAACGAGAACAGGAGGAATACTGGACAACATCGGATCCTGAAGAAGAAGAAGATCATTCGAACAAGGAAGGGGAGAAGACACCTTCAACAAATGGGTCCACCACTTCCAAGCTACTTGTGGACTACGCATCAGATGAAGAGACGGACGAAAACGCCGACCCGGAGGCAACGCTGGACAGTCAACAGAGTGACGCAGCATCCGACGCCGTGGGCTCGCCTATTGACGCAAGTCTTGGAGGAGGCGTCCCACCACCAGAACGACTTTCCGAAAAGCGCCGACGTGAAGAGGAAGAGGACGAGGACGAAATTGGCAAAATGATGCAAAGCAAGAGACGCAACAGTGGTGGCTCGGTCACTGCCATCTCACCAAACACTCGTGGTTTGACAAGACGTAAAAGCTTCAACGTGAACTCCTCCAGTGGAGGCACCAAGAAGATTGCCATCAGTCTTTCTCCCGGCCTGAAAACAGGCGGCGGCCCAGGATCCAACGAAGAGTCGTAAATAATCCTCTTCACTGCTTTCGGCGACGGCGTACAGGTTATTGGTATTTTTGGTTTATCACGAAACTGGTGCAGACTCGAAGTCTTGCTCCTACATAACTACTTTTAGCAAGGATGGTTGCTGGTTCGGGGATGGTCAGGTGGAGAGAATCGGCGTTTATCATTCAAATATTCTTGTGACCTCTTGTCACTATATTGATTTCCCACGTTTTGCCTTGACTTCTCGAATCATCCTTTAGCTAGGCATGTTCGAGGTCATAGCATTGCTTGGTTTGGTCTAATGGGCTCGGTCTGGGCCGAGATTCTGCCCCCCTGCTTGGGTGATGAAGTCGTTGAGAAGCGACGGCAAGGCATCTGGCGCGGCGCGTGGAGGAAAGGGAATTATTTACAAGACGAGATTGGCAGGATCGTGGAAAGCGAAGAGTTCTACAATATCGGGTCTGCTAGTTGAGCAGACGGGAATAGGGGCGACTTGTGTAGTTGTATCGAGTCCTACGTGTATTATACACTTGATGACTTTTTTTTCTGGCACTCGCAAGACATGCGAGGAGCCAAGTCGGGTCAAGAGACGATAGCTGGTGCCAATCCTAGGTCACTTGTAACGATGAAATGAAAAAGACCCGTCTAAATCAACAACAAATGTTTCCTCAACTCTCTGATCTATGTAGTGCTTTTGCATGTCATTTTCAATTCAAGTCCGGACATGATCACCTTGTTCGTGACCTTGTCATAGTTTCTCATAACATCGTATAATATCATCAAAACTCGTCTGAAATTCATAAAATTATTTAAAACTCATCTAACAACCGTCTAGACCTTCATACTAAACTGGGCCTGCCACTTTTTGAACCCTTCAAGCATTTGGGTCGTAATGTGACGCTTTGTCTGGCTGATGGCAGTTGTCAAGTCGGCCATAGTTACTTCAAGCTTGTTTGCTTCGTCACCATCAAAACGTTCTTGTACCGCCTCACACGCCTCATCACAAATCTGTTTGATTTCAGCGCCAGAATGACCTTCAGCGCGGCGTGCAAGTTCAGGGATATCGACATCGGACGCCAAGGGTAGGCCGCGTAGGTGTACGTTGAAGATGGCTTCTCGAGCGGCCTCATCTGGAGGACCAACATACAGAACTTTGTCGAAACGTCCGGGCCGCATCAAAGCGGGATCCATGGCGTCAGGACGATTGGTAGCAGCGATCACCAACACATTTGACAGCTTTTCAAAGCCATCCATCTCCGTAAGAAGTGCTGCGACTGTGTTGATGTTGTTGTTCCCACGGCCGCCAGCTCCACCGGCACGTTGTCCAGCAATAGAATCGATTTCATCGAAGAAGATGATGGAAGGTGATGCGTTGTAGGCACGAGAAAAGAGGTCTCGAATTCCACGTTCGGATTCGCCCACATACATATTGAGAAGTTCAGCACCTTTAACGGCGAAAAAGTTGAAGCCAGATTCTGTTGCAGCGGCTTGAGCAGACAATGTCTTCGAACAACCGGGAGGACCATAAAGAAGAAGACCTTTCGAGGGTGGACGAAGAAACTTTTCTGGGTTCTATCACCTGTTAGTATCATGCCCAGAGGAGGTGGGGTGCATGCATCATGTATCTTACTGTGGTAAACTTGATCATTTTGTTGATTGCCTTCTTCACGTAATCTTGACCACCAACGTCTTGCCATAGAACTGTAGGAGGGTTTAGGTTCACGTCCCGCACGGCGGTAGGTCGGTTAATTTTCTTGGATTGCTCAAGATCTTCCATTGTAAGGAATTCATCGATCTCGGGCCCTTCACCTGCCTCATGGATCCGGGTCTCGAGAATGTTTTTACGGGCGTACGTTGCCACGGCCAAAAGATCAAGTGGAGAATAGGCGTGCGTTATCTTGGCAAGACGCGCCAAAATATCGTGCTTGTCCTCTTCTTTAATGGGGAGGTTGAAGGATTCAAGGATTTCTTGACGTTCGCGGGGACCAGGTATACGTAGGGGAGTGTTCTCGAAGAAACGGCCTGGTCCTGAAAGCTCCCGTGGTATATCACTCACAAAATCAAGGCATGTTGCTATAACCACCACTTGGGCCAGGGTCTTTCGGCCGGATGACATTGCAGAGAGTGCGTCTAGCTCTTTAGCAATAGTTTCGATGACAGTGTCGCAATTAGAACGACTCTCTTTGATCATGTTATGCAAGTTGTCGATCAACACGATGCTGGGCTGATGGCTCACAGCAAGCTTGAACTTTTCTCTGATACTGGCGATTTTGTCAGATGGCTCGATCCAGTGCACTCTCCCCCATCCTGTCTCAGCAATACGCTTCAGAAAAAAGGTCTTCCCGGTGCCAGGCCCACCATGAATGACGAAACCACATGATCTTGGTGCATAATCGTGGCGGAAGGGTTTTGTGAACCCTGCAAGAAATCGGTTGACTGCTATGACGGGAGTTGAGAGTCCAGGGACACCAGTGACCACCAAATCACCACCAGCCAGCGGAGCGGCATCTGTGTCGTAAACATCGTCCTGGGCGATGATGATACTTGTTGAAGTGCGGCTGAACTTGGCCAAGTTGTTGGTCTGCGAGTTTACTGATATGATCTTGAAGCTTTTCCTAAGCTTGCCATTGAGAATCGCCTCCACCACTCCGCCAGGGAACACCAGATCAGCCCGATCTAGGGAATGTTAGCATATTGTTTAGGGGATTGAAGCATCATTATCGTTATCGTTATCGTTATGTGTTTTAATATAACTCGCACTTACTAAAAACAGAGCTGAGCAAAACCTCCCATGAGATAGGATACTTCAAATCTTTCTCATACTTCGCCAGAGAGTCCGAATCGGTCTCGGACTTTTCAGTCACATCTTGCACAACCACTTCTTGTGCGTCAGGTGTTGCGCCTGCAACTGTGAGACGGATGAGATCGCCGATTTTGAAACCTGTTGATTCTCTGAATGTGGTTGACATAACGACCACATTTCTGCTGAGATTCTTCTCCGGGAGAGTCCAGAGAACCGCTTCTCTCTGCAGCACTTGTTGGGAATCAGGGTCAGGCGCTGACTCAGAGGCAGAGGATTCTAGCCGTGTGACAAGGCAGTGTTTTCCGTGCTCGATGGTACCGGTAAGAGAGATCAAAGTCTCCTTGCTCACGTAGATACGGGCAGCGCCTTGTAAACTCGACTTTTCCATGAGGCCGGCGGCCTGTGGCCGGACCCGGGCATCGATGCTCTTTGCGAGCATGGTGGGATCTTTATCGAGAGAGATCTAGATTAGAATAGGATCGCCTTTACCTAAGCTTAGATGAAGACTTTACCTAGATGCGAACAAATAACCGACCTATGTGAGTGTGAAAGTCAGAGATGGGGCTTTTGAGAGCACAGGTTACCCGACAACGCAAACACTACAAAAGCGCAGGCCAGGGGGCATAAGCAAAAGGATTAGACTTGATCGCCTGGGCTGAAGGGCTGAAAAAATTAGGAAGAGTTATACTAACTTCAGACCTGAACTTGTCTAAAGATTTCTCTAGTCTTCCTAAAGCGAATAATAATTCTCACGGTTCCTTAGGGTAGGAAGGTCCAGGCCGTGCGAGAAAAATGAGCATGCTTGCTCCCCACTTACCTATTAAAACTCTGGTGTTGAAGGAAGGATGGTCAATAGAGCGACTTGCCAGCTTAGTCCAGTGTGTTTGATGAATAAATGATGAATAGCTACTGGATATTCATATCGCTCTCAAGAAGTCCTTTAATTTATTATAACTCTCAAGCTGTTACCCATGTTATTACTCATTCTAAGAGCCAAAGCCTTTTATCAAGTTCAAAAAAGGAATCAAGCTTATAACGTATGGGAATCAATGCCTGCTCTGTATTAAATTGTATCATCTCGGTTTTACTCTGATTAACAAGGCGGCTGGTTGAACCCAATTTTGGATTTAGAGCAAGTTGATACGATATGGCCCTGGAGTGACTTGGTAGAAACAATTAGATATGATGACTTGAGAGCAGCCATGAGGAACACCCCGCTAAACCCCTTCAGAACTCGGCGCTATTGCAAAACAGCTTCACCCCAGATTTCGCTAGCTGACTGGAGCCCTGCACTTGAACTTCCACTCCCACCAAGCTCGGATCCCATGTTTTACCACATCCCGCCGCCCGGATGATCTGCCTCAAATGGCTTCCCAATGCCAGGGCGATCCTCGCCTCCAACAGGTCCGTCCTGTGTGAAAGTACCAGATCATCATCGACCATTGCAGAGTCTCACGAGCGCATCGAGTTGGACGAGAAACCCAGACGTCCATCGACAAGAAGCCCCAGAGCTACTACCAAACACCGAGATGCCTCCAAGTCCAAGGCTAAATCCCTGCTGAACCTTGATGCGCCGCCTTACAGCCCTGGGTCTAGCAAACATAGGTTGACTATCGATGGTCTTCCTACCTCGTTGCGCGCCGCCGATTTCCATCGTCTCGCCGCTGATACGCTCTCTGGCTGGGGTAATTTGATCAGCGAAGGTAACACAAATCCTCCCATATATGATCTTTGACCTTGCGAAGCTTACAAAAAGGGCAGTTCGCCAGGAACGCGATCCCTGGACTATGGAGCCTCTTGGCAAATACCACATCACATTCTCTTCCAGCGGCGCCGCCTCCCTCTACAGAGACAAGTTTGAGCGCATCCTGCGTATAGCCCAGCACAAGAGCCGCAGCAATTCGGATCTTTGGGCCAGCAAAGTACCCCCTATGCTTCTCGATGCCGGACGGGATCCTGAATCCCACCTTGAGCGCTTCGCTATCCTTCCAGGCTCCTATCAAGGCCAGCCCCAGGTACGCCATGGCCGAGTCAAAGGCAAAATGGCCTGGCAACATGTCATGGACTCTGTTGTCGAAAAGTCTTCTGCTAAGACTCGCCCCAGTGCAGTCTTGATACAGCTACCACAAGCGCCGTTCTCGGCTGCGGAACTCAAGGCTATAATCCACCAAGATGGTGTAGACAGTGGCTACCGTTGGAAAGCCGATGTTTTGTTCCACCTTTCGGAAACTCTGAGCTTACGGGAAAGCATGTTCAAAAACACTACGCGGGTACCGCTCAAAGACGATGTGGATTTCCGTCATAAACACAGCTCACGGTTTGTCATGATCTGCGAAAACCCAGAAACTGCGTGGCGATTCATCCGGAATTGGAACCAGCGCATTCTCGAATATGACATGGACGGTGTCATGATGAGGAATCGTGTAAAAGTATCATATATAGAAATTTAGCGATTGTACGTAAAATGCAGCATAAATATAATAGACCAGTAATCATGAGCTCAATCGTCTTCCAACTAAGACCCATTCTGCCTCTTCTGCGGCTCAGCACTTGACATCCTCTCTCGCAACGTAGCCTTCTTTGTCTCTGCCTCAAGTGACTTGGAATCTCCGTTGATCCTGCAAACAAAAAAGAAACGACTTTAACCACGCATCGCAGCCAGGCATATAACGAAAGCAATGTATATTAGACCCAGATCAAAAACCGAAACTCCAGACCGGATTTGCTCTCTAAGATGGGGTGGAAGGTCGATTGGGGAACGTGGCACGCATGACCAAAACCTCTCACAATGTCGCGCTTCTCCTCCTTAATTGTGACTGATATTTGCCTCGCTGCTCAACTCAAAGCCATCAATTTCTTTCTTTCGGTTCCATTCCTTCCACCCTTGCATTGCATCCACACATACGTAGGCAAGTTCGCTTCCCACACTCTCATGGTGAACTCTCCAACTCTCGCAGACACGCCAAACCACGCACAGCGTGCCCTTTCCCCAGTTTACAAATTTATAAGCTTGATAAATAAAAAGGACGGCAAACGGAGAAATGACAGATAACAGACTCCTTGGGGTATTCGGTTTAGCAGCACTTGCTGCCGCCGCTTTCGCTCTTATCGCCAACGTTGACGCCACTCGCTGAGGGTTGATCGTTCTTGGAATTGTCGATAAGTCGCTTCTTGATGTCTGCAGCTAGACTGTAAAAGGCCTTATCGATGTTGATGTTGCTCTTGGCAGAAACCTCGAGAAACGGAATGCCCAGTTCGTCAGCAAGGGCTTGGCCTTGTTCGGTGGAAACGACGCGCTTCTCTTCCCAGTCGCACTTGTTGCCAATAAGGATCTTGTTGACGCCTTCGGTAGCGTGTTGCTCGACGTTTTGGAACCAGGTTCGGATGTCTATTATGAAATTAGTCTTCGTCTTTGTCGGCAGTACAGGTGGCTATAAGGCGTATGTGTCTGCTGGGCCAAGGGCGCGGGTCGAGACCGTCTGGTATTGGAAGACCAAATACGCCGCAACGACATATCATGAAGAAAAAAACATGTGTATCTAGCCGAGCCGCAAGGGGAGAGACATACTGTTGAATGAGCGCTCGTCGGTGACGTCGTAGACAAGGAGAATGCCCATGGCACCGCGGTAATAGGCGGTGGTGATAGTGCGGAAGCGCTCTTGACCGGCGGTATCCCAGATCTGCAACTTAACGCGCTTTCCATCGAGCTCAATGGTCCTGATCTTAAAATCGATACCGATAGTGGTGATGAACGAAGGGGTGAAGGAGTCTTCGCTGAACCGCAGCAGACAGCACGACTTGCCGACGCCGGAGTCGCCTATCAGGAGCAGCTTAATCTACATGGCAGAAGAGAGTCAGCAAGAGTTATTTATGAAGCGATCGCATGAGCAGCAGTGAATCCAAGCGATGGTTGCAGCGCGATGTGATGCGAGCTGCCATCGTTGTCGGTGTTGGTTCGAGGCATCTTGAACGCAGGGGGCGGGTTGGCGGGCGGTGGGGGGGAAAGCGTAGATTGGGTTTTGGATGTTCGTACCAGGAAATCATAGTTGCGATTACTCGACATGATGACGAAGAGTTAGAGTAGCAAAAGTAGCTACTTTGGAGGATTGCGACGGTAGCGACGAATGATTCGGTAGTCGAGGACGCGGAGGAGGAGGGGGAGAGAGAAGCTAGGGCGGGTTGATTGAGGTCGGATGTGTCGTCGAGGGTTGAAGATGGAGACTGAGATTGAGACGGAGATGGAGATGGAGTCGGGAAATGGAAAGTCGAAGTGGAAATGGGGGACGGGAGTGGAGGGACTCTGGTGTAGCCTATAGCCAGCCTGTACCTATGGAGTGTAAGGCACCTAAACTGTAGCCTACCTAGGTATGGACCTAGCTGTGTTTTGTACGGCACAGGTAAACTAACAGGGGTTGAGGGGCCTATTCGCCTCTCCACGGCTTTACTGGTTTTAGGCCCCATCTAATTCTAGCTCCATGTGGTATGTTTCAAACACCATGGAAAGAGTTTACGTGTCAGGCTGTAGCGTTTGGCCGTCGAGTTTTATTTGGAATATTGTATAAAGAAGTCTCTCCTGTTTGTTATGTTGTAATGAATGCTTTCGTTAATCTTGATATCATGCTAGCTAAGCACATACCTTCCATCATGTATATGTTAACAAACAGTTTCAACTATATATTGTGATACTCTTCCATTCACATACAACATCCGTAAAGGTCATGTAAAGTCTTTTGATCACCACAAGCACTTCAAAATGGCGTCTTCCCCAGGTCGTACGAACCAAACAATACAGCTTCTGCCCCTGGAGAGCGAATGCTGTGGCGTCTGTCTTTGATACTTCTAGTCACTTTCTCCTGCAAATGTCAGGTTCCACAGCGGCTCGTCCCCTCCAAAATCGCAAGCCCTTCAACGTTTGTGCCAATTGCCCCTGGTTTACGACGTCATCTCGAAAGACGCCGTCACAAGACACTCGTCAAGTGGTCAGCCACGCTCGTTACGTTTACCTTGGGCTTTGCCACATGCTACTTCTTCCGCGACGTTAGCAAACACGAGTCAGATGAATAGGACAATGCATGAATATACACAACTTGGCTGAGGCTCATTGTGTTTCACTGCTGTGCTGACTGTTGTTCTATACCAGTCAAGAGTAAACACCAATATCAATCACCAGTTCCCGCAAGAGAACACATCCATATCAAAGGAGCTATTTGATTGTTTTCGCAATAATAACTTCAAAAAGAACATGTTGTAGAGGGTTAACTCAGCCCAAACAACTGCTTGGTCCGCTCGTCGGTCCAACGACCATTCATCCGCCCAACTGTGTGTAAAGAAGTGAAGAAGAACCTGAAACCATACTCCCATCCCCAACACTTGTTTTACTTTTTGCAGATGCCAAAAGTTTTCTGGCAACCACATTCACACTGCTTGGCCTTGCGGCCGCATTTGCCCCCACGAGAGCAGCAGTCACCAAACTTGCTTCCCTCGCAAGTCTGACCAGTCTCGCCGCCACAAAAACCATCCTCGGATACCTTGAGTCCAGAGCTTTCCTCTCGAGCCGGGACACTGGGGACATTTCCTGTCTGGACGGGCATAGGGTAGGCAATAACGGGCGTATCTTTGTACTTGGTGTTCTTCTCGTACTTGTCCCACTTGCGGGTTGCGACTGGCTCTGTCTCCTTATGCTCTGGTGCGCTGGCGGCATCTGCTGTCTGCACAGGCAGGGGATAAGCGATGACGGGCGTGTCCTTGTACTTGGTGTTCTTTTCGTACTTGTCCCACTTGCGAGTTGCAACTTGCTCAGTCTCCTTAGTCTTCTTGGCAGTGTTCGCAGTCTGGGTGATAGTAACAGTACGCTGGATAGTCTTGGCGTGAGAGTTATGTGCCTCCGTGCTGGTAGGTTTGTGGTTCAAGTTGGCGTTCTTGCCTTCGTTCGCCAGATCACTGCCTTTAAACTCGCCATAGGGAGCGGGGATGGGACCGGGAACCTCGGCAAGAAACTCCTTGCCAGTGAAGGTGGGAGGACCCTCGAAGTCCTTCGATTTGCAAGCGCGGTTGATCTCCTTGCAGTAGTCATTCCAGGTATCGCAACCGTGGCCACCACTTGGGGGAGCGTTGTCCCAACAGTCGCCAACCTCATCCCAGCATGTTTTAGCCGCAGCCCAGCAAGCGTCCTGTCCGGAATACTTGGCGATGGGTTTGCCGCACCAGTTGGCATTCTTAGCCAGACAGTCCTTGGGAACAATGCCCTCCTTCTGCTTCTGCGTCTGCTTGGCGCTTACGTCCTTAGAGGTAGGAATCCAGACCTCAGGTCCTGGGATAGAGTACTCGCCCTCGTGGGAGTAGATGTTGTAGGTCAGGCCGGGATCCTTCTTGTTCACGTAACCGGGAATGCTGACCTCGTATTTCTCGGGGATCTCAAGGGGGCCTTCGGGACCGTTCTCGATGAAGATCTGAGCACAGCTGGTGTAGAACTGAGGGTCACCTTCGGGGGCATTGTGCAGGGCGAGGACCTCAGGGCGGACCAGGTAGTAGCCAGAAGGAAGACCGGTGGGGAGATCGACGGAAAGGAGACCATCGTTGGCTCGGAGAGTGTCAACACACCACGTGTTCGTCTTGCTATTGTATCCATCCTCCCAGACTTTGAACCAGCCATCACCAGCGGCCGAGTCTGAGAACATATCGTCAACCTTCTTCATGTAGACAGAGCAAGGACCCTTGTGGCCTTCGGCAATGGCACCGGGCTTGTGGTAGCTTGGAGACTCGCGGAATTGGAAAGTCAGTTGAGCACCGCCCGGGGCAGGGCAGATGAACTTGACAGCCTTGTTACCATTTTCACCTGAACTGCTGTCAGCTACAAAGTTTTATACGTAACGACTTTAACCTTTTTACATACCACAGGCCATGGCGTTTCCATCGATGGGGTAGATAGGACTATTGGCCTTGGAAGCATCGTTAGGCTGACGGACACAAGTCCCGTCGCCCTGGTTCTCGCCATCGATGAAGAGGGTGGTGAAAAGGGTGTGGGCGTTCGCAGCAGAGGCGAGGCCAAGAACGGTAGTAAGAAACTTCATATTGAGTAGTTTGAAAGAATGGTTTGAGTAAAGATAAAAAGGAAGTTACAGAAAACCAGTTTCTGCAAAAAGGCCGCTGGGGCTGGAATTGTTGACCGTTTGATAGAGACTGTATATGCCTGTGAGTGGCAGTAAGGAATGACTGTCAATCAAAGAAACAAAGAGTGAAATGAACAGAAGAGAAAGAGTTGAGATCAACTCAAAACACCAAAATGAGGAAGAATGAAGGTAGAGAGCAGAGAGAAGACGTGGTAGGATAAGCGGCTACATCGCGATATATACCTGTGCGGTCTTGACTCCCCAGCTGGCAGCCAGGCATCTCAATCTCAGCTTGGATCAGTCCCCAGAGGAAATACGACAGGCCCGCTTGGGTCTAGAAGTGTTTAGAATTGGGTCAAGGCCATGGTCAAGGTCACCCAAGTTACACCAAAGGCTCGACTTGCCAGTGATTCGATCCATAGACGACAAACAGCACCAGCATCTCAAACAGTGGCTTGGGACGACCCCTGCATCGATCCTTTCCCATTTCCCCAGGATGACAGTCTAGTTTTGATAGAGTAGACGAGATGGACATGCATGTTTCTCTAGAGGCATGCATGGCCGTCAAACATTTGGGTCAGGGGGGCCGTATGCGGCCAAGCCCGTGATCCTTGCGGTGCATCATTTAATAGCAGTCGTTGAGTACCAAGACCCGCGAAATGAAACACAGTCTGAGCCTAGGAAAGCCCCTGGGTCCGGCGTCTGTGGGTGTAAGTAAGCTCAGGTGGTGGTGGTTGTCTAAGCTAAGTTGATATTGGTTGATACTGGTCGGGCTATTTCTTGGTACCTGCGTCAAAAACAAGCGCCCAGACAAAACGGGCGTTTCCGCTGTGGATGTAACCTACCAATGATGACCTCTAGAAACAGATGCACTTTTTTCGTTGTATCACTCCTGCAATGTTAATGTTGTGCACTAAACTAATGATTCTAGATAACGTTAACCTTAAAAACCCAAAACCTCTTACTGGTATACATATCAATCGATGATCATGTAACATGTACTACGAAATATTGGCACAAAATAAAAGTATTATCTTAATGACTTGCAAACAGTACATGGGCCATCCATGAACCTGTCTGTAGCTTACTGTGTTCATCATGGTGCGACGTCTTGACATCTAGCAAACAGCCTCTTCCGATCCTCCACTTGACAATGCCTGTCCCTTCACTTGATTCTATTCATCCTTCGTCGATTAACCCTCAGGGGTTGCTTCAGCCGCACACGGGTAGTTCTGAGGAACCACAAGACTGAGCTTTCAATTTTGATCACTCTACTTTCTCAACGTTAAGAGTCTCTCAAGAAGACTCACACTATGAATCTCGCACGCTGTAGTATTTGAGCCACCGCACAGGAACGTTTGGTGTCAATAAACAATTCGTTTCAACGTGGACAAATCTGGCTGACAAGGATCATGTCGATCCTCCTCCTCTTCCTCCCCACGTTTAATGCCAGGGGCTCTCGACCCCTTCCCTCACCCTGACATGTGCCTCAAAATTGCGGTAGTATTGTGATTGTTTTGAGATATGACATCTATCAACTTTGGACGCATCCTATTTCTCATGCTCAAGCAAACTTGTCAATTCCCCTGTTATCACCGCATAAACCCCTGGCATCGCAAGCTTACAGGCATGGTACTATATCTCCGACCAAGCCACACATGTTTCTGCTAATGCACTTTGCAGTCCTTGATGTCGAACGTGGGTGATAGGTCAACTCAAAGGTCATCAGCCGTTGTAGCGTTTCAAAAAGAAACAGAACGACATGCCTTTAAACATGTGGCGACCATACAAAACGATCACTCTTCTTCCAACTTTTACTTTTGCTCTCAGGGGTTTCAACGGCTATGGTTCAGCTTATTCAACAGCCAATTGCTCATCTACCGTTTTATACACATGAAATCTGACAATGCCGCGATTAAAGAATATGCATCAACAGACAGGACACCGCAGCCTCCACGTAGTAACAACATGTCGTCAATCATATAATTGAAAGGGTAGGAGTGGAGATTTGATTATGTTCTGCGCGGCCAACACTTTTACTCCTTACACACGTACTTGTACAAACAGAACGTATCTTAACTCCTTGCATAGTTGGTCTGTCGTTTTGCGCCTACATTACAATCATCCCCTCTCACTTCCCCCTCCTAAGCGACTTCGGCAGAGTTCCATCTCCTGCATCCGCCGCTCTCGAATATGGTACATTATGATACAGGCTGGCTATTGTTGGATAAATGGGTATCTTATTCGTTGATCTTGGCCAGAATCCTAAATCATATAGATTAGTATGACTGCTGTTATGTGGAGGCTGGTGCGCGTTATTCAACACCAAGCACTATCTGGTTACTCACTCGCTGTCGCGGAAGAGCTGGAACTCCTCCTCGCCGGCCTTAACGGGAGAACCGCCGAATTGAGGGATCAAGACACGGTCACCAATGGCAACGCCCATGGGTAGGCGGTTACCCTTCTTGTCCAGAGCACCAGGGCCAACGGCGACAACCTTGGCCTCGTTGAGCTTCTCGACGCTAGACTCGGGCAGGAAGATACCGCTGGCGGTCTTGGTCTCGGCCTTGACACGCTGGACGAGGACACGGTCAAGGAGGGGAGCGAGAGCTCGGATGGACTTGATAGAGGTGGCCTATAGCGCAATCATGTTAGTTCCACTTGATTATTCTAAAGTTTGTGATCCTATGCGATTCGATACTCCGATCTCTCCCACCCAGCCTCCTCACGATTGCCAATTGCCGAGGATAAGAAGCTGGGTGGTCGAAGTCGAAGTATTCGCAAGGCGGGGTGCTTTTGCAGATCGCTGCAGTGTGAACAATGAAGAACGTACCATTGTGATTAGGTTATAAGATGATTGGGTATATGATGAAGGTAGGCGTGAATTCGAATCTGGAGAGGTAAACAAGAAGAAGAGTTCGGCTTCGGTGTTCAACGGAGTTCAAATCGGCGGTGGATCTCGTCTCTTCCAACAGCTTCCAGAATATGGTCAGCAATTTTTTCCCCAAAGCTCCCCATCGGCCCTTGATTTCCCCGGTTCCGAGAACCGGCACTACACGTCCGCTCTATCAGTCCAAAAGCGGCATATGATACCGAACGAACCCGTCGGTTATGGCTATTAACTTACATTTGCCGAAGTGAAGAAACAACGATTACCCATGAGATTATGCTTATATTCAACTATGTCCGTTCCTCTTGCTCTCTAATTAGTCAGAGCATTTCCATATTTATACTCCTTCATGGTGACTATTTGAGCGTATGCTATTGTACGCTTTACAATTGCTGATCCGCCATCTATCTTATCTGTTCGTCACTCATTATGTGCAATACAAACAAACACGCTTCCACCCAGACCTCTAATCCATATTATTGAATTGTTCGCAAAACGCCAAATTCCGGCAGCCGTCCCTGTGATGTCCAATGCTATATGAAAACTGTGACCAGGTTGTCCAATCATCACTTCTTGTCTGGCTGTTGATTGGCAGGGGGTTCCAGTGTATGAGTGTGATTGTCCGCAGGAACCACTTCGCCATGATCGAATTGCTGGCAGATGACGGTGTCAGCCACCCATGGTTCTTGAAGGATCTCGTCCATGCAAGCACGCTTCTTAGGGTCGAGATCAAGCATTCTGCTAACAATATGCCTGCTCTCCCTGGGCAATAAGCGCAAGATGCGCCACGGGCCTCGGATGACCTCCTTCTTCTCTCCCGTAGCCGGTGTCTTCGAGTCAGTTGTAGCAGCGGGCTGGCTCGGAGTTGTATCTTCTTTTCGATCATGATGAGGTTGATGGACGTGATGAGCCTGGTTCTTTGTCTCATCCTCGGCCAAGAAATCCCGTGCCGGTGTGGTGGTCAAATCATTGGTAGACTTGGAAGGCACAATCAGCTTTCTCGGGTCGTGCCCTGGAGTTGGATCCGCCGCAAAAAGCTTGAAGGAGTTGTCTGTCATTCGCGGAACCTTCCAAGGGAAACGACGAAGAGTCATGCAGCAAAAGATAATCGCCAAAGACCAGATATCCACGGCGACAGCGTCGTATTCCTTGGAGTCGTAGACCTCGGGCGCGAGATACGGGTCAGAGCCAACGATACCTAAAAAGTCAATCAGTGTTTTGGTGTACGAAAGTGGGACAACGTACCTTTAGCGGGGACAGTGTCAGTCTCGAAGGGATATTTGAATACGTGGGCACTCCCAAAATCGATGATCTTCATAATGCCCTTGCTGCTCACAACCACATTGTCGAGCTTGAGGTCGCGGTGAGCAAGTCCCACGCTGTGTAGGTATGTCACGCCATTGAGAATTTGGAGGAAACAACACGTTATCTCCTCCCGGGACATCCGACCAGTCATAACAATCGCAAAAAGATCAAACGGAGCGTATTCCATCACTTCATACCATCGCCCCTTTTCCTGAAGAATATCCAAGGTCTCGATAATGTTACCGTGATGAAGGGTAGATCCAACGCAAAATTCGGCTGTCACCTTCTTGTTGTACTCCTTTTCGGTCTCGTATGTATGTCTCGCGCGGAACTCCTTTACTGCAAAAACGGTCCCGTCATCCTTGCGCTTCATAAGTCTGACCGAGCCACCAGCGCCAGATCCAAGGAATTTGCCGAGCTTGCCGTACTTTGAAGACAGCCCATGATCATCTCCAAAAGGTAGCTGCTGCGCCGATTTAGCGGCTGTAGGCGCCTTGATACCAAGTTTGATGGAAGGCGCTGGTGAAGACTCGCGTTTCTTGTTGCTGTGTCCGCCTTTTCGGAAAAATCGCTTCAAATCTGCCATTGAACCATGCCCAGGGTGAAGGTTTCCAGTGGTAACACTGTCGTTTTGCGCAAGCTCTTCGCTACTATTCCTAGCGCTACCAAAGATCGAGGAACCACGCTTGTCGTTCAAGTTTGTCTTAGATCCATGAGGTGAACTGTGCTTCTTCTTACGAGAGAAGATGAAACGAGGGTCGATTGAGTGTTTTGTTGTGTGTGCTGCAGGCGCAGGTCGTCGACCTTTAGCATAGGGATCATTGGCATCACCACCAGGGGTAAAAGGCTTCGAGTAGAAGTTGGACGCTGAGCTTCGAGAAGGGCTTGATTCTCTAGATGCAGGCACCGATCCAGCACCAGTCGTAAACATGCCTCGACGGTGAGGCTGATGCTGCTCCTCGGCTGACGATGCCCTGCGAACCGCATTATCCGAGGCAGCTCGTGGGGCTGTTGGTCTCCTATCGGGAGCTGGTGACGCCTTTTCATGGGATGACGAAGGTTGTGGGGTGATAATTGGAATTTCGTTCGCTTTCGACCCTTCCCGAGGCTTTCTGTCTAAGCTAGTCTGACCGGATCCTGCGGGAGTGAGGGGAGGGGAAGCCAATGCAGAAATTTGAGGGCTGCTGTGTGGGGATTGAAAGCTGGCAGAGGTGGGTGTGGGCAGTCTCGTAGATTGTCCGGATTCATCTTCGTTCGATGGGACCTGCGATGACATCAGTTAGCGTCAGTCACAGAACCTTGAGTTATGGAAACTATTGGACATGATGTAACAACACGGTGATGCGAAGAACAACACTCCAGCAGCACCCATGATGGGATTTGACCAAGAAGCCACAGTGCTGGCCAGGCGCAAATTAAACAATAGGGGAACATACTCGAGAGGGCGGAAGAGAGAAGGCTTCGAATTGGCAGTTGTTCAGACGTAGTTCTTGCAGAGGTCGACCGTGTAGTGACTTCGTAAATGCTTTAAGCTGGTCGGCAGTAACTTCCGTAAATGGGCTTGACTGATCTCTGTCTTCAGGTTCTAAGTTCGATGACGACGGCTCGATAGTAACAGGGTGAGTAGGTGATATCTCCTGAACGGCGGAAGAAAAGCGAACACCAGCAGTATCCTCGGGTGCATCGTCGTTAAGATCAAGAGCCTCTGTTAGTTTCTTATCGAGCTCCAAAGCTTCTAGAGGACCCGATTGTTAGAAATTGTTCCACAGCGAAGGTTCGCAAGATGTTTAAGTTGCGCAGAGTACAAGATCAAGGTGGGGCATAGTGTAATCGGCAGTACCGGAAGATAGGCTTACCTGAAGCGCCCTGAGCGCGAGGAAGCTCCTCCTGATGATTTGAAGAAGCCATCGAAGCTAAAAACGATGCTGTTGAAGGGTTGTAATCCAAGGAACCAGAAAGGAGACCAAATTAGCGATATGGGGAGGGTTGTGAGAAGAAGCGAAACGAGAGCAGACTAAAGAGTTGCGACAGTGATGGATGATAAAGAAGATGGGCCCGTGGTGGGGGTCCCACTTATTGCTTCCCACTGCTTCTCCTCTGATTTTCTTTCCATCCATTGCTCTCCGGACAATAGCTAGCGCCCAGGAAGTCCTTGTGCGGCAATGCGGGTGCTAGAAACACGCTAGATGGACGCTAAGAATGTTTCTTGGCATGAAGCTGGCGATTACCTCAGGTACGGGCAAAAGTCGGTGCCGTACTTGGTTACGTTTATATGCGAATATTACAGTTGATTTAGAAGAATTGGGAGCACAGCTGACACAGTCCCTGTATATGATCCTGATCCTAATCCTGATCTGATCACTATTACCAACAGAGTGGCTCGTTCCTGTCAGCGTCCACAAGTCATGCATACTAGCTAAAGTGGTCAGTTGTTAGGTACTACTTATAAGCACGAGGTAGCTTGTACCTCGCTCTACGAAGCTCTCCCTGCCTTGTCATATGGATCACGGACAAGGCTCCTTGCAGAGAAAACTCAGCATCTGGATTCAATTGCTCAATAATTTCCTCGTTAGGCTGGCAACTTCTTATTACCATGACTCAGCTCCGCCATAGAGTGTGCACTAGCCATGCTCAAGGTTGAGGAGCCCGGCTTGACGGTACGCTTTCCGCAATTGGAGTCGTCGCTCGAGCCCATGGATGTATCCGCGAATAGAGAAGTCCCTGTCAAATCCATCGGTATGCCCCGATCACTCAGCTGTGTTCCCTGGCAACTTTTGACTTTTGACTTTTGACTTTTGACTTTTGAGGGAGGCATTGACAAGCTTGGTCGGTTTCAGGGTCTTACACGAGCGGTGCTATCAATCAATGCAAGTCATGTCGACTGTTGGTTTGACAATGTATTGGAAGTTCTATTCCAGAACAACTTGAGACAGAAGGCGTGACATGTGCAGCCTCAATCACATGTTTCCGAGATAAGACAAAAAATGTCGCCTTCACGATGAATTTTCACGATGATGTATTTTCAAGCTTTACAGCCAGCCAAGCCCAGGCCGAACGGAGTTCCCGCTCCGGACAAGCATCGGCCACCTTCAAGCTTCAAGCCTCCCGGGAACTCTTAAAATCCTTTCATCAACCAGTGAAGAAGTGAATGTTGAAAAACCGGGAGCACGCACTGACCAAGAGCACTTTTGTTTTTGTCATTGCATTCTCCTGGTATAAAAGCAGAAAATCCGTGCCCAGATCAATCCTTTTCGAGAACAAGAACACGCAAGCACTCGGCATTACACGTGTCAAAGAGACGGTCTATTTCCGACCCTGATCAAGTGGCAACTCAAGAGAGTCGCCTCCCTGTGGATAAATCTCAAAAATTGATGCCATAGTGCTATCTCAATATGTAAGCACTCTTCGTTTACTCTAGCCAATATTGGATGCCCACCTGGTTTAGTAGACACACGACAGTTTCTAAGGTACATGTAAGGTAGCTTTGCAAGATCCCGCTAGGGAAGTTGTCGATCTTCATGCCATGAAATAAGGTCTCCACGGTCGTTGCACCTATGTTTATTAATAGTTTCTGGAAATGGGTACGTCTGGGATGTATCAACATATCAACAAATTCACTCTTATAACTGCTTGCTTCTGTTCATGCATCGCTACATCCAATTTTTATTTTTATTTTTATTTTTTTTTGAGATGTCTATTATTCTAGATCTGGACCGGTATCGGCAAAGTGGTTGGATACATCAACGAGACAAAATTACATGCCAGGTACGTTAGATCGGCTTTACATAACATGAGGTGTACTACATATACGCAGTGTAGTCACATTCTTCTCCATGACTTCACATTTGCTCTATACGAGACCCCATCCAAGCCACGCGTACTGTGGATCAATATGTCCCTGAGAACATATACAAGAACATGAATTTATCGAAGCTTAAAGTTCATGTGCCGACTTCTTATTAACCGAGGCTTTAATCCGATGTCCGAACATCTTATAATAGATCTTCATCGGCTCGCACATGTTTCGAGGCTTAAGTCGCGGTCTGCCATAAGTATGTCATACATTGATTTGATATCGTCTGTCCTTTTGGGGATGCGGCGGGCACTAAGTTCTTCAGCCTGATAATCAGGTTGGATTGTTATAATGTGCTCGTCTTGCTTAATGGTATATATTGAGCACATGTTATCTTGTGATGACTAGAATAAGCTGTTGTCAAGTGTCAGAACATCCTTGACACCTGCTATATGGGTAGCGTCAAACCCAGATTCTTCAGAGGATTTATGGAAAATTGTGCTTCTTCTAGCAACGGTCCATGTAGCAGTGCTGTAGGCCAAATAAGCCTGCCTCCTTGGTCTGCGACAGAATCCAGCAGAAGTGTGTCGATGATCTCGGCAAGTGTCGCGGTATAGTACATGTGCTGTAGAGGTTTACCCATTCCTGCTTGCGGGAATGGAAAGACAGACAGTACAGTCAGTTCAACCCTGTCGATGGAAACCTCTGCAAGTCGAATGTATGTATGTAATGCTTTTTTGACACCATTCGGGTTTGCTTGCAGCCTCGCTATCTCATATGGATATATTTGAGATCGTTGTCATATACCGACCCATCAGTAATTTATGGGCTTGATAGATGCTGCCTGTCCACAATAATCGAAATGTTCTGATTCATCTTCGCCGTCACCAAATGAGTAAGACTATACTCAAAGCGTGAGGTTCCTCGAAATATACTGGTACGGTAGCTTTGGCAGTGGGTTGTTCCAAAGACAAAGACATAAGAGAGTTGGTGAATACTTCGCTTGTTTTCGAATCCGAATTGTATTGGGAATCCTCTTTCCGCATTGTGTCGGCGGGTATTGCTCTAGTATCTTGTCAGTGGGCTCTCATTGCGATGACCTAGAGCGGCTCAGCATCGGTGAGGTCTGACATGAAGATGTAATAGGCCCCCAGCAAGGCATTACAAGTTTGCATGTCCGAATTAGCTTGTAGCCAGTCTAGCGTGGTCCGGGAAGATTGTGAATCAAAAGACTTCGTGTTCGTAGTGATGTATGATACTTCGAAAAGGTCCAAGCCCGGTATATATCAATATTCTACCGCTTTTTTCCATCTTATCCACATAGAAATTCGGTACTGCATCAGTGTTTTCACCGTGAACTCGTCGTTCATAATCAACCAAACGACGCCAGGTG
Organism: Fusarium heterosporum; assembly: GCA_013396295.1. Lineage (NCBI taxonomy): Eukaryota > Fungi > Ascomycota > Sordariomycetes > Hypocreales > Nectriaceae > Fusarium > Fusarium heterosporum. The sequence continues at coordinate 112,897 of JAAGWQ010000051.1, read as the reverse complement.
CGATATTTCCCGGTAAGCATGGAAAGAGGAAAGATGGTGACAGTCCATGCATGTATAGGGGTACTTTGAGAAAGATGAGGTTCACTTACAATTGTACACTGGATACTGGACAACAGATCTTCTCAAACCCATTGACAAACGCTCAATGCAAGATATTCGCGGTTACTCTCTAGGGAGATCCATGTCATCGTTTTCACTTTCGTCTTCGTCTTTGTCGAATGGACTTCGTGATTCTTGTTAGTCTTCTTGTCCGTGTTCGATGAGACCTAGTTCTGTGTTTTTATCTACGAAATATTTATGGTTTGATAGGCCTTCGATTAACTGATTTATTTCCCCTGACTCTTCGGGCGAGAAGTACCGATAATATGAGCTCTTCTGTTTCTCCAGTTAACGAGTGGTGGTGCTGTCTTGTGGCCACTTCTCACCATCTTGATCCCTGTAATCTTTGCACGAAGAGCCCTGATACCTATCCTTGTACGCGTTGCCAACTTTTCTTGGGCTGATCGCAGTCGCCGACGGTCAAGACCTTTTTCAAGGTCTTGCGGTGGTGCTTGTCGATTTAAGATTTTGAGAAACTTGTCCATACGGGCTCAGATGCAAGTTTAGGTAAAATGTTGGCGAAGTTTGCACTGGAATTGCTTGAATCTGTTGTCTTCTAGTCTAAAGTCGCTGCTTTTTATAGTCCCCTAAGGCTTGGGTGAAAGATGTAGACGTCAGTCTCTGACAGTGACAAATCTGGTTTCGATGCTATAACCTGACGATTCAGATAACCAGGTTTTCAAAGCAAATCTTGAACACGTCTTTCGTTCACCCATAGGTATGATCAGATACATAAGTAGTATAAAACATCCGAATTAAAGAGTAGGAGGATGGTTGCGTTGTCTCCGACTCCCTTGTGAAAGGATGCTCTAAGTGGCACGGTCACTGTTTATATACAGAATGCTGGCCATGTGAATAGCATGACAAAAAGATGCATGCCACTACTTGCCACTGGTTACTACTGCATACTCCTCTGTCAAACTACTAGGTAACTATAGATACCAAACTACCTATCAAATCAAATGTGCCAAATTTCCAGGATCTTGTTTTAGAAAAAAACCATTGAAAACGGCAAAACTTCAATGGAACACACAAGGCTTGTGCGAGCCACGCACACGGTGGGTTCATAGTCGTGATGCCCTTTTCGTGCCCAGCGAGGTACATGAACTCTTGATGAATTGCTTCAGGGGATATTCGAAGCCGGATTTCAACTCAAATCCCTGATCAAATCAATGATGCTGGCATGATGTTCGACAAGAACAGCTTGTCCTAGACGTCAAATTTTAAGAGGTTCCAGTATTCTGCCATTGAAACGCTGAAAAAATGCAATCGTACAATTCTTCCATAACTCACTTTCTATCCATAGCCTGTTGTACATGTGAAACAATTGATCGGAGATCAGACAGTGGTATTATCGTTTCCATTTCGTAAAGCATTCCTTTATGCCACCACCTCAATACCCATTGTCTTTGCCTGGTAGATGACTGATCTGCAAAGACCTTCCAAAGACAGACCTGAGAGTCGAAGCTCAGTCTGCTTTATCTTGGCAATCTCATAAACGTGCTTGAGTGAGATAGTTCCCACAGTCTCGTGACCGGGCTTCCCAGCTCCCTTTCGTTTTCCCTTCTTGCCCATAGGAGCTTCAACAGCGTTGAGGAGGAGCCATGAAGTGTGCGGTGTTCGAACGTCGAATGTAAATGATCTATCGGGGCGAACAGTGACTCGGCAGGGCGTTGGTGTGCCGGTGATAATGTGAGCGGTTCTGGCGTTGAATTCCTGAGCTGGGATTAGCGACTGACGATCGAATCTCTCCATCAGCTGCTGACCTTGCAAAAGTCCATGGACTTGACACCCTTGGAACCAAGAGCAGGACCAACGGGAGGACTAGGACTGGCTTGTCCAGCTCCGACAATCAATTTGACGATCTGATCGACGCCTCCGGCGCCTCGACCCTTGGACATGGCGGTGGTTGAATTGAGATTCGAATCGGTGTGATCTCACAATGCGACGTTTAACATATGGTGGTGTTTTACGAGTTGAAGAAATTCGAGAACCAGTGCCGTTATTGTTCTGATTGGTCAACTGCAAGAATCATGACAACCAATCTCCACATGCAGGTTACCCCACTATCCGGACTAGCTTTCCGCGTTGCTCAGAAAAAAATCATGGGCGGCGCAACTTCACCCGCATTTTTTCTCCCCCAAAACTTCTGAAAGCACATTACCGAAAATGCCATCCACGCACAACGTCGACAAGCCATGGGATACAGATGATATTGACAAGTGGAAGATCGAGCCTTTCACTCCCAAGGATAATGTCGGCGGTACATTTCTTGAAGAGTCGTCGTTCATGACTCTCTTCCCCAAGTACCGAGAAGTTTACCTGAAGGAAGCTTGGCCTCTGGTTACCCGCGCTCTCGAGAAGATTGGCATCGCCTGCACACTTGATTTGGTCGAAGGCTCTATGACCGTCAAAACATCCAGGCGTACGTACGATCCTAGTGCTATACTCAAGGCACGTGACCTCATCAAACTTCTCGCAAGGAGTGTTCCCGCCCCTCAAGCGATCAAGATCCTCGAAGACGGAATTGCTTGCGATATTATCAAGATCAGAAACCTCGTCGGAAGTAAAGAGCGCTTCGTCAAACGACGTCAAAGAATCCTTGGACCGAATGGTTCGACTCTCAAGGCTCTCGAGCTCATCACAGAAACATATATACTCGTACATGGCAATACCGTGTCCGCCATGGGACCATACAAGGGGCTTAAGGAAATACGCAGAGTCGTGGAAGACTGTATGGCAAACGTGTAAGTGAACCTTTGCGTATACTATTGGTAGTACTTGGTTGCTAATTGAACTGGAGGCACCCGATTTACCACCTCAAGGAGATGATGATTCGCCGCGAGCTCGCGAAAGACCCTACGCTTCGCAACGAGAGCTGGGATCGCTTCCTACCCAACTTCAGGAAGAAGGTTCTCAGCCAGAGACGGGTCCCCCACAAGGTCAACGACAAGACCAAAAAGACCTACACGCCGTTCCCTCCTGCTCCCGAGAAGAGCAAGGTCGACAAGCAAATCGAGACCGGCGAGTACTTTTTGGGCAAGGCTGGCAAAGAGCGTGCTGCACAGGAGGAGCGAAAGGAGCAGCAGAGCAAGCGAAAGGAGGAGAGAATCAAGGAGCGCGAGGCCGATTTCATCCCACCGGAAGAGAGCCGTCCCAAGAAGAAGCGCAAGAAGACGGAGGCGTAAATATGGGGAGCTTATGGGACTATATGTTACATGGATTGTCAACTGGTGTGAGTTGTGCTTATATCATGTACAAGCTCTCAAGGTGTTTGATACCCTGAAAAATGGCTCGGCGTTCTTTGTGTCTCTATTTAAGGATTAATAGCTAAGAAGATTGTGGCTTTAACTGTCAGGCCTTTGTTGGTTGGAGTGGTTTTTATTTGACATGCCAATTACTCAATTACTCAACTACAGCTTTGAGGATGAATCGTTCACTGAATCCCATTCGATTACCAGCTTACCAAACTGCTTGCCCTTGTCCATGTCTTGGAAGAGGTTGTCAATCCCTTGAATATTGTCCAACCCTTGGACTGTTCTGCTGACAACAGGTCTGATCTTTTTCTCATTGACGAAGGCAACCATATCTCGGAACTCCTTACGGGAACCCATTGTTGATCCCTTGAGCTCGATATTTTGCAGATTGGCAGACATCAGCCAGTCCATCTTGGGAGAGACAGTCATACCATACTGCACAATCACTCCGCCAGCTTTGAGCAATCGCACAGTCTTGGCCACGATTTCACCACCTGCGCCATCAATCACCGCATCGATATATGGCCTGTCAGCTGGCAGCTGTGCTCGGAGCTCCTTATCCCATGCCTCGTTCTTGTAGACAACTCCACCTCGTGCGCCCATCTCTTTAGCCTTTGAGATCTTCGCCTCGTCGCCAGATGTGACAAACACGTTGCATCCCTTGGCCACAGCGAACTGGAGTACCTGGAGCGCAACTCCGCCACCAATTCCTGTGATGAGAACGTTTGCGCCAGGGAAGGCAGCGTTACTCTTGGTGACCAGCGCACGCCAACCTGTGAGGCCTACAAGAGGTAAGGATGCACCCTCGGCTGGTGTGAGGTGCTCCGGCGCAGGCTCGACTTCTTCTTCGGACACGACGATGTAATCTTGAGCGGCGCCGACTTCGGTGAGCTTGGAACCGCCAGTGACGGCGAACTTGCGGCTATCCTCTGGTGCTGCGGGATCTGATTCCCAACCACGCATGGGAGTGAGGATAACAGGCTTGTTGAGAAGGTTCTTGCGGGTGACATTGTTACCGAGAGCGACAACGGTGCCATAGCCATCAGCTAGCATTGGGTTGGTGAAGGAGATGGCTGGGTAGAGATGGCGGCGCATGAAGAGATCACGATGGTTGAGCGCCGCCGCGGAGAGATTGACCAGGACCTCATTTGGTCCTGGTGTTGGTTTAGGTACTTGCTTAATCTGGAGTCTGTTGACATTGGACCGTCAGTGGATATTTATCTTTTGGAAGAGCTGCTCTTACGGATAGTAAACCTTTCCAGGCTTGGCACCTTCAATATGTTGTAGAGTAAGAGCTCGAGGCATGATTACGGCTGTGACGTCAACAATTATTATAATAGGTTGTAGGACTGTTGGAAAAGCCTTTTTTGATAATGTACTAAATCAAATTCGATGTCGGCCACTGTTTCAGTTTATATTGGGGAAAACATCGAGGTATGCGTATGGGATGGAGATATACTGATAGCCACGGCCCCGCATCGGAGACCTCGGTTGTTAGTGCAGATTCCCAGCCTCGGTGATGTAAGAGCTTCAAATGCTGATCATTGATGATTTGATATTGTTTACAAACTCAGTTATCTCATCCCCCTTCGAGATATGTTTCTCTTACGTGCTGATGAACGAACTGATGCTTGTTATTGAATCCGAGTATCTCTATCTTTAACGTCAGTCATGACAAAGAGTGATAGGAGGACCTTTTGTGAAACTCGGTCGCCCTCAGATAGGTACATTAACACATATTGCTAACTGACTTTATCAGACAATCTGAGCTATTTAGTATGATATTGGCATTCAAACACATAAAAAAGCCGTTCCGTACAATATCTATTGTCCAAGATCATTGATGTCTTCGCGATTAGCCTACCCTGCAGTCGTCAGATAGAGAATTCGCGTCAATCGGCAACGGGAATTGGATCATCATGGATATATTGTAACGTTTATAACTCTAGGGCTTAAGAGGTTTTCCTTACGATAAGGTAGTAATCTGTCTTTTAGCTCTGATATGAGTTGTTTGTTATCTGGTTGTGTTTCCTCTCAAAGCATTTCTATATTATAAATAGCGGTTGTTCATAACATGAAGGCAAAAATGAATAAAATCTTCATCATCCCCATATCTCAAGATACTCATATTTAAAAGTTCGTGGTTATTCTTAGCAGAGAAGTGACTGAATATCTACACTTATCTTGATCTTTTCTATCTTGACATATCGTCGTTGTATTTGGTTGGCATCAGTTTTCTTTGTATGACGCCACACACGCTACCTGCTTGTAAGTGCAGACGACATGGATCACATCACGAAACTTCCATCTCAGTCAAATACTCTTAGAAATCTATCAGTCACTTTAAGGTGACTGTCAATTTACTTGTCAGTTATTATCAGAGCGTCATTTGTAGAATTACCCTGTCTCCTCCTCTACCAAAGAAGCATGTTCATCGCACGCCATTCCACCTTGAATTTTACATCCATGCTTGCTGACCCTCCGAGAACCGGCAATGATCCATAAACATCAATCTCTAGCGACTTCACATAAACGCTTACCAAACATTGGGAACGCCCCGAATGGCCGCGTTACTATCAGGTGCCGTCTATGGCGCCTCTACTGTAGCAGCTGGTGTATTTTTGCCCTCTACGATTATCAACCAGTTCAAATTTCAAGATTGGCATATGTTGCAAACCTCTCTTGGTGCCGTTGCAAGCAGCGCGTGAGTTGCCTATTTAACAAAAATGTCGCATTACTGACATGCTACAACAAGAATCATCTACAAGGTTGCCGAGAGGTACGGCTATGTGAAACTCAAGCCCAGAAGTTCCTCACCAATCGGGCTCTTCGGACACTATGACGGCAATGTCTTGGGCGGCTTTCTCCTCGGAGCTGGCATGGCTCTTTCAGGATCCTGTCCAGGTACTTTGTTCGCACAAGTCGGAGCTGGTCTACGGACTGGTATCTATGCTCTAGGCGGAGCTATCGCTGGTGGTATAGCTTACACTGGTTATGTTGCGCAGGCGGCCAAAGCTCAAAGAGAGAAGGCAGACGTAAAGCCCGAGACAGTAACTCTCGACGAGAACCTCGGACTCTCCAAGGATACGACTGTTGCCATATTCGAGTCTGCCTGTATATCTGCCATCGCTGCTTCTGTTGTATACACTGCTGGCTCGGATTGGTCACTATTCTCGGCTGGCGGTGGCCTTTTCATCGGTATTTCTCAACTCTTTTCCATCCTCATCCGTCGCTCTATGCTTGGCATTTCAGGCTCGTACGAAGAAGTTGGCAATCACTTCTGGTGGCTCACAAGAGGTGCTTCGTGGCCGACCAGCCGACAGAACACTCTGTTTGCTGCAGGTATGGCGACAGGTGCCTGGGTCATCACCAAAGTTTTCCCGTCCTTTGTTCCTGGTGATGTTGTTGAGACCAAAGCTTGGCTTGCGGCCTCTGGCGGTTTCCTGATGATTGTAGGCTCGAGACTTGCGGGAGGATGCACTTCTGGGCATGGAGTCAGTGGCCTGTCAATGATGTCGACATCGAGTCTTGTCACAATGAGCACTGCGTTCGCTGCAGGTAGTTTGATTGCACCCCTAGCACACTAGAATATATGAATACACTCATATCTCTAACTGGAGTTTCCACCACATCCAGTTCTTGCTGTAACCTCAATCTCAATCTTCATCTCCTCCTTCATCAGTGCTGATTGCACCATTGTTGCAGCAGGACGCACATCTCCGAACCACTTCTTCAACACTGGCCACGTCTTGGGAAAGTCGTCTCGCTCGGGCAAGATATACCTAACACGAACAACATCAGATACTGAAGCACCGGCGTCCTTCAGTGCAGCAGCGATGTTGGTCATGGTTTGATCGGCCTGTTCAGCAACATCGGATGATATCTGTCCGGTTGTATAATCATAGCTAGCATTTGTTAGCATCAAATCGCGAGCAAGGCACAGGGAGGAGATGGTTACCCAGTAGTACCACTGACAAAAACCCAATCACCAGTCACAACAGCTCGTGAGTATCCGATTAGCTCCTCAAAGGCAGAGCCGGAACTAATGTTCTGGCGGGAAGTCATGGTGATAAAGATATAAGCTTGAGAGCGATATGATGAGGTCGTATGTATGGTAGAAAGAATGTGAGTTATTGTATGAGCGGAATATTTATAGGAAGTCTGATGTGACTATTCAGCTGTCGTGAGTCACTTACACTATGCCTATCTGTGTGTTGAGGCGGGGTTCTTACCGAGAAGCCTCATTTCCACAATGTCCCATGCGAGTCTTGGCCGGTACAAGCTCAGGGATTAGAACAGTCATAATCGCAATCGTTCATTAGAATTCAATCCCCAAACCCTCCGAGCTTCGGAGAAGTTTATTTCCATGAGTAGTACAGCTCCATATCGAAGCCCGAATGTTCGTGCAAGCTGCTAGTATCTGATTGATTTCATGACAATCGTAATGCCAGCGTGCGCCTATAGTATACATATTTTACACCATGCATGTTTATGCATCAGAAATCTTAGCCAGTGAGCTCCTTGACCATCTTGGCCAGTTCCTTTCTGTCAACGTCCTTGCCCTCGAGAGCACCAGCCAGTCGCTTCATGACATCGCCTAGGATGGACTTGGCTTGGGTACCGGCAGCCTTTGAAGCCTCAACGGCATCCTGCACCATGGCCTTGAGCTGAGCCTCGGTGAGACTCTCAACACCGCTGTTGGAAATGTATTCCTCTAGTACCTTGATCTGACCCTCCTCCTTCTCGACAAGGTCGTCACGGTTAGCGGCCTTGGCCTCGGTGGCAGCATCTTGGGCACTCTTCTGGATCTTGCGGATCAAGGCAACAAGCTGGACATCGGTCTTGATGGGAGTTGAGGTCTTGGAGGCGTTGAGGTTGGCGGACATGATGGCTCGAAGGACATTCAGGCGAGGGGCATCCTTGGCGCGCATGGCTGTCTTGAGATCGGCCTTGAGCTTGGAGAGTAGAGGAGGGGGCGCATCGTCGGTGGACGTTGAGTAGAAGCGGCAGACAGAAAGTCGGTTGACAGGCTGACGGAATGCAGGCTGGGACACGCGCAGCGCCCGGAAAAGCTGCATAGAATGTTTTGCGGACATTGTGACGGTAGAGCTTAGTAGACGGATCGAGATGTTCTATTGGCGTAAAGAGTGAATATGTTGTTTAGTGATTCGATGCGATATGACGATCACAAGGTTGGGAGTTGCTCAGAGCTCAAGCTGACATGGAACCATCAGACGAGCTTGAACAAGAGCTCAAAATTTCCAAGCATCCAATTGGCGACTGTGATTGGCGGTGTGAAAAGCCCGTTGTCGTTAAACTTCAGCTGTGTTTGTGACTTTAGTGGAGGCATGACAAAGGCACAGCAAGCCAAGCCAAGCCAGGCTGCCAGGGGCCCCGGACTGTCAACCCTGAAACCCGAACCGACTACAGTCAGACTCCAGAGTGCCGAAGTGTGTTGTTGATTATGGAATATTTTGTAATATAGGCTTGTCTCGGTAGTTCCTGGTGATCTTGGGTCACTGCGATATGGTGTTCTTCAAGAATGACGCAAGAGTCGGGTATCAATTACGGCGTGTGCTCAAGACCTCTATTAAACAGTCCGATATCCTGGGTTTGTATCTCACATGTCTATCCAAAGTATCAACCTCCATGATATGGTGTTCTCCGTCTACCTACCTACCTACGTATTGGCATCCTTACGCTAAATCACCTGATCATCGTGCACCCACCACCCACCAATGCCTTGACAAGGGTCGGGGATGATATTGACGCTACATTCCCCTAGGTACAGTAGGATCGCGCACTAGTTTCACTTCTCCGGCCAGGGAAACGAAACGAGAAGTAACCAAGAAGCGGCTCGTAGTAGTTGCAGATCTGTTTAGTTTTAGCACAACTCTGCTTTTTGAATTTGACAATTCGACAAGCCCCGTCTACTCCGTATCGACAACAAGCTCTGGGTGGTTGGTAGGTGATAAACCGGGATTAAGTGTTGCACGTACTCCATGCCATGGTAATATGAACCATGATTTCCCAGATACATCCAATCCTATTGTGTCGACTGCACCACCGGAGGAGAAGAGGTCTCAGTAGATGCACTGCCATAAATACCTACATCTCTTCCACAGCCAGTCACCTGCGTGTTCTTCATTCTTGTTCTTATACCTTCCAGTTATTGCATGGTCCCAACTCAACCTGCGCCCGCTGGTAGTGACTCTCTTACACATCGGTCCCAAGCTGTCGGTACCGAGTGTCCATAAACCGGTTTATGAGTCAACTCCCTGGATCTCACTGCAACAAGGGATGGGCTGTCACTTCATGGATGTTGGTTCCTTATACTTTGCCATCTTCTTAAACCTGGCTACCTGCGCTTTTCATCCCTGGAACCTTTCTTCGCATCCAGCTAAAACCAGGCAGGCAGCTCTTGCCTGGCTTGGCAATGTATCTACCATTTCCTTCCCAACTTCTAGGCCGAACTCATTTGTTATCCACTTGATGGCACGCCACTACCGCCTTCCTTGTCAGCCAACAAAACCTTGTTTTGACGACAAGAAAGGAACAAGTAGTATCTCTCCTCATCTTCCCTCTACCCATATCGACCATCCGAAATCAATTCTCCCCTAAAAAGGTCACAAGACGCAATATAATCCAATCCGTCTCTCGACACCAATAACCAACTCCCATATACTCTTCAATTGCTCTTAGTGCGACTCTGATACTTATTATCGTCGAGGTTTTCTGCCGATGCAAACATAACTACCAAGCCACTCGTCAGAATAACGATCGAGGAACAAGACTGTTCAGATCAACTTACACGGGAAAGTACGCCTATATTTCGTCATTCAGCCACCGGCATTAGGTCTCTTGTGCCAAGTCAAGTTTTCGAACAAAGGAAAATCGAGGGTGGTATACCTTGAAAGCAGGATTGCTAGCCTCGCTCCTTGCTTGAGCAACTAACAGTTGGAAATCAGTGAGAGACATGCTATTCGAGGCTTAGCCATACGACTTTTGCCATCATCCTGACCGACATACCCAAGAAATTGTGTAAAAGGGTAGAGCGCCAGTGAGTATAACAACTGGCTCACGTTATCGCTATTCGACCAGCCCATTTCATACTCTCGGGGGACTGAATCGCTGTTAGTTGCGAAATATGCGAATACAGCCCCATAGGACATACCGTTTGACCATCCACACATTGGTAACGTCAGGAGCCTTGACTCGACTTCAGTGAAACCTGCACTTCGCATCCAGCTCGCTAAATGCAATGGTGCTCGGAGATCTTTATATGGCTGTTGGCTGTCCAAGTATTGTCTGGACCATTGCGACAGAGCGTGGTCTATGAATATGGTCAGCGTGAGCATGTAAATCATACTGAGAAGGGGCCTTGCCGCTGGTCAATGTGCCATTGTCGGATTGGGCATTGAAATATATCTCGACCATTTGACACCAACCGCCAGGCTTCAACACCTGAAATATGTCTCGGATATAGCTTCGCCATCGATTCGCATGGATTCCGCCGGCCATCATCTGGCTATGAACGAGGTCGAAGTGATTAGAAGGAAATGTGAATCTGTGCCAGGTTCAGTCAGTGCGCGCTTATCTTTCCTGCCCTACAATGCAATACCTCCCGTTAAGATCGTCGACTTGGAGCTCCATGTTATCAGGGGGGTTTTCCGGGATCATATGCGGGCTCACGTCAATACCGAGAACCTGTGTACCGCAATCAGTCGGCCATAAACTTCTTCAACTTAGGCTTTCGATCTTGGCAGTGCGAGGCTTTAGTTGCCGACCTTACTGCCGCGATGGCAACCTCAGCCGCATACTCTCGGAAGGCCATTATGTGCAGGAAAGTTGATCCTCACAGCTGAGGATTTATATGGGAACATCGTCGAACTTGCTTGAAAAGGCCTGGTCTACAAGATCTGCTTCTGGGAGGAAATGCTCGCTGCCTGTCTATATAAGACTCACCTCGGCATCAGGATATTGTGTGGCAACTTCCATTGCCCAATCTCCAGAACCACATCCGCAGTCAAGTATTCTCCGTGGCGATCTGATAGGAGGAAATACGAGCCGTTCGTCGAAAAGGCAGTTGAGAACTCCATGCATCACCTCGAGGCGCGAGATTTCATCCTGGACCAGATTGTTACTTTACGCCCATGGCTTCAAAATAGGATCAATCACAATCCATACCTCATCGACTGGTGCAAAATAAGTACCGTTCGTCAAGGCGTAATGTTGATAAGTACGTCCGCAGTGCTCGATCACCTCGGTGAACGTCTCGTCTAAAGGCACGGTTCCGTCTCTTGCATAAGGGCTTAGCGAAACTTTCATGTCTAAGAGCTTTGACGGCCTTACTCGGCTTCCATCGTCTTCGGGGCCGAATTTTCGGGGTCGACTTGGTTATAGAAGCAACGACCGTGCTGCAAACTTTCTTGAACGACGGCAATAATGCAAATTGATGTTTAACTTTCTAAAATTGATTTCAGACTACTATCGATCTTTAGGAAGACGTGTGGTACCCGAAGTGCGGCCCTAGTTCGACGTATAAGAGCCACCCAGGTGCCAGGATGCAGAGCCCGAAGACATTTCAGGGTCATGGCAGCTTCTGCATCTGGCGAATTTACGTACCATTCACACATGGAACAGGGCTTCTCGAAGAATGCGGAGATGATTTGGCGGAGAGCTAGAACCACAGGACGACAATGCACTGTTGCCCTGACGTCCCAATGCCGATCTTGACGCCTTAGAGCTCTATCTTCCTCCTTGCATCGACCCTGGTCGGAAAGGATATTGGTAAGTCTATCACAAGGTACTCCTCCCACCAATAGAGTATTATTCGAACGACACGACGGCAATGCAGTATCAAGGTATGTAACACTGCTTTCTGGTTGAGCAATCCGAGCACTGGCTCTGGACAACAGCTGAGCCCTGAACGCGGAACATCACGAGGTCATCTGTGCATGATCGCCAATATGTTTTTTTGGGTGCCTTCGCAGAGACCAGGAGCGGAAATATGACCGTCAGCGGTAAGACTGGAGTTTACTAGCTAGGATACCTCTGATTGCCTTACTGCTGTTCTGCTCTACCGCTCCATGCTTTGGTCAACGACACTGGTTCCACCCGAAGTGGAGGAGATGGTTTGGCACATGTCAAGACATGCCTACAACTGACCACTACATACTCCATACAGATATAGCTTGCATCCCATAGGTCCATCCCAGCCTGTATGGACCTCCCTCACACACCATCACAAAAGCCGGCACCTGGTTATCGGGACTTGTGCAGACTCCGTGGAAGGGATTTGCTTCACGCTGGTGAACCTCCCCTCTCCCAACGTTTGTAACGATGACGGACTAAGGAGATAGGACACCATGGAAGCAAAAAGAAGCAATGCTCACCTGCCAGTATTTCTGCTGAACAAGGGAGTCTGCAGTCGTACAGCCTGGAAGAGCAGCCCACTGGTCAGACATATCAGTACCGAGGACATGGACTTGGAACCTACTTCGGGAGGCAAACCACCTGAGCTTACTGCGCAACTATCCTCAGAGCTGATATACTGCATTGTACAAGTCTAGAGCAATGGCTCGACTGGAAAAGCACCATTGGTCTTGACGAGGTAAGGAAAGGGAAGACCTTACCCACCTACCCATGTTTCTTTCGTGGCAATCTGGAAAGCCTGATTTTGCGGTGCAAGCGACTGAAAGGTCCAGCCAGAAGACTTCTCCGCATCACCAAAACACACCAAGACGGGTCGATGAAAGTGATGGCGATCCACCTTCAACGCAGGAAACTTTCAGGACGGAACGAAGATTATGCTCGGACCAGGAGCTGGAAACTTCATCTCTTCACCGCCTCGTGTGTCCACAACTGAACCATATTTAAGCCCTCAACAAGAAGCATAATATGCACAGCCTGGAGAGGAAACATTCTTAGTGGCAGAGAAGCGTGCGAAGGAGGTTTTATGGCTGCATGTATGCTGGCAATGTGCCACTAAGTTACATTGGGATGGGGTTTCATGGCTGGTGCTTGCTGTGCATTTAGGACCCTCCTTCGGCTGATCCTTTGTTTTTCTTGCCAGCATCATACGACCTAATAATGTTTTTCTTGATGTCATATGTGGCCGCCACAGGACAAACCATGAGCATGAAGGAAACAGTACAACTCAGCCCATTCCGTACTCATCAACGGGGTGCTGCAGATTGCAGTGCTGACAATGGTGCATGTAAAGGGCTAAGAGTTGCCATCGGCTCATGACAAGGAGAAGATGAGACTCGAACTACCATTGCCGGCCGGACCCTGCTGTCGTATCTTGCCATCTACAGGGGTGATCTAATTGAGCTTACCTTATCTGGCCACAGGCTTGCAACGGCTGCGTTGTTTGGGCAAATGAGCAAGTGTCATAATGAGTCCCGGGTGACGATGTGGGTACAAACACGATAGGTAGGCCGCTGCTAGAGGGGAGACCTCAAGGAACAGAGAGTAGAATGACTTGTGAGTCTTGACCTGCCTATGATGATGACTGATTTACTCCCTAGAGATCACAATAATCAAACATGATACACGATCAAACAGTGGTCAACTACTACAGTTCGGGCGACCTCTTAATAGCAGTTTCAAGGTTGTATATGATTAATAAATACTATATGATCGTGTCACAAGCAATGCCAGAGCGAGCTCGATGTTGAACGCTCTAACCGCCAATACTCCACCACCAACAACCCGTCTTTCAACAGCCGCTACGGGCCGCTAACACGGAGTATGTGGGGTGGTAAAAAGCCGAGCACAAGGAGAGCTACGCATCAAGACGGTCAACTCACCATCACCTCCCCGACTACATGTTGTGAAGACTCAAAACAAAGCGAGCTCTTACGTGAAGGCTCCTGGACAACCTTAGCCGCGACCCGTAATTAGACAAACGGTAGAAGACAACGATAGGCACGACAAGAGGAAGTAATACCTGGTGAGGTGGTATCCTAGGAGGACATGATTTGGCCAGCTAGGCGATGTAGGCGATGGATAAAATTGCTTGTGCGCTTACCGCTAATACAACTAAGACAGGGGAACCATGCTCTAGTCAAGGTTCACTCCGTACCGACCCAAACTCTCGGGTTTTGACCAGAGAGCCGGTAATGGTGGGCTGCTGGTTGTACACACACTATGCCATATTCCGCGGGACAACAAACCGTTCAGGAAGTCTATCTTCCTGTGCAGATAATACGTTACAGTACAACATTTTCCCATAGGCACAGCACCCTCGTATGGCCAATTACAAATTGTGGGTTGCAATGAATGCTACACCAGACCGCCCAAAGAAGAAGAGGCTTTTGCCTAGGGCTCTTCCATTATGCTGTGGTCTATCATAACGACATATGTATTCCGATCATCATAACGTATACGGATCTTATCTCCAACAAACCCCAATGCACCGCCAAAACCAGTACCAGAGCAAGAAAACCCCGCCAAAATTCGAAACGCGATATTAGATGAGGCTGTACAATACCCGTACAGCATTGACGGGTCATCCCTTGACCCCGCTCTATTTGCGCACACCATCGCTTGCAAGCCTTGGCTATTCTCACCGATTCCTCATGCAAGTCAGCGTGGATCTTTTGGCTTGCTCCCTTGTCTCTTTATCCTCTTTCATTTCCATTTCTGCTATAGTGATGCTACATAGCTTGCGGCAAGACATATCTTTGCATCAAAATAAAAATAAAAAGAACCAGGGTTTCTCGGAAGACATTTCTGCCGAGCGGCATCATGCACGGACACCCCGACTCAACAACGCTCAGTCAGATGTTGGAAGCAATCAACACTTGATTACTGGCAAAGCATGACTTTGCACATAGACACGATATGTTACCCACCCCTGGATGGACAAGGCCAAAGTGACCCTGGCATATGTTGTGACTTAAGGGACTAGCGGGTCGGGACACTACAACGGGATGTGACAGTTACACCCAATGCTAATGATCCATTTAAGGATAGGGAACAACTTCATACAAAGCAAGCAAGACAAGGGCCGAGACCCTTACCAGCAGGTAAACACAGGGTTCCTACTCTTGACGGCCTCAAGTCGCTCAACAATAACCTTGCGTTGATTGCCCATTTGCCCCTCAGCTGCGGCATAACCTAGGTCGCCTTCTAGATCATCGACGTAGTTCTCATTGTGATCACCATAATACTGCTGAGCAATAGTATTGCTGTTACGACGTGCAGCGGCGTTGGCAAATGAGTATCTTCGCTGCTGGCGTGGTGGTTGTTGGCGTGCAGGCTCGTACATATTAAGTGCACGAGTAGGTCCCTGGTAGCTATTCCTTATTCCGGCTGCCCGGACCGCGGGGCGCTCAGTGACGTCCCCACTATGATGCTGCTGTCCTGTTGGTGCGAGGAAGTTGGGTTCACTTGAATAGGTTTCGTCCGGTGATAGAGCTGTCTCTTCCGTGGGCGAAGAGAGCTCAAACCGACCGGGATGGGGCATATCGGCGGGCGCACTGGCTAGGCCAAGGAGATCCTCAATTGGAGGGTTATTAGCGGGGGCTGAGCTGGCAATATCGGCCTCGTCCATAGACTGACGGACGTGGGGGTTGCGACGGACTTCCGAAGATGTGTTACGCATAGGGACCGCAACAGGCACATCGACCAAGTCGTCCCAGACACAAACCCTCGGTCTGCGGGTAAGTTCGAGGGGGCCATGGTCTGGGGTCTTGAGAGTTTCGACGACGTTCCAAGCTTGGCCCTTCATAACCGCGACCTGCTTTGCAAACATGCGCTCCTGGAAATCCACGTCCATCTGAAACACTCTCTTCAACGAAAGAATCGTTTGAGTCCACCAGGATGTAGACGTGAGAAGAGGCAAGAAATGATCTCTAGTCTTCTGAGAGAACGGCCTTCCAATAAGATCCACGGGTAGGAAGAGCCAGCCAAATGGGAAACTGAGAGTAAATGTCAGCAGGCTCTCCGGATCAACATACCAAGACTTCATTCTTACCTTCTCCAAGCATCTGGATGTTTCCAGGGCCATGACAGTGAGTTATCGATGGCCCCGACAGTTATGGCAGGTTCTGTTCCTACATGTGGTCGACTCGAGGCGCTCATCGGTCTTTGTGTCTTGTAAGGGTATGACGCTCTCGTGGCACGTGGTCCTTGTTGTGATAGATCGACGGGTCGGGGGGCTTCTTCTTCTGCGACTGGCTCCATGTTGAGCTGGATGGGATCTGATGCTATTGAGGCTTTGCCTGTCTCCCAGTCGACCTTTATCATCCAATTATCGAGACCACGATCGGTGTTTCGCATTATGTAGTCAAGAATGACCAACTTCTCGAGCTCCTGCCGCAAAGACTCTTTCAAATGTTCGGTCCAAATGAAATTATCAGGCCCCAAAAGATTTGCGGCCTGGGCAGCTTCTTCATCGTCGCTATTATATCCGTCGTTGGGGGTGGCGTTTCCTGATGGGCGACAGCTTTCTGTCCATTTCTTCTTCTTTTTGCTTTGGCCATCGTTTGTGCGGAAGCCTGACCAATACTGATCCGGCCAAGGATGTTCACGAAGGAACACGTTGGCATCCTTGAAGCCCTTGAGGAAGACTTGAAAACTACCCGGCTTGGCAGGTAGAGCCTTCTTCTTGCGCTGAAACTTGCGGCGATCCCAAAATGGGTAATGGAATGACTTGGAAGCGAGCCACACAACATCGGTGTATGGAACAAGATGTGTTCTAAGTTGACAATCTAGTACATAAGCTGCTGCTTCGCTAACATACGAAAGGTTGGGAATAAGACTGCAAACAGTTAGCACGATGGCGCATACGGATGGATACCCAGACATGGACATACCAAGCTCGTCCAAAGCAGCAAGGGAACAGATTTCTATGAATCCACTTGTTCCATTTGGGGTTTCCTGCAGCGTACGGTTCCTCATCCTTGGGCTTAAACACACCCACGATTTTGCCATCTGGATTCCGGGCGAAGTAACTGCCGGAACTACCCTGGGAGATCATACTGGGGTGGATTTCTTGACGAATAGCACTCCGTACACTTTCGACGATGGTCTCGAACTCTGCCTTTGACATAACGCCCTCTTGTTGCGCAGCAACACTCTCAGCCGTGACAGGGCGAACACCCTCGGGAGGTTGAAACACGGAGTAGTGGATCTCGAGGCGCTCCTCTTCGCCTTGTTGATTTCTTCCCTTGCGCTTGAATCTTGATGCAATCTCGTCGGCCCAGCGCTCAAGTCGAGCATTGATAGCTTTTAGATCGACGCCGGCACTGCTTCCAGAACGGTTCCTGAACTTGGGTTGTGAAGACGAAGCCAGGGACTTGGGACTGGCCATGCCAGAGCGATGGCGCGGTTGCGAAACATGGGTATAGCGCGGGGCGGCGGCGGGCTGTAGAGAAGCGAAAGATTGGGAGAGGGGATCTTCGTCGGAATCGTCGCTAATGTCGTCGGCTTGCGCAAGGCGTTCATAGCCTGTTGTTGCGGGTCGAGATCGAGGCATATTGGCGACAGATGGATGTGTAAATGCGGAGATTGAGGTGGTTCGGGTAATACTATCAAGTTGTCGCGGCCATTCCAGGGTTTTAAGAAGATCAGAGTTTGTGGACTTGGGTGGCTGGCAGAGGAGACTCGGTTTGTTGTTCGATCGTGACGCGTGTTATTCTTGGTTGAAAGGGGTTAAATGATAGATTATAAATAGAGGCAAGACGTGCGATTTGAGGAAAGGGAGTAATGAAGAAGGCCAAGAACGGTGAAGAAAATTTTAGGAAGAGAAGCAAATCATCAACAGGTTAACACGCTCTTTTGTTGACAATCACAGTCAAAAGGAAGCCGGTTGCAGGATGACGATGGTGTCGGTTTGAAGTTGTCATGCTGTCGAGCTTGTGACAGGCCAAAAAAACCAATGCCAGGTCGACAAGTCCTCCACTATTAGTGCAGTCCACTGGAGCTAGGGCGTGGGGCAGGCTTGATTGGTGGATCCGTGCCCCTGAGCAGTGGAGGAGGCATCGATGGCCTCCACTGGAAGGGAGTTATGCCGCGATAGTAAGCAACGTGTATCACGAATGAGCCATGATAAGGCAGCGATCGGTGTCGATTGGCTATAGAACGCGGCAATGGTCTGGTTAATCTTTGGTCAAGGAACGGGCATAAACTTAGTAGAGCCTCATATGAACGAATGCGGTGCTTTTCCAATGCTCTCACATTGGTCGTTTATGCACTAACACCTGACCCCTCGGCCCCGAAAGCTCCGGAACAAGACACGGAGCGGATGGAGGCCTGGGCTTTTCAGTCCGCGAACGTATCCCTAATAAGCAGCAAACCTTTGTTGAAGGAGGGAAACTCTATTCATAAGAACAACACCCACATTTTACAATTCCCATTCCAATTCCCGTGGGATAAACTGATAATTACCAGACTTTTGAGTTTCCCCTTGTTGCAGACACTCTGACCCAGCTTGAAGAATCATTCCACCATCGAGAGCATTCGAAAACATGTGACAAACTGAAGGTTGTATTGGTCTCGGTTTTTGTGTTACATCCTGCTGCATATAGGCGGCTCACGGTTCGGCATGAGGCAAGATTTCTCTGCAGGACACCGGTATAGAGGTGCTGTAGATACGGCACAGCCTGGATCTGTATGGTCGGCAGAACTCAAAATCAAAAGAACGAAGATCTTCAAGGGCGCGCCACATTGAGGTGAGCTTGCCGACAGATGAAGCACACAGTGAGGGTTGCATCTCAAGTGCCATGGCGCCAACAAACTCCTTTGATCGCGTGCAACTTGTAGTGGAGGGGCTCAAACTTGGGAGCTACTGTGCCTGGGCAAGCAGCTAATGATGACGGCCACTGTGCAGAGAGTAAATCTTACGGTTGTTTGCTTGATGTGAATACGAAGTTTGACATTGAACCTGATGATTCAGAGAGCGGTAACTTCCATCTCCCGATTTGCCGTTTGACATGACATCCAGGTGCAAGAGCACTTGAGCACGCTTTTTGTATACATGGACACAGCTATAGCTGGTGCGTGAGTTTGTACGTCATGATATGCACCGTCATGTTTCGTCAGGTTTAGTTCGGCTGTGATCGTCGAGAAGCTAAAAGCTCTGGATCTGGGGTAGGTTCCAAGCCTCTTCATACCAACCCTAGACTAGACGTGCTTGTGCTGTATCTTTTTTTGGCCATGGTGCATAGGTATTATTGGTAGAGACAGTCCGTAACTTGCCCAACGGCCTACTTAGCAGAGGGAGACAACCTTGAGGAAGATGCCACTATCCAAGATTGAGAATCAAGGAGCTAGCCGACAGAGTTCAGCGCCAAAAGTCGGCCCATCTACTCCGTATTTGTTGCACCACTTGAAGTTCAGGTCGTTGATAACTTGACGAGTAGGAAAAGAATTTGGAGGGATTGTTTGGGTAGAAGTCATTAAAACAACAAATTAAAGACTGTTTCATCAGTCTCGTCTCATGTCATCTTGTGTTCGTCTAGTGTCAATCAATGTCAATGTCAAACGACGGGGAACGGGGGCCATCCCAACCGCCAACCCGGATGTGTTATGCCGTTGCCGCTCTTAGTAAAACGGAGGGTTCAAGGTTTGGATCCCTTGAAGGGGAATTCCATGCCTGATGGTTCGGTTCGTCCCCCTTTTACAAACTTTTTTCTTCCCTTTCCATTGCATTCTGTTGTTGGATCCTGTTTATATAAATCCGTTCTCTCCCCTTCCTTGTTCCCCTTTGACAACTGCACATGAGGAAAATAAAAACATAATCCGTACTCCCATCACTTACATGCCATCGCTGCCACGTCTCCCTGCAAACCACCCAGCCGTTGCTCAAGTGACCCCCCAACACCAAAGAGCATCGATTCTATTAATACCGTTACTACTGCTTTGATCTGTCCATCTCCATTCCTTTCTTCCTGTTCCATACTCTCGGCTTTTTTACTTCGGTTCTCACCATCGCCATCTTATCTAAGCCCTGGACAACAGGAGCACAACATGACAGCTCGAGTCGCACCCGGCTCTTCCTCCTACGCCGAGCCACCTGCCATGATTTCTCCAACTGCCGACCACGATGTCCTACGAGGCCGTAAGAGAGAGCGAAGCATGACCCGCGGCAATGTTCGCTCATTCCGAGCTGCACCTGCAGATGAGTCAAGCAACCTTCGGGGCCGCTCTCGTCGCCGGGCCGCATCTCCAGTTGTCAGCTACATTTCGCGACCTTCTTCACCTAGAAGAGTGCCATCTCCTACACGTCGCCGTCTTCTCCATGCTCGCCTTCGTCGAGAGCATTGTCCTTCCCGCGTTGCCTCTCCTGTTGAGCAGCAGTTTCAGCTGCAGAAACACCGACCAGTTCGTCGAAGGCAGCGAACTCGGAGCCAGAGCCGGGGTCCTCGGCTCGAGATGGAGCTTGGAGCTCAACAACCCACCGAAGGCTTTTCCGGGCTGCGGAACGAGGTCCGAGCCTCGTCCTCTGATACCGCAGACGAGACAAAGTCGAATGCATGATAACGATACCACACCTGCCCAGCGGCTTCATATTTTCTTTTTTTCAAATTCTATATTTACTTCCCGCACTTGATCGAATGTGCAGAGATGAAGACGGGGAAAAACAGATCGATACCCAAATGCTTAATCATTACTGTACGATTACCGAATATTGTTCTGGCTGCTTTTTATGATGGGTTGGTCTTGCGCTGAGAGCTGGTTATCTCGGAGTTTTAAGAATGTCCTAACAACTGTTGCTTATGGGATTTCATTTAACATAACATGTATATATCAGACGGGTAATAAAACTCAATGTTTTCCAGATGTGTTTCAGCAATGTCAGGCTATTGTATTTTCCCCCATCCACCGCATTCTAGGCAGACACTGCTTGGTAAAGGACCCAAGACATCCCCCCAAAATACCTGATATTACATCCATCATGATTGCGCCGGCCTACAATGGAAAGTAACCAATTCAAGAATTCCTGGCGAGCCACTGAGTTTTATTAACAAGTCATGATGAGGGACGATACTAATTGCTTTTGTATATTTCGAGTATAGTGCAAGTGTATAGGGTAGCCAGCTGCACAGTACCACCCCACCATATTACCTGTGTTTCGTCCAAAACATTCCACAACTCCGTGTCATAAGTAGGATTCGTCTAGTCATGATTCCGGGAATACTAGTGGCACTCAAAGTAATGATCACCATACTTCTTTATTTCCGAAAAGGGTTGTGACTCCTGTAGTTTACCAAGGTGTTGCAGTCAAGTATCTCAACAAGGAGGGTAGGGATTGATTGAACAAATGATTTCTAGGCTGGGTGAGGCAACCATGACTCGCCGTAAGCATGCTAATATCATGACAGAATATCAGGTTTGATTTCTGGAGTACAAAAGCCAAAGTCGATGATGGTAGGAATTAGAGGCGAAAATCAAGTCCCATAATTTCTCATCATTGAAGCTCAGCTATTGGCCGGCAAACTCCAGGGCCCTTTTTTTGACTGTGGATAATATGGACTGATGTTAAACGTCAATTCTTTGCGAGAGCCAAGCTCAACTTTTTCCCTCTACATAGCGATTGGAGCCTTTCCTTTTCTTCTTTTACGGCTTTGCCGTGTGTATACTACCATTTTCTCGACCTCGAGACTGTCGTTCCGGGTTTGCGCATACAATTCCTTACGGGCCTCCATCTTTCGCTTGCCACCAAGCATGTCTGTGTGAATTCTCGACATTTCCACGATAAGCCTAATACATACACCACTGCCCTTCGGCCCCGATGCTCGAACGAACAGCTGCGACTTTGGAGTCGTGCAGCCTCCAGCGTGTGATCCATAGAACTTCAAACCCATCTCGGAACCTGCGCACAGGTTTTTGGCAACATGGAGCCGCCGCCATTGATATTTCCAGCGCATTGCCTGGCCCGACAAGAAACGCCCAAGTTGAAGCCCACGACCCAGAAACGACGCAGCTGCAGTCAAACTTGCTGGCCTCGGTCTTGATGCTCGATTTCTTGTACCCAACTTCTACCATTCCGCTATTACGGCGCCTCTACCCCGAACTTCCTAATCCTCAACTGGCACAACGGACTGCGATTGTTCCTAGAAGACGGGCATACTCTTCTATACCCTCTCCGAATCCGACCGAAACGACGACTTATGACCAGTCCGACCATTCGGCCAGCAGCCCGTACCCTGAAGATGAAGACATAGTGGGGGATTCGAGAATACCTTCTGATATAGGAATGATGCACCAGAGCCGAGAGCAATCAGAACTCGAAGAACTCAGACATCTCTTGTCATCAAAAGGACGCCAATATCAGCAAGCTTGGGATCTTTACTCAGTGATAGATAATGACCAAAGAAGCAAAATACGTGGCCAGCTAGTGGAGTATCTTTCTCATTCTCACAGCATCGTTGAGACAGGAAGGGCCCTTTCAGTCTTCCGGCAGATCCCGATGGAACAATGGACCAACGAAGTTTTGTCTGCCGGAATCATTCTGCTTCTACGCTCTGGGGATCTGCCATCGGCGGTGGAATGCTTCAAGAATGGAGCAGAGAAACGGGGGCTTGACACAGGTCTTGAATACCTGATGGCCGATACCATAAACTCGAGAAAATGGGCCGAAGCATTGGATGTATGGACGTCATACTATAAGAACAGGACCCTGAGATATCCAAAAAAGGACCCTTACTTGGTTTTAGACCGACTTCAAGCGCTTAGGAGTCTTCCTCGACAAGGAAATCTTTACTACGCTTTCAGGGCATACCTGGTTGGTAAGGGCGCAAGCCAATACAAGGAAATCAAACAAGATCCAATTGCAAGCAGAGGCTTGTCAGCTTTCCGAAAATTCTTTGCTACCATGGCACTGGACGAGCCGTGCCGTCCAGCCCAAGCGGCTGTTATTCTCGAAACTATGCGCGACGCCTCTTTATACAACACATATCTCAACGCCATGTTTGACCGTTGGTATCTGAAGCAGGAGAGCCGATCTACCATGGAACAACTTCCAGCCATTTACCAGAAGTTCCGGGAATTGCCAGATGCAGCGCCTGCAATTTCTGTTTACCGCGGCCTGTTCA
This sequence comes from Fusarium heterosporum, assembly GCA_013396295.1. Lineage (NCBI taxonomy): Eukaryota > Fungi > Ascomycota > Sordariomycetes > Hypocreales > Nectriaceae > Fusarium > Fusarium heterosporum. The sequence goes on along the minus strand of JAAGWQ010000051.1, from coordinate 89,493 downwards.
AAGTCAACTTTCCAAAGAACAAGGCGAGACTGGAAGAACTCCATCGTGACTGGGTTCGATTTAAAGGGGGACTGAACCAATGGGGCTACGAAAAGTTCATGAGATACTATTCAGCGAGAGGCGATGTGCCGGCAGTGAAAAAGTTATGGGCGCAATATGTGAAAGAGTTTCCTGAAGTACTACAATCACCTCGTGCATTTAGAAGCACACTGAACGTCTATGCCCAACTCGGAGATGTCGAAAAGACCAGGCAGGAATTGGACAAAATGGTCAATGAATACAATGTTCCAACTGATATCGACAGTTGGAACTCAGTACTCAAGGCTTACATGAGGACCAATGATTACGCGGGCGTTTTAGAGGTATTCGATGAAATCGCAAGCAAGCATCAGCCTGACTCTTTCACATATGCCCACGTCATGGCGATGAGCTCCAAGAAAGGCGACCTCGAAACAACTCTAGAGTTCTTCACCAGATCCCAGGAGGCTAACGTGGAAATTTCAAAGGAAATGGGACTATCCTTGGTTGTTGCATACTGCCAGAACGGTCTCCTTTCTGAGGCAGAGAGCTTGTGCATTGAAATGACCAATCGCAAGCTTACCTCGGAAGCCATCTGGAACCAGCTCATCAATTTCAACGGTGTCGAAGGCAAGATTGACAAGGTCTATGAGTTACTCCGGCGGATGAGAGAATCTGGCGTGGAATGGGACGACCAAACTTATGGATTTCTTCTCCAGGCGCTTGTTAGGGTCAATCAAATTCACCCTGCATACACGCTGCTCAAACGCGGCGTCGAACAGCGCTTGTTCTTTGTTACACCCGAGCATTTCGCTATCGTTATGGCAGGAGCTGCGCGACTTGGAGAGTTTCAACTCGTGGAGAGTCTTTATCAGCGACTGCAGAAGTCTGAGCTGCCAGTGACATTCGGGGCCTTGGTTGCACTTGTTGGCTCTGCTGCCAAGAGGAAGCCTGGTACAGAGGGATCAAAGAACCTCGGAAAAGAATTTGTCGAATATTTCAGACAGGCAGCCGAGGCATCTCAGTCGGTTGACGGACCAGCGACTGATAGGAAAAACGGGGCAACCGACGCTTCCAACATCTCCGAACTCAAAGGAGAGACCGCTCAAATTGGTCGAGCTATTGCACTCCTCGTTGAGCTTCGAGAGTTTGGTTCCGTTGAAGAATTGATGAGCTTGTTTGTTCAAATTTTCCCTCGGTATCAGTCTAAGCAGAGATTCCCTCCCGAGCTTATGTCAGCTCTGATGTATGCACACTTCAGAGACCAGAACTACGACAAGGTCCTAGAGTTGTGGGATAAGACATGGGAAGGTGTATATGCTGACAGCCGAAAGCGCTCCGGTAATGGCATTTTACCTGGTACTGAGTACGATCTGTGTCGTGTTGTGGACGTGGTGGTACGGACTTATAGGGAGCAGCAAGATGCAGAAGGCCTGAACCGCACTGTCGATAAGGTTATAGAGGCCGGCTTCAAGCTCACCCGTCAAAACTGGGTACGAATTGTTCGTGATCTTTCTGACATGGACAAATGGGAGCGCGCAATGCATTGGTGCGAGACACTTCTGATGTCAAATTGGCAAGGCTGGGGCCATCAGCGAGCAATCCCACGTTTGATGCGAAACACCCATATGCTCAAAGCCCCCAAAAATCTCGTCCTACGTTTGATGCAGAAGTGGCTGGAGATGCGTAAGATGGCGGCTTGGTCTGGGGATGTTTCCCGTGTGCTTTCTACGGTCGAGGAGAAATTCCCTCGGTTATATCACGCCTTCACGACATCAGAGGTCGAAGCTATGCCTACCGCATATGTGATCAACGGCAAAGAGGTCTCAGCTCGCGACCTTGATCAGGTACTGCAGGGTCTGTCTTACCATACACTGTTGAAAGTCAAGGAATCCATGCGCCGAGACTTACAAAAGCAAAAGAAGCGCGAGACGAGCCTTGGAATCACACCAGATCCTACAGAGGTTGTTAGCACAGACGAATGGAAGAAGATGCTGCATGACAGGGTCCGACGGTATGCCTCCATGTGGTACTCTAAACGAAAAGCGAATCACGTCGAAAATAAGAAGCTTCTTTCGGAAGCCGACATGTCGGGCGATGTCAGCATAGAAGCCAAGGCCATGGGAAGCGAGAACCCCGACGATCAAGCTTCGCGCAAAGAATTTGCCTACTGGAACAAATTCTGGGACCGCTATGACCAGACTCTTCACGAAAGGAAGAAGCCCGGCGAGTTACGACAACAACACCACCAAGTCCATAAATGGAACCGTCAATCGCGGGTGGGGGTGGTGAACAAAAAAAAGCAGCTTAACCAGCAAAGAAATGTATGATGAATGAACATGCTCTGTAGATTTATGTATGTATAGCTCTCCAGAAGGTTTGGCTATTACTATTGTATAATAGAAATATCAAATTATGACCCAGCCCTTTTTACAGGATCCTGATATACACGTTGCATCTCTGGTATACGAGCGTCTCAGTGTCTTAGTCAGTTTTACCACATGTGATGCTGGGTAATTTTGACAGGATTCAATTGTCTAACTAAACCATCCGCTACGGACTTTGCCTGGTATCGAGATACTCCAAACACCTCAAAAGCACTAGAACTCCTTCCCAAACGCAAACCGCATGTAAAATCCAACTTAATGAGTAAAGCAAAAAGCGCCGTGCAGAGCAGTCGATACCCTGATCTGTCCTTCCCTGATGACATGTAAAATAGTAAGGGACGTCCTTACCACCACGTAGTTTATGTATGTTTAGTCAACAGTGTGTTAGCTTTTGTCTATGGTGACACGTCTTCACAACCGGTCGTGTCTGAAGGCGAAGGCTGTTTCACCCCCAGTGAACGCAAACGCTGAGAAAGAAGGCCCTCAGCACCGCCAAGAGATCCTGTCCTGTTCAAAGCAAAAGCGTTGCCGCCATATCCCGGCTCGCCCTTGTTGAGCTTCTCATAAAGAGCAGGTGCAGGGCCGCCAGCGGAATCCTTGGTTGATGGCCGGCTGGCTTGGGACGAGCCGGGAGAACGGATGTTACTACCGAGAGCGGCAGTGGTGTTTGTGCTATCGCTGACATCGCTGCTTGTACGAGCACGGCCAGAAAGATAGAAAGGTATAGGGTCGAGTGGTAGAGTATTACCTGCCGCAGAGCATCCGGAAGGCGAGTTGTCGACACGAAACATATTGTCCATGGCATCGAAGGCTTGCGAGGATGGGCCAGGATAGAACCCCACGCTTCGTCTTCGTAAGGCTTTATCAGCTGTGAGCATTGCAGCAGGGCTAGAATGCATGGGCAATGTTGGATGCATCACGCGGATAGGCTTGTAAGGGGTGTACCGAGGCTCTGGCCATGTCGTCTCATTTCTGAGTTTCTCTTTGCCGTCCGGGACACGGTTCGCAAAGACAATGCGAATGCTCTTATAGAGATAATAGCGGCCTTTGGCAGGGCAGCAGATATGAAGATGAGCAAGATATCTCAAGATAGGACGCTCGTCAGCGTTCGCTTCGAATGATGTAACAGAATTATCAATGATCGGACCAGCAGAGTAGCTACGCTGCCGCACAAACGTCTTGGTGCCAGGTTCCATACCAGTCAGGTCATAAGGGACCAAGAAGAGTTTGACAGCGGTTTTGTTCGGGTTCTTGATAATGATTTGAATTTGGCCCTTTTCGGGAATTCGATAGCTTCCGCCCGGAGGAGCTTTTGCAGAGCCTGTTCCGGATCTGCGGCTGGCTCGAGAATTTCGACGTGATATGTTTTCAGAACTCTGGTTGTCGAGGCTGATGTCCATCACATCTTCGGAAGGTTTCCTTTCTGCATGACGACTTTGTGCTTTCTTCTTTGACCGGTGTTCATCGTCTGGATTAGGAAGACCGTTTTCAAGGTCGATCTGACCAACATAAGGGCTTGGCCCATCATGTGAGTTAGATCGGCCATGAGATGTGCTGCTGTAACTATAATACACAGCCGGGAATGAAAGAGTAACGTGCGGCGGACATTTCAGACTCGACTTGCATTTTCCCTTGCCAAGTACGCCTATTTGAGCGACGAAATCCAATGGTTTAGAGGGAGTCGTAGACATACGGCCACGAAGAATGCTCTCCTCGTACGAGCCAACCATGGAAGCGTGCTGAAGTGGCGATGACTCTGCAACTAAAGAAGATCTCCGAGGTCGAAAAAGAGCAGGATTTGGTGGCGATGCGCCTGGTTGCATGAAACTCGGAGTCGAAGTCAATGACCTTCGAGGTTGATGCGCCTGATATGGAAATGCTTCTCTTCGGTATGAGGGTACACGTTGTGGTAGCGAATACCTTGGCGATGGAGACATCCATGGTGTTGGAGCAATAGTATTTGGCGTATAGCGACTAACCCCAACATATCCAGTAAACCCAAATGCATCCCTTGACATGGACATGTCGTGCTCTTCAGAGCTCTGAGCTTGAACCAAAGGGCTGGTCGGCGGCTTGTACACAAAACTGGAAGAGAGAGAGGAGGATAGAGGCGAGGCTGTGGATTGAAAACTCTCGGCATTTCCCGTGAAAGGGACTCCTTTATCGTGCTGGAAAGGCGTGTAATTCCTGGGAGGTGAAGTGGCGATCCATGGAGTTTCTGCTGGCACAGGATATCTGGCAGCTATTGTAGGACGATTCTTGGCCACAGCTTCTTCCTCGGTGAAGTTACCACTATGCAGGGCCGATCTCGGTCGCTCGATGTTGAGACCATCGCGTAATCTGTCGGCATGAGGGTCGTTCTTCTCGGGAGTTATTTGGGCAGGCGCGAGGAGCGTAGAAGGCTGGGAAGGTGATTGGGGACGCTTTGCCTCGGAAGGTGAATGGTGGATGATGGCGTCGAGCTGCAACAAGGCGTTAGCAAAGAAGTTGTGATTATAAGGCAGGCAAGACCAAAACCTTGCTACGCACCTGCCGGTTCGAAATCCAAGGCGGAGATTGCGCTCTCTTCAACCTTTCAATGAGAGAAGCGCGATCTGATATAGCTGTCTCAGCTCCATCAAATGTCTCTGGGTTATTGGAATGCGGTGGACTGTCGGGAATAGGCCCTTCGCAAAGCTCGGTACGAATGCTCTCCTCTGATAGACGCCGCAGGCTGGAGGAGACCACATCAATAGGCGACGGCTCAACAGGTTCATGGTTGTCTAAATCGGCCTGAAAGATAGGCATGACGTGTGATTGAACGGCTATAGCAACCGCACTGTTCTCGATCAAGATCCGTCATGAATAAGGAGGACAGGCGGTTCGATAGGGCTTATAGGGTATTATACAGTAATTGGCATCGATGCAAGGAGTTGCTTCGTTGATATGGTCTTTCGAACCAACAGCTGAGCTGCAGCAGCAAGTATATGGTTCGGGTTGGGGCGGCTGGCGGGTTATGTATGTAGCTAAACTAGAAGAAGGGTCTGCTGGATGAATGAATCGGACCAAGTGGATATGATATATCATGCCATGCGGCTTGTCAGGTACGGCGTGGGTCGAGAGATGGGATTCTGAATGTTGAATATGGGTATCGGAGACGTCATTTACCGATATGACGACAGTTACAGTGACGATGGAGCGAGTGTAAGCGGTCCCGTTATGATCCGGAAATGCTAGAAATGGTGAGGGAAACAAATCTGCTTTTGATGTACCGAAGCGAGGCGGGCAGAAACAACAGGGTCCAGCCAGGTGCAGGTACAAGTAAATACAATTAAGAATGATACGATGTTATTAATTCTATCACCAACCAGGGCCGATGGCGGTGAAAGAGTGTGAATCATTCCCTACCTTGTAAAAAGTCACAAGTTAGGTCAGTCGAACGCTAATAACGCTGGGTCACAGTAGTATCCATGGAGGTAAGAGCATTTGATACCTTGATAAATAGAGACCGTTGATGGGGTTTGATATGGAATATTGAGACAAATATCGTTAATTGTGCTTGCATATACCTTCCTTGCATACCGAGTTCATGTTCATCTTCAAGTACATATCCATGTCGATGTTCAGTCACGCCCTGAACTGATGCTTCCGAGTTGAGCATCTACCTTTGCTCCGATTAACAAGGTGGAGCTGACACTGCCCCAGAATCAGATGCGCCTCGACCTGCTAACAACGCTTCTGGTTTGGTGTGTCCTCTGAAGCATCTCAACCGCATGCCGTTCTTGCTCACAAGGCCTAACAAAAAGAAACTTTTCATGGCGCTAATCTACAGTGCCCACGTCCCTTGCGGATACCTTACGTTTAGCGCGGCTGGAATGAACCCTGATACCCCTGGCCTATGGAAGTGTGTAAGCTGGGTTACCGCATATCATTAACATCAACAGCGGCTTGTCTCCAGGAGCTGATAGTAGCGAAACGGGACTGAGGCGTTCTTTATTGTGCCTCAGGAGGACCATGAATAACCCAGACATTGCTATCCATTCGTTTTTATTTCTTCTGCTTGTGTGACCTGGCAATGCATCCTCACCCCGAAACAGCCATGCCAGCAATCTTCCGACGGTCCACTCAACAGCAGACCAATCATCTCTGACCTCGACAGTTGTTCGTGTGATTTTAACACAAATTACGTGTACCAAACAAACAAGACGACTGCTAGGTAAGGTACAGTCTTCACGGGTGTCGTGTGCTGGTTCATCAGATTACGGAGTAGCTCCACCCGAAACCTCCGAAAGCCACCCCCCAGGGCTGTAGCGCCCCTACAGTGAAGTTAGTAAAGGTCTGCGTGAGCCCCACTCTCTCGCAGAAGAAAGAGTGGAGACGTCCAGACTTCCCAATTCTCATCAACGACAAATCTCATACCAGAAAGACTTACAAAGCCAGAATCATGGCCGCCAAACACCAAAACGAAGGCGCTGATGCCGCTTCAGAAGTGAAGAAGCCTAAGCATGGCTTCAGAGTCGGCCCAGAGAACCTACCAGATGGCCCTTGGCGACGAAAAGGTTTGTCCTCTGATGCATCTTCTTCACCCTCGAAAATTTTCATTCATATCAAATACTCACATTCTACTACGCAGTCACCAAAGTCAAGAAGGAGTTGATTCACAAGGCCAAGGTAAAGAAGGCTTATGCAAAGATCAAGGCTCGGGAACAGGAGAATGCGCCTCCACCAAAGCCTTCCGCAGAGGTAGTTGGGGACGAAGCTGGCGAGGGCAAGCAACCAGAGGATGAGGGCGAGAAGATGCACCCCACGCGACATCTCATGCTTGCAGATGAAGCCAAGGCTCAGGAAAACTCTGTAGGCGAGGAAAACAGTGACGGTAACAGACGGCGCACCCGAAGACCGGGCTACTACGACAAGCAACTTAGCAAAGCGGCTCAACTTCGCCAAGAGGAAGAGGAGAGGAGGCAGGAGTTTCAGCGTAGACGCGAAGAGCGCGAGCAAAAGATCGCTGAGCGGGAACGCTATAAGAAGGCCATGGCCAAGACCCGGGATCGTAATGGGAACAAGAAGCTCGGTAGGGAGAGCTCTTTGCTGCTGGACAAGGTCAGGAAGATGGTCGCTGAAAAGCGATGAGTGCTTGACATGATGGCGAGTGTTGCCGACTATGGCTCTCGCATGTGGGATGGCGAGGGCGTTCAAGAGGTTCTGTTATCGGATTAGACAAAAGTTGACGCATAAGTTTGCTACTAAATGACCACCATAATCAAATCATCGCTAGGTTACAAAACTATTTACTTTTAAAGTTCTCCTCATCCACCGGCGCGATATGAGGCATGGCAATAATATCGCTTTGCTAAATACTTGTTTGTAATTCTTATACGCAACCGTAGAAAGAGACTGGCAAGTTATAGCACCGTTTCAATCTGTTTCATGTGAGTACAGCGCTATGTTATGGCCTCTGCATCACTCTCCATCGGTAGGACATGAGCAAGTCATCGTACAATGTCCTTTTGATACTGTGATGCCCATGCCCTGTCTATCAGCAACCACGAAATGGCATAGCAAAATCAGCAAGAGCTCAGACAGCACCATGCAAATTGTGATTTTAGTGCAATATCCTCATCACCAAGCTTCCTGTAATGTGATGTATAGTGATGCTTGCCCAGGATCTGTGAGTCCGAGGTTGAGTTTCCTTAGCGAAACGTCAATAATACTGAAGTTTCTATCTAAGAATGATGTGACGAATCAAAATCTTGGATCCAGTTGAGGGATGATTCTCGTGTGACCTAGCCAGGTGTCAAACTCTCTTTCCTTGTTTATGCTATCTTCTGACCTCAATAGCCAGTTGTTGGCAAAGTTTTCCAACATGATGTTTCGAATAGCGACATGGCGAGACTGTTGAAGCTGCATCATCGCGCATTGTTACATATTCGTATCTCAATCTACACAGCACGATGAAGTATCGACACACTTTCTAACAGAGATAAGCTTGCGAGCAATCCCAGCGCATAAAGTCAATGAAAGACGAAACTCGATGGGCGCCAATAGTTTTGATAGCTTGAAGGGACTGATGCATCAAGCCAATAGCACTCGCAAGATTTTCTTGATGCCGGCCAATTCAAGACGGGAAGTCATGCTCTAGAGTCTGAGGATGGAAGCTTGTCGAGATTTAGGCCATCCATAAGAGTGATCATATAGCCAGCTACCTGCTCTGACTACTCTTGCTTGGTGCAAACGTTACATTCGTAAGCCAGCGCGCTTACTTGTGACGGGCTCAGGGACGCTACTCATCAAACTGCCGCTGGGTAAAACAAGCAAATGTGAAACGCTGTATAAGATCAGACATAGAAAAGGAAATAGACTTTCGGAAGCAGAGCGAAGACACTCGTAAAGGGGGAATGTTAGCGAAGGTGATAGTGCTTTATTACAAAGCGCGTGGGCATCTTGAAACGAGTGGATTTGATGGATTGTGTGGTTTCAGAATATACCTCGTTGACTAACAAAGGAAGTGATCGGACCTCGAAAACACAAGATCGGCCAGGCATGAGACATTAAGCCTTTTCGATGAATTTATCCATCCCATCCTGGTGTGATGCAAGGCTGTGTATCTTGAGGGTTGCTACTTGTGAGTTGATGGTTACTCGTGTTGGATTAGTTTCCGGCCAAGGTTGATATTTGCCAGCATGTCTTTCGCAATGCAATGCAACCTCAGTGTGGCCATGGTCACATTCATACTCATAGTAAAGGAAATTGAAGTTCCAAGGACGTGGTTATGCTCGTGACATGCTCCAGTCAGTATCACTTAGACCCCTGCTTACGAAGCCGATCCACGCTCATGCAGCAAATGTCCACCCCGCTATGCCCCTTTCTCACACTTGCATCAAGCATCAAAATATGTTTCCAGGGTCTGGGTTTCATGATGGACGCTGGGCTACGCCACGAGAAATGAAAGTCGGCAGCTTATGAGAGGGACCAAAATAGCCATATCAGCATAAGAGAAGAGCCAGACCCCTGGGACTTGTAAAGTTACTTTCTAGAGAGAGGGAAACAAGCAGTTTTCGGTTTTTGTCTGTGTCTGTGTCTGTGTCTGTCTAAAACCATACAGAGTATTTACCTATGCTCTGTCGAAGCAAGGTATCAACTCCTCCCACCCGACCACACGTTTCATGGTTTGCGTTGGTCAATGCCGTGTGCTTGTGCTCGTGTTTGTGTTTGGTTACATACGAGTTGCTGACAGAACACAGAGAGTGTGAGAGTGTGTAATCTGTCTGAAACAGCGGAGCATTAAACTACATATTGACAGCGCACGACACGGTGCCTCTAGCTTACCGTCTTTTTACATCTACGCGAGCCCTTGCTTCAGCCCGTCAACTTGATGGCTAGGTACGGACATACATATGCACGGAACCTAATCTATGTGGTTGTTTGCAGCTGGTTCTATCGTGTTAAGCGGGCATCCGTGGCTTTGTGCAACCCTGGACCATCCGTTGAAGCTCTGATGAGACCATGACATCCCGTCCATTTCTTTTTGCCACAGCCCAATATAGCTTCCCCATTCCTTGATATGCATGAGTCTGTCCATAGACTGAAGCCAATTGCAATTGGTAGGCTGGGTTCGGTTGATGTCTTGGTGACTCTCCCTCGCTCAGTCTAGCTCCAGTCCCTGCCGCGTTGACAACCCAAACCTAGTGATATTGCTGCCGCTGCGTACGTGCCTTGGGATTGTGATTTTTGGATATTGCAATCCCTATATCTTGGCAAAAGCAATGTCTCAACAGTGGTCTGCACTTAACTTATGTATCCGTAACTTATCCCGTCCCCCCCTTCCAGGCGGGGTTCAACATCGGATCGACAATGCAGACAAGTTCGATCCCTCAACGGGCATGGTTACATATGAGCATGATTTCATGATGCCCACATCCAATCGCGGCCGCCACAAGCGCATTTTTTGGTGTCCTGCTTTTTTGTCAATATCTAACCTCTGCATCGTGGAAAGTGAGTTTGAGTGTGCCTGACTCCAGCCTCCAGCCAAAGCTTCCTTTGTATCCCCACGGGCTGCCCCTGTGATTCTGCGTTTAGTGTGAGGCGCTAACCAAGACGCCTCTAGGTTTGAGGATAATCTTTTGAATGGGGATGGACAAGAAATTGAATATAGGATGAGCTGAAATGATAGGTTTGATGTCAGAAAACGTCAATTATATCCGGTTGTGTAGTCATTATCACTCGATCAACTAGTATGCATCAATGCTTGATAGAAAAGTGGTCGAGTTCTGGAACTTGTAGCTTGGACTCGAGATATCGCAGCCTATGAGCTGATAACCATCACAGCACTCCTTACATGCTCATCAACATTTGCCTATGTATTGAAAACACATGACGAATTCATCCACCTCGGCTCCAAAGACCCTGATCAAGAACCTTACGACTATGTTTCAACCAAGGGCATTTGTTCTGCGACATGGGTCAATATCATTCCAACGACAAGCTCCCTGCTATACGGATGCTTGGGCATTGAATCATCAAGTGGCGGGACTGTCAACCACAGGCGCCATGGCATCGGTGAAAACCACTTTTAGGATGAAGAAACGATAACGTCTCAACAGTTAATCAGGCTATGTAGGGTTTCTAGAGCATCACATTCAATATGCTAAACACCATGGATGGGCTCGCAAGCATGGCACTTGCTTGGACTTGACAACAGCCAATATGTTTTACCCCTGATGTCCGGAGTAGTCACTGCCATCCCTGTACTTTCAGTGGCCGGGCCACTTAGCATCACCTGTCTCGTTCAATGACAGTGACAGCCTGCCAGACGGATCCATTACATTCATGAGACTGGAGATTTAACCTGGAGTCTGTATCTGCCAGCCCACCCAAGCCTGGAACGGCTAGGGGCCGTTTAGCGCGTTGGTCCCCTTGAAGGCTGGAAACCCCTCTCACAGGCTGTGTTCCCAGGGCCAAGCTTAGTAGTTGATCCCCTGGGCCAGGTTCGGGCAGCTCACTAGGTCGGTGGACTACTACCTAGGTAGTGGGCGAGTGGGCTAAGGGGAAGCCCCCCTCCCAGTGGCTGTTCTGCTGTTCATCTCATCCACATTCGGATCCCACTCGACGTCTCCATTCATTCCTCTCTCTCCTTGGTGAACCAGGACCACGACATATCCGGACCAGATCCAATCCTCTCTTTTTCGCTGGTCTTCCCATTGTGTCGTGTCGTGTCGTATTGTGCCTGACCCGGAGTCTCAACTAAAGCTCTTCGTCATCCCTTTCCTTCTGTCACGTCTTCTTTCCACGCATTGATTGAATCTATCCATCCATCTGTTATTTTATCCATCCTACTTGCGGTCACCGTCCGTCCGTTATACTGCGCCGATCACATCGACTCGACGTTACCCTCCATCACATCGCTCGTCGCTCAACTCAACTCAACTCAACATCCATCGCTTAGCTGAGCTTAGCTTAGCTTGCTCCTCTTACCAAGAGATTTGTTCGCTTCCATTGCCTCCTGCGTTCCGTTTACAACTCCAGCGTTTATCTCCAACCTGGCCGACATTGCTCTAGCGAATCCATCGTTGGAGACCCCTTGTCCGTTTCCCAACGTAGGCCCTTGTCCTCATCAAACCCTCCACACGCCCCTGGCTGCTGGTTTGTCTTGCCCTTACTTTGCTGGGTTGTCCTGTCCACTGCTTCCCGACTTTGAAGTCCATTCAAGTTCCTGTCAGTCTCCCTCATAGTAGGGGCACTACCGTGCGACAGCTATCAACAAATATTACTATCCTGTCCGGTTCGATCTCGCCGACCGCTTCAACAACGTCTATCCGCCCCTCGATTCTTCGACAATTTACTCCTCCTCGTCCCTTGATCAGACTCTTTTGCTTTTTGTTACGACCTCGTCCATGACGTCTGCTTTTTAGCTGCGTTGTGTCGCTTGCTACCTTGGGCTGCAATCATCCCGTTCCTGAATGTTGTACCCGTTGCAGGCGCCTCATTTCATCCGCTTCGAACTAAGTTACAAGACCAAGGTTATCTGTTTGCTTCCCGGCACAACTGCCCACAATGGCTAGCATCGTGGAGGACTACTTGGAGAGTCCTGGAATGGAAAACGAGACCGACGATGTCTTTCCCTGTAAAGGATGTGGAGAGGTATGGTGTTTTATCTAGCCAGCAGGAGATTGGAAGTGGCTTGCTAACAGACCGCAAAGATTCTCGAGGAAGGCAAGGCGTTTGAGTTAGGTACGTTACCACTTTGACGATTGGGAAGTCTCGCGGGAAGTGTACAGATGGCTCGAAACAACCAGTATCCTTTCACCGCGAGGGTTGCAAATCATGTTCTGCCATCTAGATAGCACGCTGACATTCTTTTTTGACAGCCGGAAATCGATGGCATCTGGATTGCTTTCGATGTAATACATGTGGCACATTGCTCGACTCCGACGCGAACCTCCTACTTCTCGGAGACGGATCTCTCATCTGCAACAACTGCACATACAGCTGTAGCGCCTGCGGCAATAAGATTGAAGACCTAGCTATCCTTACTGGGGAGCAGGCGTTTTGCGCTACATGTTTCCGTTGTCGCAACTGCAAACGCAAGATTGAAAACCTTCGATATGCACGAACGTCACAAGGCATCTTCTGCATGGGCTGTCATGAAACTCTCATGGCAAGGCGTCGGAAAAAATCCAAAGCGGCAGCTGCAGCAAAAGCAAGAGAAAAAGAACATTCACCTATGATTACGGAAAAGTCGTTGCCCGCCCTTCCCGCCAATGCTATCCCTCCGAACGCCTTTTCCAACGATCGAGTCGACCCTGATTCAGATACTGCTACGGAATTGTCACCCCGCCCTCGGGCTCACGGTCGTACCGAATCTTCATCACGTAGCAGCTCCCGACCAGCTCGTTCTCCTGAGAGAAAACCAGACGGATTAAATCTGCCCGCCACAACCTACAGAAGCAACCGCAACTCCATGATGCAACGAGGCGACAATACATCCACTGATGCCGACAGCTTTCTTATATCGGTCGCTCTGGACCCTAGTCCTCACCCAACTCCGAAATCAACTTCTGATCACCTGCCAGACGGTGGCAAGTCGAAGGAGAAGGACTATTTCGGTTCAGTCAGGCCCACCCCCGAGAAGCGAAGCGATTCCCATAACTCTACTCCACATATTGCTTTCCAGGAAAAGGGCCGTCAGCCGTCCGCTTCTGAACACGATATCGCACCTAAGTTGCCTGACCGTAAGCATTCTAAATCCTCGAAAACCGATTCTAGCAGACGATCGCCTGTCACCGATGAGAAGACTCAGAAGACAAGCGGCCGCCGGCCACCTACTGAGGACTTCAAGTTGCAAGAAGCGCCCAAGAGTAAGAAGCTGCTCTCGAGGAGCAGCTCGCAATCTTCTAGTATACCTGCAGAAACGAACTCCGCGAGAACTAGTCACGGACCGCCTAGTAAGAGTGGTCATGGCGGTCTGCCGCACTCTGATAGTACTGCTACCACACCCGCTTCACGCTCATCCACGGAGTCAAGATATCTAGACGAGGATGAGCTTCGTGCCTCGATGGACTCATCAACAAGGACATCTTCTAGGCCAGAGAACGCAAAACCACTTGCTCGAAAGGAAGTCTCTACAAATTCTGGAAGAAATGGTAAGTATCAGCTAAAGTCCCCATGGACACCGGCAGACACTGACAGCTAAATTAGTAAACGGCGCCAACCGACAACAAGGCCGACAAGATGCCTCTAATGATTCTTCTTCCACCACTCGCCAAACTCCATCCCGCAGTGTGTCGGATCAAAAGAAAACCACTGATACCTACATGCAGCCACGTTCAGCTCCGGTGCCTCCTGCTGGCCAAAACAACAAGGGCCATTCCACTGGAAAAGAGTCTTCAAAGGATGAAAACGGCGAGCCCAAGGTCTCACCGAAACTACCTAGATGGAGCAGCGGCGGCGACTTTAGTATGGACGAAGACATGGCACGGATCTTGGGCACTGACGAAGGCTCCACCTCTATCCTTCGCAGGGTATCCAACGCTGTCAGACATGGCCGAACCAACAGCGTAGAGTCACCGAACCAGATGCCACAAAGAATCGGTCATAGCAGGAGCATCAGCGAAACCACTCGGGCGACTGGGTCACCTCGCTGGCCCAGGACGCCGGTTGCTGACGATTACCATGCGCAGGATATCAGCAGCCCTGTGTCGCTGGCGTCTGGCGACGACCCTGCATTCCTTAAGCGGCAATTACGAAACTCGGAACAGCGAGTTGCAGAGCTCGAGAGACAATTCACTACAGAGAAAGACCTCAAGAGCCTCAACAAGAAACTAGTAGAGAAACGAAAAACTGTCTCTGTACTTGACACACAGACTGAGATTATGATTCGACAGCTGGAGGTCCTGGCTGGATATGTTGAGCGAGCCAAGGAAACCAAGACACCTGTAGACCCTCGGGATCTGGAGGATTCCGCAATCAAGGAATTTGTTCAGAAGCTCGACAAGGTCAAGACGGTCATGTCTGCTGCGATTGAGCAACTACACGAAGAACGGGATTACCTGTATGAAGAGAAGGACAAGGCCATTGCAGACCGTGACCGTGCTTTGCTTGAATTCGAGCAACTATCATCCAAGAACGCACAACTTGCCGATATGAACAACGATCTGACACACCAGATCCAAGAACGCTTCAAGTCACAAATTGGAGGAGATATCAAATCCCCAGGCGGTCTGGGCATCTACGGCCCAGGCAAGGGTCTCAACAACTCATCTCTCAACCTCGACTCTGCCAGTTTGTCAACTGGCGTCACTCTAGTTCCCGCCGATGAGGAACCTATAGTTGAAGCGGGACCAACTGTGGTACAGGTCAGGAAGGGACAGGCCAAGAAGTTCAATTGGAAGAAGGGATCAAAGGGATTGGCCCAGGGTGTTGCTAAGGGCGTCAACAGAGCTGTCGTTGCATTCCAGAACGATCGTGAGAGAATGCAGCAGCAGGGTCAATTGACTGGAGAGAACATCGGCATGCCCTATAACATGACGGTGGCCCAAGTCGAAGCGCCAGCTGGACTTCCCTCCAACGGCGTGAACTCCCATGAAAAGCATAGTACGGCGGCGGCGTTGACCAAGAGGCAAGAAGAGCGAGAGCGCGAACGACAAGGTTTCGGGTTCTTTGGCAAGAAGAATGCCGTACCAAAGTCGGGCTCCGCAGGTACTATGAACAACATTGATGCCGCTGAACCTGCGACTGTTCTCTTTGGATCTGATCTTGAAGAACGAGCCGACCACGAGCGCCGTCAAATCCCCAGCGTAGTGACCAGATGCATTGAGGAAGTTGAATTAAGAGGCATGGACCAAGAAGGTATCTACCGAAAGACTGGAGGAAACTCACAGGTCAATATGATCAAGGACGGTTTCAGCAAGGACGAGAACTTCGACATCTCAGACCCCGACCTGGATATCACCGCTGTTACTAGCGTGCTGAAGCAATACTTCCGCAAGCTTCCGACTCCTCTGCTCACATTTGATGTGTATGAGCGTGTTCTTGAGTCTAATGGTAAGTTTCCTTGTTTTTGGTTCCAAGGTGAGCTTTTACTAACTGTTCACAGCTATTGTCGATGAAACAGAACGAGGCGATCACCTACGTAAGACGTTTGCTTCGATGCCTCAACGACATCGTGATTGTCTTGAGTTCCTCATGTTTCATCTTGCACGAGTTGCCCAGCGTGAGCCAGAAAACTTGGTATGTCACAATTGCTACCTTCCACACCATTCTCAGCTACTGACACTTGCTTTTAGATGTCTCCAAAGAACTTGGCTGTCGTGTTTGCGCCTACTATTATGCGTGACACAAGCCTTGAACGCGAGATGACGGATATGCACGCAAAGAACCTTGCGATACAGTTTGTTATCGAAAACAGTAATACGATCTTTGAAGATGCTTAGAGAGCTCAAGATCTCTGTACGAATAGGACTTATGAACACTGTATCACCTTTTTAACGAGACCTTCGAGCCGTGGATTCTTGGGCTACGCTCAAAACGACACGACCTAGGTTGTCATGAAGACAAATTACCCTGGCACTATTGGATTTTCAGGCGCCTACGCTGGTCTGCTTCCATGTATCATTCATCCCGCGGGGCGTTTTTGTGCCAGGACATTTAATGATATCCACTTCTTTTTCTCCTGCTTGTTCGCTGGCTCCGGCTGTGGCTACTTTTGCAAATTTCTTGTGCGTTGGTGATTGAATTTTGGAGGCCAAGAAAACGAGCGGAGTATGGGCTGGCCTGTGTATGTTGACGAAGAGGTCTCTGACTTGCTACGGATGGTGGCTCTCTTTCTCCGAAGAGTCTGGTTATTCTCTTTCGTTGATTGGACGGATCTTATAGTAGTATTGGGTGTATACCATATATGATACTCTTCAGGACTATATCGATAATACCAGATGCCTTGAAGAACTCTCTTATCAACCCTCACATGCTCACTACTGATGTGCTTTATTAACGAGTTACCAACCGTGACTGCATACAATATACCAGCTCTTGATTGACATGCTCTTAAGAGCCAACCTTCCGATTAAGGTGCAGAAATCGTGATCAAAAGCCTCAGTCGTTATCGCTTATGTATAGAAGGTTCAAGTAATTACAAGGAACTAAGTGTAGAAGAAAACAGAGCAGCATATGACATTATGAAGTCACAACTCAAGAGTACAGAACCAAAACGTGCCCTGTCTGATGCAAGTGCATAAACGACATGGAACTCGATACCGTTATCTTGCCAATACTTTTAATCCTACCATCCCACAGAACTAATCCACATTTCCCATCAAACTCCGGCATCCAACGCCAAATTGATTTAGTGACCTCCAACTCCTTACGATGTAGGCTGCTTCGCTGAATATCAAATTCATGCAACAATGGTAGGTGCTTGTTCTCGTTGCCTTTTGACAATATAGTAGGTAATCAGGCTCTTTGGGTCATCCTGAACATCCTTGAGGGCGGCCCAGAAAACCTGCTCGCCTACTCTTGAGTGTAGAGCAACACATAGTTGAACAGCATCCATGCGGACGCCGGAGTCTGAAGACACAAGGCATCGGCCAGCAAGAGCAGCCAGTTGGCCAAGCTCGGTATCAGTGGGCACAAAATTGGGTCTCTTATCCAGCATAGTTCGTAATACATGCATACCAGTGCTGAGGATGCGGCTACCCTCAACTGAAGAGCCTTCAACGCTTTGAAGTCGCTTCGTCAAGACAACAACAATCTCGGAACCGTCGCCGATAGTGACAAGCTCGTCGGCCAGGACCTCAACGCCGCTGACGATGTGAGCACGCATATCATACGCACTCCGCGTTTCAAGAAGTGATTCAAGACCTCTGGATACATGGGGTTGGAAATTTTCCCGTTCCTTCTTGAGAAGCAGCCTAATTGTAGCCAGGATTTGGGCTTTGACGTCTTGAGCCTTCTCTGGGTTAACACCTGGCAGCGGATCCTCAAGGTATTGGAAAAGGCCAATCAACAGCGCCTCGAACTTGTCGTCAGTAAAAATACCCTTGCTATCACGCAAAAGAGACTGCAGCTTCCGGAAGCCATGAACATCAAGAGTCTTTGCCTTGATTCTGGTGATGCCGCTCTCAAGCAGCCGCGAGCTTTGTTTCGTCCTCCCGGACGATTCTACTTCTTGTGTCACAGGAGATTGAGAACCATCATTGGGCATAATGGCCGCATCAGCGTTGACAGGCCTGTCTTCCAGCACGGGAATGTTGAAGGAGGGCTTAGGTGCCGGTTGATCATCGGTGAATGGGTCCTCATAGACCTGAAGTGTTGCAGCGGGAGCTTCTTGAACAGGATCAACGTTCATGGATTCTGAAGCTGCAGGCACCGACTCAGCTACAGGCTCTGGAAGAACGGTAGCAGATTTGGCGGACCCAGTAGGTTCAGCGGATTCGACGGGCTCGATAGCCTCTTCCATAGGTTGATCTGCGGGCTCGACTACAGGCTCTTTTGTAGGTTCAGGGGCAACCTCTATGTCTGGCTCAGTCGTGGAAGCAGCTTGCGTTGTGGGGGCCAGGGCAATCTGTGGTGCAGACTCTGTTACAGGAGTAACCAATTCTTCTGCTGTCTCTTGAGGAACCAAGGGGGCTCTATGGGGTTCCGCTGCTGGTTTTTGCATAGCCCTCAAATGGGCCATGTTTGGGACCACCATAGTAAAGTCCTCGTTCGCTCTTGAGGGACTACTGAAGGGTAGCACGGTAGAATACGATTGCTTCAGCTTTGTAGGACTTGCGCGAGGTGAAGCGGCTGGCTTGGCGCCTGACTTTGCCGATGTTGGGGACGCCAGGCTGGATTCACTAGCATGCGACGCATGGCCAGGTCGTGTTCGAGGACCGGTTCTCTTAGGCGTGGTTTCTCGGGCTTTAGGTGTGACATTCTTCGACCTGATGGTCTCAGGACTGCCTGCGTCCATGTCACGGACGGAATAAGGGCCAGCTGTCGCAGGTCGTGCAGCCATTTCTGGTCGCTTCCTTGCTGGCCGCATTGGGGCCCCTGACATACCACCAGCCTCTGGCCGGGACCGTGTTCCCGAAGGCTTGCTAGATGTGCTGGATGTGCTTGAGGTAGTTATTTTTACAGGTGAAAGTTGAGCCATGGCAGAGCCAGGGCGAGCTGGAAGGTTCTTTGCTGCGTTCGCCTTGCGCTGAGCCATCATAGCCTCGCGGATGCTGGGCTTACCGGTACCCATAGTACTCTTGGATAATCCTAGCCC
Source organism: Fusarium heterosporum (assembly GCA_013396295.1). Taxonomy (NCBI): domain Eukaryota; kingdom Fungi; phylum Ascomycota; class Sordariomycetes; order Hypocreales; family Nectriaceae; genus Fusarium; species Fusarium heterosporum. The sequence continues at coordinate 70,362 of JAAGWQ010000051.1, read as the reverse complement.
AGGCCGAGACGCTGCCGTTGTTTCGGTCTTGCTGGTTGCGTTAGGATTGCTGGGGTCCTTATTCAAAAGCTTTTGCGCCGTGCCATCTAAATCGGCCATAATGCTACAGCATGTTAGCAGGTTCATGATAGGATCGGTGGCAGGTTAACTTACGCATCAGCCTTTGCAGGCCATAGTCCCCAAAACGTCCAAAATGTTGATCGCGTCTTTTCTCTCACGGCAGGATTGGCGTCAACCAATCCCTTTCTGATGCACTTCTCGATTAAGTCGACACCACCGGTATGCTCAAGATGGGCTTTGTGCTGAGCCTCTTTCTTAAGAATGGTTTTGAGCCACCCCGTCGCAAAAGTCCTTGGCGCTACGTTCTTGTCCTGGCAAGCCATCCAAATATGCTGCATCAAGCGTGGGGTATACGAAACGTTACTTAGGATCGTGTCGACTGTCACGTTTGCGAGTTGTGAGCTGATCTTCTTTGTTCCTGCGGAAAGCTTGACCAGGGATTGCATCAACAACTCAACCAGAGAGTCCATCCCAGGACCATATGCAACGGCAACCTCCTGGATCAGACCACAACCCTCTTTGCACAAGCTAGTCCTCAGGGACGTCATGGCCTTGATAATGCCATCCAAAATACTCTTAAGCCCAAGAATATAAGTATCGGGAAAATCGGATGCATTTCCCACGTTGAGCCTTCGCAGTCTTCGAATGGAGTCCTCTCGTTTCAGCCAGTTGTGCTCTGTTTCCTTGCCTTCGAAAAACCATGCCATATCCTTAAACATGTCGTCAAGTTCTCGATTCGTATTGACATACAAAGGCTCAAGAGTTTCGGGCTTCGTATCGGGTCCTGGAGTAATAGGCCGGTCGACTACGGACGAAGTGCTGGCGGAGAAGACTGGCCGAGGCGCTGGTGCGGCATCGGCGGCGGGTGTTTCGGGGCGACTGGATGCTGGAGCTAGCGAAGCGACAATGGCCTGCTCAATGGCAGGTCGCACTTTGAAATTCTTGAGTTGACGCTTGAGATCAGACTTGGCGGCATTTGGCGCGGATCGGAAAAGTTCCATGACAGTATTCTTGGCAGCGTCTCGTACCATCCCATCAGCATCCTCGAGCAGTTCCATGAGCACAGGTACGTAAGCTCGGAAAGGTAAACCGTTCTCATTGTGCATCTGTCCGCTATTAACATGGGCAGAGAAACATTTCACGGGCGGTCTCGCTTACCTGAAGGAGCCAATGCATAGATGTTTCTTTGGCTCTTGGATTCTTTCCTGTCATAGCAGTGGTTCGAACAAATCGCTCGACATCGACCGGTGCAACGGCGTATAAGGTAACGAGCGAATGCGAAGCGAGAGAACGGAACTTGTCCTTATGGTCGCCGAGCTTCTCTACGACAATCGGCAGAGTCTTCGAAGCTTCTTTCGATAGAAGCTTAGGATCTTGGCGCGACAGTCGTGTCAAGAGATGGTTCAACGCCGTGAAACCAGCATTTACCAAAGCGGCATGTTGGGACGTCGTAGCTGAGCGCAACCCATCAAAAAGTTGGGAGACACTAGCCTCAGGAACATTATGTTGCTTAATACCCGACTTTATAAGGGTGACATATTGGACTTTCGAATCGAGGGATCCATCACCGCGCAGGATGGTCGCAAGGTCCGCGACCTGCTGATCGGTAAGTTTGGTGTCAGCCATGAGATGATCAATGGCGAATCTAAAAGGTAGAGCGACATCGAATTAGTCGCAAGCAAGACAGAGGTTCAATGGAGGGGTTGAGGATGAGAGCAGTACGTGCACGCGACGCGAAGTGGGATAGAGCATCAGCTTTCCCCAGGTTATCACAGAAATGGACATAAGTGGTGCAGTGCAGTTGGGAAATTGGACAAGGAATGCATACCTGTGATTTAATTGCAAGACAGTTCGGAGGCGACAAAGGGAAACGAGGGAATCACTCTAGTAAACGTGCGCATCGAGCAAATGTGAGTGTCGTATTTTGTTGCTGTTATGTCCAGGTCAGAAAGCCAAGGTTAGGTTGTTAGGTGGTACTAAGACAACAACAATCTGGTACCTCAGGGTTGGGTTGTTGTTATCTTTGGGCATGTCAGGCGCGGGATGAAAACAATCACTTTACGGTTGCCGCAGTTGCCCCGGAGAACAAGTGGAAAGAACAGTGCCCCACTGATGTTTGACATGCATGATTAGGTTGCACCCCTGTTCCGGCCCAGTTATAGGGCTTGCGGGGCTCTTGCAGCTGTTCCATTGCAGCTCCAAGCTCTGGTTACAGGGCTCTCTTTCTCTGGGCTCTCTTTCTGGGGAGGTTAGGCAGCTGAGGGGTCATCTCACTCATGTTCATCACCATCATATTTACCTAGGTCTCTTGCCCATGATAGTCATGTATGATGTGAACGTGGCTATTCTCATAATATCGTCTCTTTTGAAAATCTGATAAACCCCTTTCCATCATCGTTTACACCGCCGTTTTCATCATCACCAATCAAGCCGTCATTTCTAGCCTCACCCAAGGTATCCCCTCCATTCCATTCCAATCAATTCCGGCTTCAATCTCTCATCTGCTCAATCTCACACTCTCACATAACCCCATTGCCTGCCCATTCTAAAACACTGCTATAACTGTCACTCTATTCTGCAGCATCAAGCCTGTTACATGCCTCATCTCCCTCCAATTACTCCTGTTCCGACCCCTTCTTCACTGTTCTCCCCGGCTCCGGTCATGACCCCCGCTATCCAAGTACCCACCCACGCCGGGCCACGGAACGGCCCCGATATTCCTGGCGCCGGCAAGTTCAAGATCCCCAAGCTACGTCTTGAGGTCCGCGACCTGTCCCACCCGGGGTCTGCGATCTTCCTGAGCTCTGTCAATGCTGCAGAGTGTCTCGCAAAGGCGGCTCAGCATGTCCTCGCACTCCTTTATGAATCGCCCACATGTCCCACCACCACAATCCCGACAACACGATCTGTTACGCTTGTGCTCCGTAGCATGTCTGGAGTAGCCTACACCACTGGCTCAGAGCTTGATAGCGATCATAAGGAGATTCATTTCTCTGTCGATTACATCTCAAACATTCACCCTATCTCTCGCCGCACAGACGAGATCCACGGTGTACTCACTCACGAACTCGTTCACTGCCTTCAGTATAGCGGCCATGGCACTTGCCCTGGTGGTCTAATCGAAGGTATCGCAGATTGGGTTCGACTTCACTGTCTTCTCAGCCCTCCTCACTGGAAACAAGATGGCGACGGAAAGTGGGACGCAGGTTATCAGCAAACGGCTTACTTTCTGGACTACCTGGAGGAGCGTTTCGGGAAGGGCACTATTAGACGTTTGAACGAGAAGTTGCGAATTGAGAAATACGAGGAGAAGCCGTTTTGGACCGAGTTAATTGGACGGCCGGTTGAGCAACTTTGGGGTGACTACAAGAAGAAACTTGAATCTTGAGAAAATTTACGGGTGCATAGAATATGTTTATACATGGTAGGCGGACAGGAGAAGATAGTATGATAGATTTATGAATGAAAGAAACAAGATTAGCGAGATGCTAAGGATATAAGTGTACTAGAACCTGAACTCCAACTCCCGAGATAAATAGGATACCCAGAAACAAAGACCGCACCGTAAGGTGTATGTATCGCGTGCGTGGTTTTGAAGTCACAGACTGAAAGTTCGGATGATTTGATGCTTTGCCTCAGAATTTACCGCATTGAAGTAGTTTTTGCGACGCTCTCGTTTGAAAACGTTTATTGACGAACAGGAATAGGGGCATCGCTCTCACTAATGACGCTGCCAACCTCAGACCAGCTGGCAGGTGTGGCCATGCCAGAGCTCTCGCTCATGACGTCGTAATAACGGCCATTCTCGTCCGCTCGAGATGATTGCGCGTCGTTGGCAACATCGTCTGCAGAGCCTACAAGAGAAACCGAGTCGGTGGGTGTCATCATGCCGTCGTCGCTGATGATCTCGGGCTCGGACATGGGGGCGCTGGGGGTAACGGGAAGAGGGGAGTAGAACTCGGGGCTGGTGTTTTGCGCCCAAGCTTGGATAGAAGCATATGCCTCGTTGTGGTCCTCCTGGCCTGCGGTCATATACTCATCCACACCGATCTCACGCTCGAGGGTAGCGGAAGAGCCAGTCTCGGAGCGGGCGGGAACTGGCTCAGTATCGATAAGAACAGCAGCGGGCTTCTCATCTCGATCCTGTGTAGTGGCACTATAAATATCGGATGCCTCGTCGCTAGTGGGGGAAATACGGCGGCTTGATTCGACTTCATCGTTAATCTCTTCGTGATCGATATTGTGTTCGTCGGCAAAGGGATTAGTGTAGAGGGTCGAGAAGCCGCGGGGACCATCGCCACGACGTCGCAGACCTTCATCCGTCCCTCGGACATCAGTCCCAGTGTTGAAGACAAAAGTTCCTCGTTCAGCACCCTCGTCTTGACGAAGGAAATCGTCAAACGAGGAGCCTCGTCGGGGAAAATCAGCCATGGATCGGGATACCTCGTCTGATGATTCCTTCACCTGCTGGTCCTTCTCTTGCTTCTGCAACATGACTGAGTTCCAATAAAGCAGTTCGTCACGCTGTCTTCGGCGTGTTTCCTCGTCAGCATCGACACCGTTTTCGGCGCCAGCGCCCCGGCGGGACTCGAGGAAACCATCGGCATCTTCGGGTCTATTGAAGAATGGCTCGCGATGCGGAGCGTCGATGTTTTCACCTATAGAGTAAAGGGCCATAGCTATTCTTCTGCGTACATCGTCGGCATATCGTCGCACTTCGGGCGACTCGAAAATGGCAACGGCAGTGGCGACAGCGACCGATACGGCGACTACGGCACCTGATGCCAGGACAACATGGTTAGGCATTGTACAACAAGTATACAGAGAGACTGGAGGTGTAAGAGAGAAAGAGAGGTGTGATATGAGGTGAAGTGGGGGGCGCTGTGAAGACAAGCGAGCAAGCAAGAAAACGTAAGACAGTGACTGTCTTGTTTGTCGCAAGACAAAAACAATATAAAAGAGAGTTTGCCAGATGAAAAAGGTAAGAATAAATCAAGCAAATAAAAGTAGAATTAGGAGGCAAATCAAGGGACACTCGAAGTTTGAGATTGCGTAGTCCTCTCTCCTGCTGCTTCTGGCATCTGTATTTTGCCACAGTCAGCCTCGGAACTGTGGCTCAGGCGACCGCTTTTGGCCCCAGCTCAGGCAGACACAGACAAGACGTGCGCTGTGATTCGCAAGCCTCGACGCGGGGTAATCCATGGCCAGTAGCACACGAGCGCCTGAGCTTGAGCCCGTGACGACGACTTGTGGTTTTGGCTGGAAAGAGGAACGAGCGGCGAAGGAAATTGAAATGAGGCGATACGCTGTAGTGTAGGTAGTGCTATGCAGTGTACTGTAGTGATACTGGATGGAGGGGCGTTGTAGACTGATCAACATACCTGTAGCCACCAAAGGATGAGGCATCGCTTTCGCTGATCACACAAGCAACAAGTGAGTGTAGAAATGGAAGAACTAGACCAAAGAATAGAGAGCGATAAGGAGGAGGAGAGAAGAGAGTAAAAAGAAGTGGGATCGAACGGGATAAGGAGGATTTAAAACAAACCCAGCCAGCGACAACATCAACGATGATTACGACTCAGACTCATCACATAGAGGTACCTTATTAGTGACCACACAAAAGTAAAGTGGGCTATGCTCATGCTTCTTTTTTATGTTTTATCTTGTCTCTGGGCACATGCACGCATCAAAACTTAGCGATATAGTTCCTGGATAATACACGCTTTATCTTGTGCTGTACTGCATTGCCAACACTTCTTTCTCCACGACAACATATGTAAGCATCTTGACCGCCGGTTGCGGATGGCGCATATGTGATCACACGCTTGCAATTATATGAGGAAAACACACATTCCCTTCTACCATCTTGCCATTTTGATAGTGTAATGCACCATTGTCGCGTAAACTCAGCTCAATATAAGCTTGGATGAAAAGAGGCGCTGGCAAGCCCCTGAAAGTCTGCCCACTCATCATGAGAGACGTCATTGTATTCGTAGATTATGTAGCTCTGGGCAATTACAAAGTCCGTCGTCCGAGTACGTGCAATTGGATGACGCAGCACCAATTGTCGAAAGATATGGCCTGCTCGAGTCAGTCTGGGCTAGTTCCACAGTAGTCGTCTTGCGTTTTGCTAGCCAGGTACGGCATGACGACGCTCGGTAAGATACTACTGCTACACCAAGTCCATGGCGCAACAGCCTGTCTGATTCCTCGACAACGGGACACTCTGGTACATTAAGCCTATCACGATACATCAATAGTCTAAGACTTACAGGGCACCTTAGGTAGGTTTATAAAAGGTAGATTTGTATAAGCGCATATGGGTGTACCTAAGTTTACCTGAGTTTATAAAGACGACTCATCATAAAGTATGTCACAAATTCATTGCGCTGTGAAATTTCAGAAATCTGCTTGATTCTTTGTACATACTACCCATCAAGAAGCTCCCTCTTCACCACACCTGTCTTCATCTTAGCGCCAGTTGAGTTGATTTGAGATCTCGACTTTCTCTTGGTGCCCTTTACGGTGGGAGCGTTCTTATCAGAATCTCCCTCCCGGGTGCGCGTTAGCAGCCTCTTGGTTCGGCTGGACCCAGTGTCGTGTGAGAAGGCCCGTTTGGTCTATTTCTTGCTTTTCAACCACTAGTTAACTTTGTTGGGTTGAGTTCGTTGTTGTCCTGATTGGCTGTCTCGAATGCCTCCTGAGTCTCGAACAGAATTTGCATTTGGTTCGGTTGTATGTGGTATGTTCTTTTGCAACAGGAAGAGGGGCTTTGGCTTCTTCTCATGTCGATTGAAGAAAGATTCGCCTGCAACACACAACTCTTTGGCGTGTCCTCTTGCCCACGACCAGGTTGGTGCTTCAGAGTTCCGAAGCTGGAGGGTATCCGTGTCGCTGTTGCTGGCAAACAGTTCTGATACGCTGGTGACGGAGCCACCGTTCGACGAGCCATCGTAAGAGTTGTACTTCTCGTTGAAGTTTGTTGGCCCATGAATTCCTGCAAATGCCAGCCTCGTTGCCTCATCCTCTACAGCAATATTATCTGCATATATGTCGTCGGGTTCAGCCTTGATTTGATCATGAGAATCTTCAATCGTGATGTAATCCCGTGATTCGGTTTTGACAACAGCTACTTTCATTGTTATAGGTGCTTCGATGCGATATTCTAACGATACCGCTCGTCCCATTCCATCGCGTTGTCGTTTAGTTCATTGATCAGTTTGGATGATCTGTGGTTGTACACCAGTGTGCTAAACAGTTTGAGGGGGGGTTCCCCAGCTTCGGTTGCTCTGATGGCGGCGAACATCGTTGCATAAGTGTCGACTATTTCGTCGTCCATCAAGCAGAATTCCGCCAACCACTCCCTTCATGTGAGGCTTGTCGCGGGTGGCTGCGCGGAACCGAGTCCATACTTTGGCTTGGTTCTGGACATTTGCCTTGCCTATGACCTTGTTGATCTCGCCTACACCAACAGTGCAAAACTGCGACATGAACTCGTACATGATACGAGCACATTCGCGCTGCCCAGCAAGATATAGCTTATCTTATTGTGTCGTGAACTCTTGAAAATGGGCAATATTCTCGGAGAGGCTCATCAACTTGAGTGCCGGTTCGCCATTGATGTCTTCAAAAACGGCAAGGTCCTCAAGTTCCCGCGAGATATCCATCATAGTGCTCCGGGGAGAAGTACGGTTCCTTGGCCCGGAATTGTACAGTGACCTGGTACTGGGCTGGTTGGTCCAACCAAGCGAATTGGTCATTGAGCTCCAGTATATAGCAGACCAGCTGTACCCTCTCGCGATATGCTTCTGGAACAAGAGGTGCGTATTCCTGGGTAATTCTCTTTTTGATATCGTTGACCAGTTCATCGGGCTTGATCGTATTGTCCATGACCTTTTGGAGAAAGTCAATGTCGTCAGCTTTCTAAAGCTGCAGATGTGATAGTATCTCCAAAGACTATGCTCCTATCATCTTGCCGTGGCGCCGCGCGTAGAGGCTTGCTTTGCAGTTGCATCATAAATGCAGCCTCGTAGGGCTCTCGGCAAGCGATGGCGGCGAGGTCGCTTCCCGGTTACACGCTGAGGTAAAGGGGGCCGTCGCGGTCTCCTTTGTTGTACTTATCGATAGTATAGCTAACATATAACATTGTCTCATTTTCTTCTATCAAGGTAAGTATCTGACTTGTAGATTTATTCCAGACTCGATTATGAAGCAATAAGATAGTACGGCCAAAGTAGTAAACATACTTCTATCAGAGGGGTAGTCATCATACTAGCCATCGCTATAAGCTGGATATAGAACAGTCGCGGTAGGAAAGTTCACGGTGGATTATATAATGGTGCATTTTCCTCTGCCTCTATTGATGTTGATCATGTGTAACAAACTACGCAGGTTAATTGAGGACCTTGAAAAGGAAGAATTTTATGCTCGCCAGCTGTCTGCGTATGCGTTTGAGTGCCTGTTATTAATGAGGCAACTTTCTGTGTGTGTCATCTTTGCGTTCCAGGTTTTAAGAGCATAAGCTGCTTTCGTGCTTCGGCTGCCCAGCAAAGAAGTCACCACACTTTACAAGCCACGCCAAGCTGGAAGATGTGCAGCATAGCAGGAGCTCCGAAGCTACCGATGGTTACTTGCTGTGAGAATTGATCGGCCCGGCCGACCCTTCCAAGTTCCGGCTCAATCATACGGAGGTCGCTTCAAAGTCTCCGATCTCCACTTTATCACCACAGCCGCCGGAATTCGAAGCCGCCGACCACCGATTCTTTCGGTCCGTATTCTTTCAATCGCGCAAGTTCCGGCGTGGACAGAAAGGGAAACCCGCAATTAATCGGGTATCTTGTTCCTGATATTATTGTAGAGGCAAAGAGGACCCTGGGGTCTGGTGGAGATCGGCCCATCAGATCCGAAAGGCGAGACCGAGAGATACGGATACTTGCCCCATTGTTTTGTTTGGGGAATTGATGTCAGGACCGGCAAAACTTGGCAATCGGGATCTTGCACCAGTTTGTCATTTGCATGCTCTAACTGGGTGTAATGCCTGCGCGCCCAGAGTTGGAAATCATGCCCAGAGTCTTGGTATTAACGTACGATAGTTTAATTCAACATGCAACATTGCACACGATGCGAGTTCGTAGATAACAACAATAAAAATATTTGTTTCATTCATGAGACGCCAAATGTCCCTGTAAAACCGTCGCTAATGCCAGATAATCGTGGTATAATAAACTCCCCCCTTTTTGGGTTTTTGGCTAATCAATATTGATAGCCGTGAACAAGTAGGCATGATTGAGGACATATCGACATGCCATCACCTCATTTGCCCACTTAGTGGGAAGACTTCTCAGTCTTGGCAGAGTCTGTAGAAGAGACAGAGTCTGTGGAGTTCTGGCGAGAAGCCTTGGTGCGCTCACTAGACAAGTTAGTTAGTATTCAACACCCAAAAAAGATGAATCAAAGTGAGGCACAACGTACTAATGGTTGCGGTCCTGGAGAACACACTGGTAACGGGCGTTGCCAGTCTTGAAGGTGAACTTGATGCCCTTGTTCTCGCCGAGGCCAGAAGGGGTTTGAGGAGTGACGGTGTCAGACATTGTGAAGGTAGAGTTTGCGTGAAGGTGAAGATATGGTATAGACAGAAGAGGGAGAGTGAGATGAGAAGACTTCTACATGAAAGAGAAGGATCCGGAGCCCTAATATACCTTTTTCGCAATCGAGGATACGTATCTCCTCATCTCCACGATGGAACTTGACCTTTCTCCACGGTCCCACGACCTAGACTACCTAAGGTAAGCAAGTGATACATACTGTATGAGCCATTTTCAACAACACCCTCAGCTTGCCCCACGATACAAAGTGCACACACCAACAGCGGAAACGCGATAACTAGTGCACCCCTGTCTCCGTCGTTTCCGTGCGTGCTCCAGTATCCGCATCAGCATCAGCAATCACCGTCGGGATGGGGTTTCCCGCCAGATACACACAGCTAAATAAGGCCGGTTTTTGCCCGTGTACCAATTGATTGCTCTCAAGTTTGTTGCCACTTCTATGACTCTCACTCCGAACCTATTCCCGGTTGTTGTTTACTCTTGTTCAGTGACCCTCTCTAAATATCATTCATCTCCAAATACATGCGTTAACGGAGGTAGCGGCCACGCCCAAACTGGGACAGTCCGCGCTGGCCGAGACGTTCTTCTAGAAGACTAACTGCAGCTTCCAAGGATTTCCCATTGATTTTTAGATGGAGCTCTTGAATTTGACCCAATCATTCCCTTCGCCTTGAGAAAATGCCGATCAGATCTTGCTCCAATGGGATCCTCCGTCTTGGCTTGGTCGGACTCCCCTGATTTCCTCTTGACCCCAAATAGGTAGTTAGATAGTGTCGAGAGAATTTTTTTATAATAGCCACGAAGCTTCGACCGTTGGTAGAGATAAGGCTACGAGCACTACTACATACATAGCTAGACAGTTTCTAGTTGGCATGCAGCCACCGGAATGCGACGGGACTGTTTAAGTTTTTATTTCTAGGAGACTCTTCTACGGTATCACAGCATGCTGCATGACTTGAACAACATGAACCGGACAAAGTGGTATCCAAAACCTCCATGAACGCCTCCCGAATCTGCCGATCAGCTAGCAAATTCACTCATATTGTATACTCGTCGCCCGAGTATGACTGACTCACGAGATTCAGGGCTGACTGAACAGCTCGCCCCAATCCTTTGCACCTCGCTACCAGTGCCAGTACGCGGATGCGAGTTGCATCATACTCATGACACTCCGTTGTAACGTTGAGACCAATTCTCAACAGACCCCAACATGGGGAGCATGAAGATCAATGCGCTAGCCCTCAGTCCCCCGCATTCAACTCCACGATGCCCTCAAGGCTGATTGGGGTAATGGGAGTACACGTGATGTACCCACGACTGTGCTATGCCAAGCTCCCCTTCACCGCATGTCACTAGTACTGGCCGGGTTGGCAAAAGCTTGGTCCATGTAGCTTTGAATTTGGTAACGGTTTTGAGGAAGAATCTCGGGTTTGATTTCGAGTAGCTGCGTCTAAGAGATAACCGCCTTTGGCGCTTCAGCATTGAGCATCGTGGACTCAAGCATCAAAGTACCATATGGGTATTCTAAAACCACAAACTCGGTTGTGAGAAAGTAGAGACGAGACAATTGCCCTACCCCTGTTGCAGTTCTGCTTGATTGTCATGCATGCCGTTCTAAATCTTAACCACGAGTGTTTATAATGATAGGCGTGATTGTCGGGCAGTCGGTTACCAAAGCGTCGTCCGTACGTACATGGTCTATTGAGTAACTCCCATACCTCTGTCTTTCCGCTCTTGCATGAGTGTTCGTTGTTTTCACGTACTCCGTTTCTCTTACTCTGCCGCTTCTTCCCACGTGCCTTTTCCTTCAAGCCGTTACAGACTTTTCACGTTGCTTTTTGGGAATCGGCTCTCAGCCTTGACATGCTGCCACACCATTGCAAATGGACCATTGGGTATTCAAAACTCAATTATTGCTGCTGTTTCTCCGGGCTGACAGTAGCCACTGGTCTCCAAGGCAATGGCCTGATGTTTTGATAAAGCGACCTGTGATATGCAGAAACACAACAGTGCTCATTGGTTGTATTGTGGCTAACATGCGACACGCAACATGCGGAATAATTAGTGGTGGCGCACCCTTTTGACTTGCTGCAAGGAAGACCGAATCCGATACCGAGCATCGGAATTCGAGATGGGAGACGCACGATCATTTGGTGTCCATCATATCCATGAGCTGTTGCTCCTCGTCAACAACAGCAGTGCCACTCCCACCTCCCATACCCCTCTTTTGCAGTTCAGCTTCTACCAAGGCTCTTGTGGGCATGCCTACGCTCAAATCCGGCGTTTCCTCCTTGTACTTGCGTATGTAGTTTTCTACACTTCGCATTCCTACAACAAGGAATCCGAGCTCTTCTCGGTCAACGTCAAATACCTCCCACCATTCACATTCTGGCATTTTGGCACCCACGTCCCGAGCTGCGTTGTATATAGCAGCCGTGGCCAACGCATGAGGTTGATGGGTAAGATACAACATTTGAGGAGAGAGAAGAGCCGAATTCAGATACTGGATGGCGCGCAGAGATATGATGGACTTGGGCTGCGCAAGGAAGTCGAGAGTCTGAAGGTAAGTAATTGCAAGCGGATGCGGTAATGAGACGTGTGTGTCGAACGAGAGGGTGTAAAGAATGCGAGCTTCAATGGCAAGGATACGAGTCTGAAAAGCATAGTAGTCTGCCTCAGGTACGTAGTACGACTTTGGGTCATTCTTCGGACTACCCCGAGTCTTTAAGAAGGACGAGTTCTCTGATAAGAGATAAGCGTAGACATTTGACATGTCGCGCGATGACCGGGGATGAGGTCCCATCTTGGCAACCAGATAGAGAGCTGCTGCAGATGTGTCCTTGAAGCACGAATTAGCACCGTTGAGTGTGATACAGAAAACCCCCTGAGACTGCTGATCTTACACTGAACTCGTTGGCCATGGGAGAGTCGACTAGCCAGTATCGTGCCAGTATAACGTTGGCTTGTGCTGTCACAGACTGGGGAAGCTCCAGGAGTTGACCAGCAGCTTGTGTGAGGCATTGCGCCGTGATAAAAATCGTATCTTGGAGATCTTGGGGTAGAGATGAGAAGGAAGATTTGTGGTATAGCTGAGATGTCGTTGCGAGAGGGTTCAAAAGATGTGCCATATCGGGTATAAGATGATCAAGTTGAAGGCTAATGTTTTGAAGAAGCGAAGGTTTGAGGTTTAACGAGTGGAGGCTGTGGACGCGCCTGGGAGCTCTAGAAAGCAACCCGCCTGTGGAGCCACTGCTGGAACAGAATTCAGTGGACCAGACCTCTCCCATGCAGTGGAACGAGCCGTTGACCCCTGTACCTGCTTCTGTATTTCAGGTTCATGTTGGGTATTTTGGTATTTGAACCTCCTTTCTGATGTAACGTACTGAATTTTTATATGCCTTCTGCGATATCTCCAAATCTATATCATGTTGGCGTTGCTGTGCTTCTGTGGCGTAACATTGGTGTCAGAAGTCAGTGTTATCACGACAGCTTCTTCCCGTCCTGCATATCCAGAGATGAAGCGGATGATTCTAAAAGCATGATCTGAACAAGTTCATAAACAAAAGGCAATACTGAGTTTCTTACTGTAGTTTTGTATCATGCCACCACTTCTATCTAGTAGTTATGCATCGCGTAACCATGACCGTGTAAGTGCAATGGTCATCTTCAACGATGCCATTGCAGCCAGTTTTGCATCTAACAAAACTGTAGAGTTATCTTGAGCACGTATCAGGCAGATATACGACCTTAGTACAAACACAAGTACAACCTGAAGATTATTCACAGCATCACACAATCAGATGCCTATCAATCAATGCCCAACTATTATACAATGCACAGTAATGATTGGCTTCCCTGCAACTTACCTAGACCAGGGCAGGCACGCGGGGAACCTGCATTTTGACAGGTACGTACCAAGCTGAACTTGAGCCGCTTTGCACTAAGCTAACCACCTACATATCACCACCACTTCACGACACGACGATATCGGAGCCGACTTACAGCACACGGCACAACAAACATATCCATCACCTCCTTTAAGATCCGCAGGATCTCCAGAATCCGATCTCCCTCACGATGAGCGCCTCTATCCCACCGTCTCCTGGTGAAGAAACACCAACTTTCGATCTCAACCTTCAGCACGGTCACAAAGATCTCGTGCAGGCCGTCGCATTCAACACATACGGCGATCGCTGCGCAACCGGCTCAGTAGATGGCAAGATTCGTGTCTTCAACCGCCACAAAGATGGCACATGGCGCCTTTGCGATACCTGGACCGCACATGGCGGAGAGATTTTGGAGGTAACGCAGCCCCCTTTACCCATGTCTCTTAGTATTTGCTGCTTTTGTGCCATCCTGTCGTACACGCACGCTGATTTTACATTACTCCTCTTTGCAGATTCAATGGCTTCCTGCTACCGTTTATCCCAACTTGATCGCCTCCCTCGGCATTGAAGGCTGGTTTCGCCTTTGGGCTGAGGATCCTTCTGCTGCACCTGGCCGGCGCTTTTGCACCGGACGTGCAGGTAATGGAAAGCCTGCATTTGATACACGATCCAACAAAGCTCCTTACCGGTCCTTCTCAATGAAACATGATGAAGAGACTCGGCATACTTACCTGGCACTCCTTGCGACAGACGGCCGTTTAACGGTGTACGAAAATGACCAACCCGAGAACCTTTCTGAATATAGATCCATCGACGAGTTCAGCGTTGCGCCAAAACCCAATAGAGGAGAAGAGCTTGCATTTCGTGTGCGATTTGACCCCAATCCAGAACCATGTTATACAGCTCTACGTGCTGGCGTACCCTCAGATGCCTTAGGTCTTGTGGTGGCTGCAATGGATGCTGTCAAAGTGTACCGATCGCGCGATATCGTTGCAACTTCTATAGGCGTCCAATCGACCCAAAAGGAGTTCTACCTCGCCGTTGAATTGACCGGCCATAGAGGCCTAGTACGGGACGTAGCGTGGGCGTCAGGGAATATCAGAGGCTACGATGTCATCGCTACGGCATGTCAAGACGGTTATGCGCGCGTCTTTCGCATTGAAACTCCATATTCAGAAGATGATGGCAAATCGTGGTCAGCGACCGATCTGCTACGGTCTGCGCCTCATGTGACGACAAGAGATTCTACACCACAAACAAGGACTAACGGAACTGCGACACCAACAGAAAAGCAGGCAGTAACACCACAGCTCCAGCCCTCTCACAGTTATCATCAACACCAACACCAACACCACCCATCTACCCTCAGCGCTAGTCTTGCAAAATCAGGGTCTCACAACGATCGGCAATGGTCAGGCCAGCCAGGCCAAGTCAAGCATAAGTTCCAAGAAATATCCAAACTTGATAATCACCGTACACCTGTGTGGCGTGTTGGCTTCGACGATGATGGCCAGATCCTGGGCAGCACGGGTGATGATGGGAGATTGCTATGCTATCGACAAACGCCTAATGGGGCATGGGCCAAGAGCTCAGAGTTAGCAGTGCAGAAAGCCCGCATGGCTGCTCCATGATACTTCAAGGTGCGAGAGCAGTAGATTCCAGCTTTCAAACAGACCCAACGTATAGTCAGGGCACTGTGAACAACCACATACCCACCCATGTTGTTATAAGGCTCACTGATCCCCGTCCACAACACTTTTGCAAGGTCGTGGGCCCTTCCACTAGCCAGGCTTAATGTGGTATGCGTGATGTGCCTTCTGCCTTTCTACGACTTCTCAAATATGGAGTGGGGCACGACAATTTTTGGGAAGAGACGTACCTTTCAGAATTGATTTGCCAAGATTAAAGAGAACCGTGACCTTGGCTATTGATCTGGAAGGGCGACACTTGACCAAACACCAAGTCAACATTGAGAGAACAGAAGGTTCCATCACTTTCTGTTCGACCAATGGGACCTTCTGTTCGGCCACATAATTTCTTGTCTGAGCAATGGTGTTCGATAGCAAACACTTTAAACATGTATAATTACAAGAGCCAACACAAGATCTACAGCAATGATAAGAGTGCCTTGTTGGACGTTCCGACCCATGGCAGATGGACATGCCACAACTTAGGTGTGCATGGATTAAATCATTACTCGAGCTGGTGTAGAGAGGTGCTGGCAATTCGCTAATGTTATTGTCGATTTTACCTCAAGCTCTATAATACACGGTAAATCCCAATCAATCTTATAAGTTTGAATAATCCTTATATAAGTATGATAGATTTATTCGAATAAATCATATCACTATGATGAATTAATGTTGATGTTTGTACCCCAGTGTTGCAGCGTTAACTAAGCATGGTTCTGAGCAAATCTACTCATATTCACTTTGAAATCCCAAAGAACGTATAGCACGATAGAAAGTGAAGCAATTTATGTTATTGCAGTATTGTTCGAGGTTATGCTATCCAAGTAACCCAATTTTGGTCGTGATAGGCTTTCGCTTGTATGATTTAACCATTCTCTTTTGGTATTCCTCAAAAAGCCTTTTGGCTATGTAATTCTAAAGCACAAAGAAACCCCCCAACGCCATTCGTTAGTCAAATTTATGATCTCGTGTTAAACAAACGTGATGTGCTTTTCTTCCTCCCAGGATAGATGTGACGTCCGAGCAACGGTCCATGTTTTGACATGTGATCCGCAGCTGACTGTTCACCCCACACCCCTTCAACGACATGCCATCAAAACACGGCACTTGTCATCTCCTTGGATAATGCACCTCACTCGATTATCTCTTCGTCTTCTCGTCGTTAAAATGATCATACCCCTAGGCAGCATCAGCACTAGCGGCAGGCTGTACAATCTTGGTGGCCTGAGAGCCAGCACGGATAATGCGCTGGCCAGCAGAGTCATTCATATATGTGACATCCTTGTTCTCGAACTGAGCACGCTTCCAGACTTCGACCTCGCAACCACCACGAAGGACACCAACTCGCATAGTAGATAGAAGGTTGTGGGCAGCGTTGGAGTGGAGGTAGACACCGCCGTTGAAGATGGCAGTAGCATCCTTTCCGATGGCAGAGTTGATAAGGGCCTTACCACCAGGGTGATCCTTAATAAAGTCGGTAACATCGTGGATAACACCGGCAATAGCGACAAGACCCTTTCCGGCCTTGGACTGAGCAACGAAGTCATCCCAGTCAACAACAGGCAGCTGCTCGAGGGGAATACCCCAGTCGAGGGTAGCACGCTTCTGGTCGAGCTTCTTCTGGAGCTGTTGAACACGGCCCTTCTCAATCTCGTTGGCACGGAACTCCTTCAGATCATAGGCGAGACCAAGCTTCTTCCAGAGGGCGATACTCCACTTGGTAGGGTCGTACTGCCACCACTCAATAGCGTTGCGGTAGTCTGAAGGGAACTCGTGATGGAAGTTGTGGTATCCCTCGCCAAGGGTGACGAGAGCGGTGATGACGTGGTCACGAGGAGAGTTGCGGTCGTCGAAAGGCTGGTCTCCAAGCCAATGGGCAAGAGAGTTGACACAGAAAGTTGCCTGCTGGACAAAGCAAATACGGAGGATACCAGCATAAACGAGACCGCCCCACCAATCACCCCAACCCAAGCCAGCGACTAGAGCAGGGAAGGCAAGAGCCATGAAAAGAACACACTTGATGTAGTTCTTGTGCTGCCAGACGACAATGGGATCCTCGTTGAGATCAGTAATATCGGTTCGGCCCTGGCGCTTCGGGTTCTGCTTCAGGATCATCCATCCCATGTGTGAGTACATGAAACCCTTGCGAACAGAGTAAGGGTCCTTGTCGGTGTCGGTATAACGGTGGTGAACACGGTGACCATACGACCACCATCGGATGGAGCCCTCAACGGCACCAGCGCCGACAGCAGCGAGGTAGATCTTAAGAGCCGTGGTGCCTTTGTAGGCAGAATGAGACCACATTCGATGGTATCCTGGACGTTGTCAGTGATGGTTCGGACCGGTACAAGTTTAGTGGCAGCGATGCCACAACATGGTTAAACCTACCGGCAGTGATACCGAGACCAGTGTGGACATAGTAAAAGACGGCCCAGAGGGCAGTCTTGAGTTGGAGGGGAACCCAGTAGGCAGAGATAAAGCCCATCAGAGGAACGAAAACAACAAGTGTTGTGTTGAGCCAGTTGATGTGCTGGGGCCAGTTGCTCCAAGTCATAGGAGTGTCGGCGATATGAACCTTGGGGACATCCTTCTTGGCAGCGCCAGATCGAAGAGGCACATAGTCCTTGGTGCCATCAGGAAATGGCGAGGCATTCTTGCCCGCAGCAGTAGCTGTCGCCATATCGATTGAATTGCCTGTTAGTCGTTTGGCGATGGCAAGTGTCTATTATCGAATCGAATATAGAAGTCCCAACACACGAGAACCACAAGTCGATGGTTGCTCGAAAGAGTGAAGGGTGAGACTGAACCTTTTTAGGATGTTGGATATCCTAAACAAAAGGTGAAGAGAGGATAGAGAGAGAAGGTTGATCGAACAGTTACGGTTGGGGCAGCGGGCTCTAAAAGGGCTTTATACTATCAGGCCCGCCCCGGAGCTGGGCGATGACTGAGGGTGGATTAGATGGGAAAGAGCAAGGGAAGCGGTCGGGACTGGGGGGGCGTGCAGTGGGTGTGGGAGGCGTGAGGCAAGTGGAGAGTAAAGAAGCGGAGGGTTCGAGGGTCTCTGCGGCGGTAGAGACACCAAACAGCACCTTTTAGTGAGGGGGCAAAGAAAAATACAAGCCCAAGGTGGAGCTCGGATAGACGCTTGACCCTTGCTTTGGCTGTGGCGGTAGATTCAAGGTTGGGAAGGACAGTTGCTGCGAATGGGGAAGGAAGATGGAAATGGAAATGAACTGGGGTTTGAGTGAATCGACATCGACCCTCAAGAGTCAGGAGGCAAATCAAAGGGAGCTAATTGCCGATATCAGATGACAACTGCAGAAAGCTCCTCCTAAAGCTTTATCTGGTTTGAGTTGGGGACACTCGAGTCTCGAGACACAAAGTTGGGGCAGACTTGTATTCTGTTGACGTTTAAACGGCCGATAAGTGCATCACGAATCAAGCTACGTCCCAATCTTGCGTACGACATCATGATGGCATCTGATGCTCGGCGGTTCATGTTTTGCTTGTGAAGATGGATGAGGACGAATAGCGAGTCCTCTTGCCTGGCTTTTTCCTTATCTTCCTTCCTTGATGATGAAGTGAGGGTTCAAGTGTTTCGTGCTGGAGGTTGAATCTAGCGGCTATGTCACACACCCCCGCCGTCTCTGCATGAACAAGGAGAGAAAATCCATTGGGGCGACCGGGAAGGAAAAAAAAGGCAACTACACAACCGATCATTTCACAGTCCGTCTCCTTCCGCACAGCAGTGCTTACATCGATCATGAATTCCAAGGGTTTCACTAATCAACAAGGGCATTAACTCGATCATCAGAACTTGCACATCGGGTAAAGCGAGACCATGGGTTAATAGTTACCTACCTACGTACTTATCGATGTTCTGGTCAGGCACTCCACTCTGATGATTCTAGATATATTAGTATGTTTCCCGATGTCGACGTCGATCAACTGTCGATTGACTATGATGTTGTTGTGTTGTATAAGTCCATGACCTTCTATCCACACTAATCAGCCCCTTCTGTGAAGTGAAACCTTAAGCCTGCAACAGTCATCAAATGCCATATTGCATTCAACATCTTACGATATCTCATCTTGCTCCCCGCCTCAATCTAGGTACCGAGATCTTCTATATGCCCTGTCATTTCAACGAAGAGAATGATGCCAGAAAACAGCCCACGATAGGGCCTCGTGTCAAAATGCTAATTCGCCGCACCGGATTCGACAATTAATGGCCAGTTGCTCGGACAGCTGGAAGGGATCCAAAGTGTTCGACGTCGAACTCGTTCCTCGAACACTTCCTCAACACTTACCCAGCAAGATGCTCTCCACCTCCTCCACCCCCAACAATTTTTGGCGGCTCCAATCACTATGGGGCTCGGCTACCGTTTGAGGCAAAGTCAAGCCGGAATCCCTGCCACCTGGCAAAAGAAGTACTCTCCAGCAATCATTTGCTGATGAGCTACCTACTACTACCTCTCATGTAAGCTACGGCACATTTCTTCTAGCCCTGCGAGAGGTAACGCGCCAAAGAAGCCGGTGCCTTCCATGCAGGGGTGAGCTCCCACAAGAAGCCCGGAGCCGCCTAGACTGACAAAGCCTGGGTGGCTGGATTCCAATTGACGATGAGTTTTGCTAGTGGGCTTTTCTCTTCTTCTTTTTACTGAAGCCCGAAAAGTGACAGCTCCACTGGTTCCTCCTTAGACCATTATTATAGCAGTCCGCGATAGTGGAGTGCATGGCATGACTGTGAAAAGCCTAAGAACGGTAGTCATTCATATCTAAAGCGTGTAGTTGGCAGATATCTCAGTTACCTACCACCTGCCTACTACCTATTGTGTTTCCAGGGGAGTTGCTATAAAACAGCAAAACATTACAGTCAGTCAGTACCACAAACATGCAAGACAACACAATACAATTACGTTGACAATTGGCAGTTGCAGTGGCGAATTTATCCCAACTGAGCCATCAACGTGCAAATCCCTCCAGTCGTTTTCACACCGGGAATGCCGAATTGACTCTGCGTACGACTTACAAGCCTGACTGTTGACGTACCTAGGCACGCACGGGCTCAGACACCGACAGATCTGATTATGGTTGCACAGATAGCAGCAACCGTACAGTCTTCTTAGTACAGTGTATATCTTGGTTGATACCCTCAAGTTCAGATAGGAACTCTTAGTCTGCAATAATGGCAATATTGCAACCTCGTCATATCCCGACAGCATCATGCCATATACAAACTGTAAACGGTTGGTCATAGACATCAGACCATTTTGAACTCCATCTTCTCTAATTGTTGAATCCTGTTCTGGCTACTAAGGGCTCATGAAGTTCTCTTCAGCATATCCCATCCGCATATCCAGCGAACCCATGCTCAATAAACCCCAGATTAAACGATACCTCGGCTCATTTGCTTCTTAACTGACACGATATTTTCATCAGGGTCTCGGTTTTTAGACTATCGGTTGCTTATTTACCCGCCTCAAAATGGAATTGTCGATTTCATGCTCTACCTTCTCGTTCCTTTGTCCCGACCTACGTACTACCCGACCGGTACCGTACAAGGGTTGTACGTAGTTTGACCAACCCTGGCTCGCTCCCCCAGAATCTCCCCAACAGAAACGAAAGAAGATCGGGCTCGCCAAGCCAAACGGTTCCACATTTGCCTCCAATCTATCCGTCCGGAGGTAAGCTCTGAGTTTGCCTTGTCCTCCCCGTCCAAAAATCAGGCAAGAAAAAGGCTGCCGTCGTCTACGAACTCACGTGATAGAAAGTTAACCAGTACGAATAAGGTCTCAAGCCGTTAGCTCCTCTGTTCAACCAAATGTTGGACTTTGTATGATACGTTCGTTAGCTTCAGGGCCGACAACACATAAAGAGCTATCTGCGGATCTCTATTTTCTCTTATCGTGAGTATAGATATTTACCATTGGTAAACCGATGTTATTCCACCTTAAAACCTTGCAATATGTTTCACGAGATTGTTCCAATTCATAAATACACCTATGAGTACAATAAACGCAACTAAAATTATCTCATCATCTCCCAAGAATTCGAAATTTGCACTAACTAATATATTCGCGCCCTATTATGCGTTACGCCTGTCACTTCCCCGCTAATACAAATGAGAATCCTATACTATGCTATCAAGGATGCAAATGGGTTCAAAGTCAACATTCATCAAACCATATCGTAGACGTTCATTATAGACCTAACGCAGACTTCGCTGCCTTAGGCTCTTCATCAATCTTCTGCTTTTCCGGGGCCGATTTGTCGTTATCGTGAGTAACTGGCTGTGATACTTCGACATTTGCTGAGGGTTTGGTGCCTGTGACATGGCTACCAGTCGTCTTCCCTTTCGATGTCTTGCTTGCTTCCGCAACTGTCACTGCCAAATCTTCTTTCTTGATACAGTCGATCGTAGTTTCGTAGGCATCAGGTACTGTGGACCCTTGCTTTTCTGCTTCGTCTTGCTCTGCTTTTCGCTCTGCTTTTTTGATAGATTCCTCTGACACCTTTTTTCCGTCTGCAGGTGTCTTCTGGAGGTCCTCTGATCTGCCCCCTTCTTGGAGCAATTGACTTTGTTTTTGGCTGTCGTAAATCTTGGGCAAATCGTCCAAGGTCTTTCGGTTGTTTTGGTCTGAGGCTTGCGTCTCCTTCTTTTCTTTTCTCCCAACAAATCCTGCCCGTTCCTCCGACGGACCAGCGATCGAGTGACCATCTGCGTCTTCTCTCATCCTAATTGCCTGATACATTCCTTGCGGGTTGTCTCTAACCACAGTATTGCTGTCCTCGGGACTTACATTTCCAGGTTTTGTCCTCTCAGTGATTGACTCTTGGTACGGTCTTTCAATATCATCCTCGCCGCTGCCTGTTCCCGTTATTCGATCTACGCGATCCTGATCAATTTTCCTGTCGGTTCTATCGTACGCTCCATTCTCCATATCTCCGCCACGGGTTGGACTTGGGGTCGAAGTTGAGGTAGCTGGTGTTCCCCTTTTCTCCAAAGTCGAATCGGGCGCTGTCAGAGCATCAGAATCAATCAATTCTCCTTTGTTGGCGATAGGCGTCTCATCAAGTGGTGTTCCATCAGGTCCCACATCGCTGTATGATGAAGGTATGTTTCTATTTGCTGCCCAAGCAGCAACATCGTACATGCCTCGTCGGGAGGTGCGGCCATCACAGTTGCTTGGCAGAGGGCTAGGGGGGGAGCGCCCACGTGTATAGTGGTACGGCTCGCACCTGATAGGGCTAGTATCTGCATAAGGTCGATTTACAAAAGACCAGTCTCTGGGGGGTTCTACTGTCGTGATGTCCGGGAGGTTTTCTGGATGGTAACCGTCGACAAGGTATTGTTGTAGAGTGTACCCTTCATCAACGGTAGACTCTGGCGGGTTTAGCTGTCCGCAAATTTCATTCTCCTCTGGCCGAGGGAACATCTCCAATAATACGGACGCCTGGAGCCGCATGCGTGGATCGTTACTCAAACAAACTTCCGCCATTTGTCGATACCAATCCGGGATGTTCACCTCAGGGCCAAGTATCAAGGGTCGTCCCTGTGCTTCTGGCTCGTCCTCTTGCGCTGCCAGAGCCCATAAAACCATGCCAAGCTGGTATAGATCTGACTTTACGCCGATATACATAGTGATGCGCTGGTTACTCTCAATGAGCGGTGTTGCTTCTGGAGGCTCCCAGCCTACTGGGCATCCCCTTCGGTTGATGTCGATAATTTTCGCGTCGCCATAACCGTCTATGACGATATTCGATAAGGTAAAGTCGCCTTGCACAAACCCTGATTCGTGAATGTCTGACAACCCTTCAACAATTTGCCGTGCCCATTTTTCTCTCGTTGCCCAAGGAAGATTGTAGTCACCATCTTTGCAATGCTCGTAAACGACATCTATAAGAGCTCCCTGATCTGCATAATTGATAAGGAGTCCCTTGACATGCTCGTCCTCATCGTCAACTACAACACCGTAGAAGTGGATGACATTGCGCGAGAATCGTAGAGCGTTGAGGGCGTTGATTTCATACAGGAACTCGTCGATGGTGTCAGGACTTGGGATTTCCTTCTTTATCAGGGTGTGGCCGTTGACATTGACTTTATAAACAAATCCGGACATGTGTGAATCAAAGACAATGTCTTTTTCTCGGACACGGCGACATCCCAGATGCTTAACTTGGGTAACAGTCGGGTATTGAATGATTTCCTACCAGCTATTAGCTCAAACCCAACAACTCCTCTGATGCCTACTTACATTACCGTCCTCGACCACATGTACATGAAGCCTCCCGTCAGTTGTTTGAAGCTTCAAATTGGTAACGGTGTCATAAAACTGTATATCCCGCAAGCTTTCCCGGATGGCCTCGTAAATCTTTGCACTTTTTTCTCGTTGATAATGCGTATGAATCAAGTCCATTTCCAGGGAATTAGGGGGCGCATCTCGGTAATCAAGCGATATTGTTACACGTCGCCAAAGATGATCACGCTCACGATACGTGACAAAGAACTTTTCTCTCCTTGACCGATCTCGGAAATGCATGCTAAGGTTTAATATCCATGTCTTTTCGAGCTCCTCATGAATCATGGCCTCGAACTGAGATGCCGAGATTGAATGAGTATCTGTAGTAGAAAGGTTATCTTGGACTGGGCACTCGTCGGCAAGGGTGACTTCATCATCTCGATGTAGAATTTTTTGGACGGAATCTTGAGGTGGCGGACCTCCAATAGCATCGACGGATATTGAAGGAATGAGTCGTGGTATTTCGTCCTGAGGAGAACCAAGGAAGCTTGGGGCGCTGACACGAGGATTGTTTGCTGGTCGAGAGGCTGATGGTGTTCGTTGCCTATATGAGCGCCGGTCCATGGAAACAGCTCGCTTTTCATCTGGAGTTGGATCGACTGGTGATAAGTTGGTTCTCCTTTCTGATATCTGGCGTTTGAAAGTCTGCGCACGAGGCAGTCCGGGCACAACCCTACGAGACATTCGACGAATATATCCGCCTTTGTTCAGGTCGCTTGGCTCTTCCTCATTTGGTGCGCCTTTAGTCTGTTCCAAAGGTTTCTGTAGAGCGGTATTGATACTTTGTCGTCCAAAGAGCTTACGGAAGAACCCTTGGGTACCAGATAGTGCAGTTGGCTGTGAATGAAGTGGTTGCGGTGGCTCGGACGGTACTACGCCGGCCTGGGCCATGGCCGCGGCAATGCGACTAGGTATGTACTGCTATGTTCGAGCACGACTAGCAATCGATATCGAAATCAGACCAAGTTGATGCGGCTAAAGAAGTAATGTTTTGGTGTTTGCAGAGTGGCGTGGACCCAATTGTAAGTCGAAGTTTACAACGATACATACACCACACTCGGGATTGGGCTTATAGAGTATGTTCTTGAAGAAACCAAATTTTGGAGCAGATAAGGGAAAGCAACTGCTGTCAAGAAAATATCCAAGAGAAAATTACACCAGGTGGCATATACCAGCCAGCAGGACGTACTGAGGTGAAAGGCCGCCAATCGAATTCAGAAATGCCACCAGATCGTCAGCGAAAGAAAGAGGTTTTCGGCAAGAGAAGTAGAAACAAGAACTTCTCGACTCGATTCGTTCAGGAACAAGTAAAGTAACCCTATGCTTTGGTCGGTACTTTGGCCTCGAGGAGGTTGGGATAATACAACGGTCGGTGAGAAGCGGGTCTTGCTTCTGAATAAGCGGTCGAACTCGCGGGGAATGATGCCGGAGACGCAAATAACATCAGTGCGCGAGGGAGCTTTAAAGTAACAACGAATTGTCGTGATCAGTAAGAAAATTTCTCCAGATGAGATGTAGTTGAAAAGCTTGAAGCAGCAGAAGCTCGTTGGAAATGGAGTTGTGATGAACGCCCTGTTGATATTCAATGGCAACGACGAGGTCCAGCGCCTAGAACAGGCGTCCCCATCAGCGGATGTGTGTGTGTGTGGGCTGAGTGGATAGCTGGCTCTTAGTCGCGGCGGGACGACACGGGGCCGGGCGGAGCGGGCAACGGAGGGGCTGAATTTCTGACGTTTGGGCTTCCATTTATTTGGGTTTCTCTCTAGAAGCCTGAGCCACACTAAAAACGTGGGATATCCCCCTGTTAAGAGTGAGCGTCCTGATGACGCTCTTGGGGCCGCCCTGCGAAAGTGCTGGATGTTAAGAATTGCAACGCATGTGTGCGACTGCTCACTTGGCTGCAAAGCCACCACTCACTTACTGCCCAAGCCCAAGTCTAAGCCTAAATCCAGGTGTCAGCGCAGGGCTGTGGTTGTACCTTGCCCCAGACTTGCCGAAGAGCACCAGGGGTTGTTGCTTGACTTAACGGCATTTGCGCATGGCTTTAGGCTCGGGCTCAGGCGTGGGTGTCATGGTTGTGTTCTATTCCTTCACCAAACTGGAAACTACACCCTCCAAAGCCAGTCAAGGGACTCTGCCAGGCGAGCAATGTCCACCCTGGAAAGTGTGTTATGCCATGTGCGGCTTGCAGAGTCATCCTTTCAAGAGAGACGGTGACGCTCGACGGCTTGCTAGTGGGGAACCACCGATGAGCTGGCCCCTTTCAGATGCCCTTGTCTCGTCCCATTCTATCGGCGCTAGACACGAGTTTGCATTTGCTTGAGCGCAGGGGAAGGCGGTGATGCATCGTTAGGCACGGAGAGAAAGTCTGGCTTCTGGTCGGGCACAAAGAGCTGCAACTTGCAAGCGGGTATTGAGATAACCGATGACCATCTCGTCGCGATGAACGAGAGAGTGCGCACTGCTCTAATGAGAATGGTAAGTGTCCTAAGTCTGGGCCATGAGGCAATCGCAACGTCGACTTCCTCTGGCAGATACGATGTAAAGTGTAGAAACGGGCGGAAGGTACAAAACAACGTGAACTTAAGTGAAGGAGCAACCATGATTATCAAGACCCACCCGAGCCCTTGCGCTCAGTAAATTAAGCACTATCTAGAAATTCGAACTTCCATATCTCACCATTGATCAAATATGGATGTTATCACCATCTACCGTGATGTTATCGTTGTTGCTTAACACCTGTCATGGAAAGCGGCTTACCCGAGACAGCGGCCCTAACAGCTTCATTTCACGGACCGAGTCACGACCACAGTTACACGCACGTTATTTGTGACCTATGCAGGGGCTAGTCAAGGGTGAACGAGGTATCAAGCAGTGCGTCGATAAAAGTGTGTGATTTTGAGCTGTTGACCTCAAAAACTCGGACCATAATAAGACGAATCATCCAGATGCACTAATACCATACGCAAACGATACCATCATCTACTCCTGAGCCAAGTAACTCGGTTTGGCTGACCATCACTCGTTAATTCGCCTGGTGCTTTGTTCCACTGCATCGAACGCAAGGTTATCCGATTGTTCCTACCACAAGGCGGACGCATAATAGCTAACAGCGTACGGATACCACGCCGGCATTCCAGTTACCAAACACACATGCTGCAGACCAGGAAAATGACGAGTTTAAGGCACTGCATAACATGTATCGAACCAATGGATACGTCAATGCAGATGCGAACCTACAGGGATAGTGTTATACTCAAAACCTATGCCTGGATCTCGAACAGGCTGAAATGGCATGCATCGCAGTACGGGCCCGAGTCCACATTTGCCATTGCCGTATCAGGATGCTGTTCAGAACTACAGACCCTCGATGGAGTCGAAGCTAAACGTCACGTTGCTTTCGTTTACCAACGATGATATGATATGCAATATCCCACCCATTTCAGACTTTCCAGTCACCAATTGTTCCGCAATGAGCAAATATGTGCCCAATGCAACTTCACAGGTCCAACTCGAGGTTCTCCAATTCGTCCACACGCTTTCAAGCGCCTCACTCAATAGGGAAATACCTAAGCTTGCCGAAGGTCCAGCCGGCTCGATTGGCTGGGCTTCTTCTCTCTCGTCGCGAATATCACACTGGTCACCTCACACAGGAATTTGAGGTGCTTTCAGCTTCACACGAACTGAGCTAGTACTGCGGCCGCGTCAGAAGCCCGATCCACTAGCCAAGATCCCCAAAGAGCCTTCCGTGGGGTCAGGCATGAGTGCAGCGAGAATGGCTAGCCAACCTCTAGAGCAATATTCAAGTGAGGCTACCTAGGCTTGACAGGTCGCCGGTTCGCCATGCAAGCAATGGGGCCACAACACCCTTCTGACATATGTATCAAGGGGCTCCCGGTGTCTTGGGTGCTTCCCTTTGGTGCCATCGACCCCTGGACGATGATTCAAGGATACCAGAGGTTTTTTGCATAACGAATTCAATGCGTTGAAACCGGGTCAGGGCATGGGGATATTGCAAAGTATTGTGGAAGCATTGGCGTGAGCATGTTGCGAGAGATGACTTCATATTGCTCCCTATCTGTCCTAAACTTAACTCCCCCAGCTAGGCTCGTCCCGTGCCTGGCTCCACAGATCCCGCACCGCCATGGACGAGATGAGATCTCAAGAGCCTTGGCCTAACCGAGGCTCGAACAAGGATCAGCTCATGGTAGCCAGTTGGGATATCCGCCACATATGACTTCTTGCTTCGAAGGGGTTGTGCTCCAAGAGACCTCACGAGTGGTTGATAAGAAAGACTCTGCATCCCGGCTTATGATCAATGGGATCATGGATGGACGATGTCCATCTCGGAAGCCCTACTAAAACTTCAAAGTAAGTACCTTACACCCTTAACTCGAGACTGCAACCACATTGCAGGCCTCGAACTCTGTTGCAAAGGTAACATCGTTCGCATACTATCGCCTGAACCCGATGATATTGCTTATGGATGCCATGTTCTACGGCGTCTCGGCTGATTAATGGAAATCAATTGCATTCCTATGAACACCTTTCGTATATGATCTCACACAATCATAGCCCTAGCCGCAGAGTGGGATGACGTCGTTTTCTTATGTGTGCAATTATACACGAAGGTGGCAACTACATGCTGTCTTGTATCGCCCACAAACAAACCACTAATGCATGCTTCTAATAGTACAATAACCACATAGTGGTAACAAAAAAGAGTAGGAGTCTTTATATCATTCATCTAATTTCTCACCCCATGCCCAAACGCCCCTCAAATCATGCTTTGCAATATTCCTCAGCGTCAACCCTCTAAGAGCTGGCACCCGGCGGCAGTTGCATAATTAGAACTCGTGAAGTAAGATGCTGTGTGCAGTTTACACCTAATCCTCCTCTTCAGCTGACTCGGGTTTGTCCTCCTTCTGCTGAGCCTTCCACTCGCAGATCTTGCACTTGTTGGCCTGGTCCTTGTCGAGGTCGGGGAAGACAATGTCAAAGACCTCAGGGTACCAGGCTACGGGGTGACCTTCAAGACCCTCCTTAATGTTCTACAAGTATGTGTCAATAAATATGTGCTACACAGTAAAAGTAGGGATACCAAATTAAAAGAAAAACATACCTCTGGTAGTTCTAGCCAGTCGGACATGTTGTCCTTGGGGAAGATGATAGTCTTGCAGCCAGCGCGTCGAGCAGCGACAGTCTTCTCACGGAGACCACCGATGCGCAACACCTTACCAGTGAGTGTAATCTCACCCGTCATGGCAACTGTAGGGTTGACAGGTGTTTCGAGAGCCAGGGAGAGCAGCGAAGTGGTCATGGTAATGCCAGCCGAAGGGCCATCCTTCGACACAGCACCGTCAGGGACATGCAGATGCATCTTCGCCTTGTCAAAGAAATGGTTGTCAGGGAATTGCTTGACCATGAATGACTTGGCGAAAGAATAAGCAATGGTGGTGGATTCCTTCATAACATTCTTGAGGTTACCAGTGATTTCAAGGTGGGGTCGCGTGGATGGTCGCAGTGGAGCCTGGAGGATAGACTCGATGTACATGGCGGCACCGCCGAGTTGTGTCCAAGCAAGACCCATTGAGACACCAGGAGGGCTGACTTCATAAAGACGGTCAGAGGTGAACACAGGGGGGCCGACGTAGTCAGTAAGGTTGTCCTTGTTAATAACGACGTGGACAGAATCTGGAACCTTGAGAGCCTTGCGGGGCTTCTCTGTGGCCGCGCCAGTCTCGTTGGAGCTGGACTCTTTGCCCTCAGTAGCCTCTTCAGACTTGTTCTTCTCGGCCTCCTCGAGAGCAGATTTACCTTCCTCCGTCAAGGCCTCCTCTTCAGGGAGAACCTCCTCCCCAAGCTCCTGGACGATCTTGAGAGCGGACTTTCGGTAGACCTTCTCTATCTGCTTCTTGAGGTTTCGCACGCCGGACTCGCGACAATATGACTTGATGAGCTCTTCAACCGCCTCCTCACTCAAGGTGACGTCAGCGTTCTGGAGTCCAGCAGTCTCCTTGGCGGCAGGAGCCAGATATCGCTGAGCAATGGCCATCTTTTCGTCAGCAACGTAACCGGAAAGTGTGATGAGCTCCATTCGGTCAAGTAGGGGTCGGGGAATGGTATCTGTCATGTTGGCAGTGCACACAAACAAGACTTTGGATAGATCGACGGGTACATCCATGTAATGATCCAAGAAAGAGCTGTTCTGCTCGGGGTCAAGCAGCTCCAGCAAAGCCGACGAAGGATCACCCTGATAGCCTCGGCCAATCTTGTCGATTTCATCGATCAAGATAAGAGGATTCTCAGTCTGGCATTTCTTCAGGGCCTGAATCATGCGACCAGGGAGGGCACCAACATAAGTTCTCCGGTGGCCCTTGATCTCAGCAACATCTGTAAGGCCACCAACACTGAATCGGTAGTACTCACGATTAAGAGCACGGGCAATCGACTTTCCAATACTTGTCTTTCCTACGCCAGGAGGTCCGACGAAGCAGAGAATTTTACCCTCAACCGTGCCCCGAAGCTTGCCGACAGCGATGAACTCCAGAATGCGATCCTTGACATCCTTAAGACCGTGATGGTCCTCATCTAGGATCTTAACAGCGTTGGGGATGCCGAAGTTCTCGGCGCTCCTCCTTCCCCAAGGTATTTGCGTGAGCCAGTCCAAGTAATTCCTCGTTACGTTAAACTCGGAAGCAGCTGTTTCGAGGTGAGCAAGCTTGTTAAGTTCCTCATCGAAGACCTTGCGAACAGCCTCAGGCATAGCGAGGTTGTTGGCCTTCTCCTTGAACTTTTCGACCAACTTGTCCTTGCCATCGGACTCGAGGCCAAGCTCACGACGGATACCCTTCATTTGTTCCATGAGCCAATACTCTCGCTGTCTCTTGCTGATCTTATTCTCAACATCCTTACTGATCTTGGACTGTAGCTGAGCGTTCATAAGCTCCTTCTTTAGCACCACAAGAGCCTTCTGCATCCTCTCCTCGACATTGAGGCATCCAAGCACCTCTTGCAGTTCCTTCTGCTCGCCTGATGACACCGCAGCGGCGAAATCAGCAAGCTTGGCAGGTTCTGAGGTGACGTTTCCAGTGGATTGGCTCATAGAGAAGGTAGAAATTTGATCTCGGAAAAGGTTGTTCATTGTGGCAACTTCTTTAAAGACGTTGACGATCTCGTTGGTAACGGCACGGATAACAGGGCTCTTGGGGTCGTAGGGCTCGTCAACAAGGTTCTCGACATTGACCAGACTAACGGGGTATCTCTTGAGGAATGATGTTGGCTCGTACTTCTCGGCAACCTGATCCGGCTTCTTCTCAACAGCGCTCTCCTCAAAGCTGGCAACAACATCACCCTTCTTTTCAGGAGTAGCTTCCTCCTCAGTAGGCTTTTGTGGAACCGGTTCGGGGACCGGTTCAGTCTTGGGGTCGGTCTTCTTAGCAGCATCTTGGCCACCGGGGGGTAGTAGACTAGACAACTTAATACGGCGATGGGGGTAAAGGATGGCAGTCAAGGCACCTTCTTGGCCGTGAATGGGAAAAGCACTGGTGATCTGGGCAAATACACCAACGTCATAGACGTCGTCAGGGTTCCGGATCACATCCTCATCTTCGTTCTCGTCCTTGAACAAGAAGGCACCAACATAAGGTTGACCACGCTTGATCGACTCAGTAATTGCATTTGCCACCTCGGGATCCTTGATGGTAATCGCCTTATAGAAGCCTGGGAAAAGCGGTCTTCGGGCAATCGGGATAGCTAGAACCTGAGGGTAGACTTCGGGGACGACAGGCTTCTGTAGGGCCTTCTCGGAGGAAGACTTCCGACCACGACGACCTCCGTCACCACCAGAGTTGTCGCCGCCAGATCCAGAGCCAGCGCCACCGGCGGCACTTCCTGTCTTTCCATCTTGCGACTGACTACCGCTATCATTCTTTCCAGACCCAGGTGAGTCGGGGCCTGGATTCTTCGACTCAGCCAATACTGATCCGTCGCCTTCCTTGCGCTTGTTCTCAATGTTGGCCTGGGCCTCCTCCTCGGACAAAGGCTCGGTCAATGGCTCTATTGCGGACTCGAAGAAGCCCTTGTCCTTATTGTCCTTCTCCTTGGCGACTCGGGCGGATGTGGAAAAAGCGGCAGCGACAAGCCGCGGCTTAATGACTGGAAGCCGGCGACCGCAGATGTGATGGTTGCGGTAGGCGGGAGAAGAAGTCCATCGAGCAGCGGTTGCTTCAGCAGATGCCCTCGATGCGTGTACGAGAGAGCGCTCGAGGACAAGGCGTCCTGAGAGGCGTGAACGGGGAATCATGGTTGGTGATGCGATGCGATGCGATACTCCAGAGCGAGAACGGAGCTAGAGAGCTAGGATCGGAGAGGAGAGAGGAGGTGGAAGCTCCCCGCGGTGGGTTAGCTCGTGATGAAACAAATGAACAATTAAGAAAGAGTAATTATGTGTTTACAAAAAGAAAGAAAACTTGGGGTTGACAAAGCTATTCGTGTTGGTTGACAAGGTTAATGCAGGCCGCAATTGTCCGCATCACCGTTTGGTGGAGGCGACTTAATAATCCGATATCGAATTATGACTATGGCGACGTCGGGCGGATTTAACGACATCATCCAAAATTTCGAGTCAAGCAGTTTCTAAGACGTTCTGTGCTAGCGTTCTAATAGATTAATCTTTGTCAGCGCCCGACCAGTTGGACCCCACTATCGGCTGTTGCGACAGCCATCAATACTTCCTACCTATCATTGTTGTATTAGAATATTCAACTACCGATGCTCCCGTGCCTCATTCAATTGCCAGATTCGATATATAAATCATTGCTGTCTCTTATACGAGTGTAATCATCACTTTAGTAGTTATTTACCTTGTTGGATATACCCCAATTGATCATCATGGTTTGAACTACATATCAAGTTGTCATCGATCGGCACACTTCAATAGTGCAAAGATGCATTAGGCAACATAAGTCTAGCATACGTTAATCAGAACACGATGAATTACTGTCTGTCCACTAGTGTACTTAAGCCTGCTCTCTATCATGACAATTCTACGTAGCATTATTTCAACGGTTGGAATGGTTATTCAGGTCACAGGAGAATCTGAAAGGATCAACTATGGCAGCAAGAAAGATACGACATTTGTTCCACACAGGCTTGCTGTCAACAACAATATACATCCGGACTCTTTTTGGACACCACTGTGTCCCAATGTCGTTGCAGTTGTTGTGTTCCGGGTCATCATATGCTCGGAAATCTTCGAAAATGAAGGCATGTCTCTGATGGGATCCAAGCTCATGCTTCAGTTCACTATTTATACACATCATTGACCGATAGAACCCCCAATCACGAGTGACACATGTGTTGGCGTTCAAGGCAGGCAATCCCGTTGACTTCTCGATTACTTTGTACAAAATCAGGCATCTAATCATCCCAGACAGCGGCTTTGGCCTTTTCAACCTCGGCCTGTCGCTTTCTTTCCTCTTCCCGATCTTGCTCTCTTCTTTTCTTTTCTTGTTCACGTACACTCTTTTGATACGCCCTTTGCTCCTCCGTCTGCTTGGGTGCCTTGAGGCCTAGCCCAGCAGCTATCATACGCCGAGCAACAGCGTCCGTCTTCTCCGGCCGCCGATCCGGGTCGGCACCAGCTCGGGGGCCGGGGATACCTACGGGTGGTGTCCAAGGTAAGCCATCAACGGGTGACATGGGTGTCGGAGGTGGTGGTGCAGGCGTTGCGCTGGGCGTGGGTTCGTTTGACTCAGCCGCGGGCTCGGGCTCAGAGTCAGAATCAGAGTCTTCCCATGAATCTGCGACGACCTTCTTTGCCTTTGATTTTTTTGCTGCAGGCTTAGAAGTCGTCTTCAAAGATTGCTCCCTTGCGTTGAGGGATAAACCCTTGAGCGAAGCTGAAACGTTTTGATCTTCCGACATAGCCAGGCTTGTTCTGTTTGGAGGCGTGTTCCAAGCTATTTGTGCACGGCGAGTGGGCAACGAATGCGCAATTGCGATTGTATGAATTTATTTGAAGTAAAGAGGCAGTAAGGTAGTAGAAGAAGCATAGAAACCTGAATTCGTTTGGAAGTTGGAAAACAACCAATGTAGTTGGAGGTTGTTAGTCTACCGGGCTTGGCTTTGCGGAGAACTGTAGGGTAGGCATGTCGATCTGGAGACAATATTTCCAAACGTCAGTCACACAGAACCAAAATGGTATCAATCGTCCATCTGGGGCAATCCTGGAGACTCACTTGCTGGTCAGCTTCTACTTGCTAACTATACTCATCACGATCAATGGCTTGTATCCACAGCACGATCAAGCTCACACAAGAGGCACAAAATATACGGAAATAAAGCTTTGTGTATCGAGCATTCGCGGCTGAACCGCAGGTATCATTGTCATTCAATCTCGTTTTGCTCAGAGGCAATGCTCTCAACTTTCTTTTATCACCACTCACTGAAAATGCTTGACATGGCGCCGCTTACGTGATGGGCTATTTCCAAAAGCAGTGAGTAATCCATTTGCCATATGCAGTCCTCGCATGAAAATCATGCCTTTCTTTTGCATGGCAACCAAAACGACCCTGCATTTGACTCCGTGTATAAGTCATATTCTTTTCGAAGGCCAATTTCCCTTCTTGTTTTCATCGACAGTGGTATCTCTCCTTCACAAACATCCTTCATGTCCCAAAAAAAATCCATCTCAATCGGCAACCGGGGGTATTCTTCGTTTTTTTGTGGCCTCAGCTTTTCGTTACATGACTGGGTATAGAGAGTGGACGTCAAGTCATCAAAAGAGAACCCCCAATTCAATGTAAACAGAGGGGGTAAGTAAAAAATCAACATAAACAACAAACAATAAAGCACTCAAACACAAATGAGGCAACCCAAACATGACAAGACGTAAACCGACCGATGCAGAAGTCGATGTTCCAGGGTATTTTTACGCCAGGGTATATCCAGCCGGGGTATTTGCATGTAGAGGTTCTAACACGGGGGAATCTAACGGAAAGGCCCAATAGGGGCGGGGTATCCAGAATTCATAGAATGAGAAGTGGAAGGGCGCCCGCTGTCGCCGGACGCGCGGGTGCTGTGGCGAGGAGTGACGTCGCCAGGTTGAGGGATGGACAACTTATTGTCCATGTGAGTGCCAAAGGTTCGGGGGGCCCAAGGATTATCATCGTCAGGGAGGTTCACTCCACTGTCGTTCCATGGGTTTCGGTCAGCGTTGAAGCTGCGAGTAGATTCAATTGAGATGAGTGACGACTTGGAGACGTTGCTTGAACCCTTGAAAAAGTTGTTGTTGCCAGAATGGGAGCTGTTCTTTCTACGGTCCAAGAAAGACGAGATCGATGTCATGCTGCCCGGCTTTCGAAGACGATCAAGAATGCTGCTTCGCTCACGGGCAACTTCATCACCGAAACCAGTTTTGATGGGGGAGTCAGCAGCGATAGGTGCGGGAGCGTGCTGTAGGAGCTTAGAGTCGAAATACTGCAGGGAGTCTTCAAATGAGTCTGACTTGGGACGAGGGAGAGCGCCTTTCACAACGTTGATCTCAGCCCCAGAAGTTGCGAATTGAGACTGGATGAACTCCATAGCATCACGGAGGCCGCCGGCGTTGTTACGGGTGAATCCCCAAAGAAGAGTGATCGTGGGTTCACCATTCTCAGTAAGTTCGTCAGGGTTCTGGCGAACACTGAGCTCAACCTCGTGCTGGCTTTTAAGCTTCGGTACGAGGTCATGGGCGAACTCAGGAGATTCGAGGAACTTAACCAATTCAGGGGTCCTGGCAAGAACGAGCTCATGCTTGTCAGGGACCATGCCCAGAAACTCATCGACGCAATGAGGGACTTGCCACTGAGGTCCATTGACAGTTACCTCATCGCTGGCCTGCTCAGTGCTGGGGAAATTGATCTTGCAGTTATATTTCTGTTCGAGGTCATCGATCTCAGGAAGTCTTGCAATAAGCTGGCGGTGATAGAGACGGTCAACGCTGACAATTTGAGATGTGTACTCGGAATCCTATTGATTTTTTATTAGTATTGAACTGGCTAATGAATAAGCATTGACACCTACAGCACGATCAACCATCTCCAAAATCTCGTTTTTGACAGCGTCAAGGTTTTGGGCATTGCGAGCTGGTGTACGGCAGATAACATTGTCAACTTTGATGTCATCGTCTTCTCGACCCATACCTCCTAAAGTAAGGTTAGTCAAAGTTGAACGGTTTTAGGCATATGAAAACCTTACCCCTGTCCATGGCATTTGAGAACTTGACGAAGACCGAATGCTTCTTCATAATACGCTGAATGTGTTGTCCACCGATGCCGATGATACGCTTGTGGTACTGATCAGGTACATGGAACGAGATAGATGCTGGCATTTCTTGCTCTACAAGCGTGAGGCCCTGCTTCATGGATTCGTAAGTAGCTGCCATGACATCAATGTTGAAATTGTACTCGTTGAAGCCATCGAATATAATCTGAACATTGCTCTGCCCCATAATCTTGTTAATTTTGCCGTTCTTCTTGCCGCTGACAAATTCTTTATGCTCGTTGGCAAGTTCAATTTTGACGCGGATCTGATACTGAGACTGTGAAGCAAACTTCATCTCCGAAATGACTTGAAGAGCAGACTTGACTGCATCATCAGAGCCGGTGACAGTGAAGCTAAGCTTGTCGAAGCAAAGATCGGCATCAGAGTTGGCGCAAATATCAACGAGCATGTTCTTGACATCGTTGGGGCTGGGGAACTGTCTGGCGTCCGCGTGCTGAATGAACCAGCCCGCACTGTAAAATTGGCCAGCCTTAACTATCATTAGCGAAAGAAGGAAATTTAACACAGGATTACTCACCAACGACATGATCTCCCGCACAGTTCTCTCAACGTGAAGACCTTCGCTACCTTGGACTCTGACCATGTTGCGCTGACTGGCCAGAGGAGGGAACAATATGAATGTACCGTTGGCTTCGAGAATCTTGCGAACTTTGTCGAGACGACAGAGCAGGATACTGTCGATCTTGGCAGCGGGAATGCTCACATCCTTAACGTAGAGCCTGATGCGCTGGACAGTCTCGTGAAGTTTCTGTTTAGCCAGTTCGATAGCCTGAGGTGTTTCACCGGTAATGAAAATATCGTTCGGATCTCGGCGGGTAGCCTTTGGAGGGCAGTAGCGATACATTGTCGAGAACGGAGGTGGGAAGTAGATAGCAGTTCCAGTGGATGATTCGATGAGCTTGATATTCTTACGATGTCGGCCACAAACAAGTTGGTGGCAGGAAACATCAAGCTGAGTGCCATCGACGATACGACCGAGCTGTAAGAGCGTTAGAGACACGAACAAACGGATATTGAGCAGGAAGTGGTACCAGAGTATCGATATGGATCAAGACACGAGCCTTTGCGTGCTCAGATGACAAAATATCACCGTAGATAGCAACTCTCCATCGCTGATCCATACGTAATTCAGCATCACCAGTCATACCATCAACGACGGGTGTCAGTTTGGGGCCGAGAAGAAAGATATCAACGCCGCAGAAGCTCGAGATGTAATCAAGGGTATCAGTAACAGGCTTCTTGAGCACACCAGCGTTGAGGTCGCAGACCAGTTGACCATCAATGTCAATTGTGGTACAACGCTACGAGAAATGTCAGAGATGAGTTCTAAATCGCGGAGAAAGGGCCTGGTGTAGAATCACCAGAACATACAAGGGAAATGGGGGTATCATTCAAAATAGTCTCTCGGCTCTTGTGGACCAGCTCTGGAGAGCCCGAGAGACAAACAGTAGCGACCTGCTGGCCTTTGCCGTTCTTGGGCATTGTTGATAGAACGTAGGCCTCGACAGGTAGGGGCCCGTTAGTGATCTCCTGGCACATCCGGTGCAGGTTGTTGAGATTCTGAACATGAACTGGCAACTTATGAATCTGGACGTCGTCCGGCGCGTCCTCAGGGTGCGTCCATCGCAAGACAGCGTCGGTAGTCGCATGAAGAATATCCTCAGTATCGGGGCCGGCGAGGTCGGAAGCGAATGGAATGTTGAACGAGTAGAGAATCGTGGCGTCGGCGGCTTGAGGGGACGCCATGGACTGGCCGGTCTGAGCGGCATTCTTGGGATGGTTGAGGGCATTCATGGGCATATTCGGACGACCCATTCCAAAATTGGGTGCCATTCTTTCCGACCAGTGACGCATGTTTGCCAACTTATTCATGATGGGGGAGTGGAAAAGTTGTGTCGTAGGTATTGTCGTCGTCCGGATCGTGGGCGGCGACGGTCGGCCAAGGTGGAGGAGGCTGGACGGAAGAGGACGCCGGAGGTGGAGAAGGTCGGGAGAAGAGAATACAAAGATGCGATGCGAGAGGGGACTGTAAAGAGAACCGAAAGGGAAAAGGGTATCGAACAAGCTTGGGCAAGAAATGGTTGGGGGAAGGGGGATAAGAGCAAGGGGAAGGAAAGAGAGATGGTGGTATTTGTGAGCTCTTTCCACGTCTGACGAGGGAGGAAGGGAGAGAGAGAGAGGTTAGGTTGACTGAGGTGAGGTAAGGTGAGGTGAGGGAAGTGGAAGGGGAGAATGGAAAGTGGAACCTAGCGTAAATGGAAAAGCGCAAGAAGGACGTCAAGTCAGATCAATTCAAACCAGTATGGAGGTGGAGTGAGTGAGGTAGGTACGGAGTACTTCTTGCACCGGCCCTGCTCGAGGTCAGATCAAGGTCGCTGCGAGGCAGGTACAGCTGTTAGTGCCTATCCGTCCTACCGTAAACTTACCTGTGCCGTAGCTGGGATCCGCTGAACTAATGCCGCTGGGATGGAATCTCAACCCATTATCTACAGTTACACGGATACAAAGTCAAGCGCGGGTAAAAGCTCAGAGTTAAACTGAGACCTCAGCAAAGCTAATAGAACGACATCCCATGCGTCTCACCCACGGTACATGCCATTATGAGAAGAAAGTCCCTCAGAATGGTGGTCACTCCATCGTACTACTCCAGGGCTCTGATAAGAACAGCCACAATGAACCACCACTGACCATCCATCGGCCATCCCTGACTGCCCTGGAACTGAGAGAAGTTTCAATCATGCAGATCATTCAACTTTGCCAAATATTCAAATTCCACTGAGCCCCCTTCCCCAGGTACCACACAAGCTTCGATCGTCATAACAGCTCATATTCCTTAGCAATGACAAGATATCAATAAACCAAAACACAACTCTTAGCCCTCGGTCACATTGTTTCGGTCGCCTTCGAATACCACATCTTAGGGCATGGATGTTTTCAAGGCGGTGGGGACCATCAGCCCAGGCTAAGGAGGAGCCTCCTGCGGACCACGCACTCACGAATAGGCATAAACAACATCATCCGCGGAACGCTACCTATGCACAACCGGGTGCGTTCCAGCGGCTTTGGCATGAAGATTTAGGGACTTCGGCAAAAAGCACAGCAAGTCCTCCGGAACGCCGCCTTTATTGTGGAGGAACTCGGCCAAGACACAAAGTATGGATACTCTGCACATCGCCCAACTCAAGCTTTTCTAGAGTACCGTTGTTGTGAAGACTTACTTTGAGAGAACTTGGACACAGGACTATTGCTGCATTATGATGGAGTCGTCTCCGCCAACTGCCACCCACTCAAGTCTGTCGTTGAGGGCAGCTACGTAAACCCATATTTTTGCATCATACCCAGGAATCAGAACACATACATGGTCATTCATCGTGTTAGAACTGCCACAATAACCTCAAGATGCTAAGAGAAAATACTGCGAATCAACCCTTCAGCTGTATCTCGCTTCGCAGCGGACCTGGCCCAAGGTTTGATCACACGGCGTCCCCACACACGGCAGGGCCTTCGTTTGGTATCTGTGTGACTTGTCCATCTGCGAACAAGGGAGCTGATTCGAGGGCAGACCCATGCAAACCAGTTCCTCACCAAGAGTCCGGCACAGGCTCAGCCACTAGTAACTCGTCACAGAATACATCAGTCAGAGTCCCTGCTCAACCACACTACAAAATAGCGAAATGTACCCAGCTGAGGAGAAACAAGAATGATAATAGTCCTGACCTTTGGATTTCGACAAGGTGAAGTCCTGTTCTTATGAAGGGAGCTGACATTCTTGAAATTGCATGTGACGTAATGGGTCTAGATTGCTGGGTATGCGCATATACGCGTCCTTGCATGTTTGTTAATTGCTTTCATTTCCTTTACTTCAGTTTCTGTGGCTTACCGCGTCTGCATGATTATCACGAGCCATGCTACTCTCTCTGACTAACTGGGCAATCTAGCCTTCTCACACTACCCATCCTACTCAACGCCCCAGACCTCGTTGTACTGCTGCAGTATGTGCTGTTACTCCCTGATGATATGCACAACATTCGTATGATCAACAGAAAAGTCATTGTTAGAAGCAATTGATCAATTGTTTTGGGGATTGACCAGAAGGGACATGTGAGATCTGCCATGTCTCAAAAACCCATATCTGCACGCTAGGCTCGTGATGTTTGCACTGACCTCCAGGGTCCTTGCATAACCCGACTGGCCAGGCAATTGGATCCAGCCTCTCAGCTGTTGGTGGGCTCGGCAGAGTCCTCAGAGACTGCCACGACAGTATGATTCTTGCAATCTGTAACGGATATCTCCGCCGCCTAACAGACGTCTTGGGATAGCTCTGCTTAGTATGGCCACATATAGAAGACCCCGGGATGCTGCCAGCCACTTGAATCAGACCGAACAGCATTCATTCATTAACATCGAGCGGTCTGTCATATAATCGTAACTGGACAAAGTGACGACAAAGAGCGCTCGTTTCGAGTAGCGCCTTTTACAGAAGCAATTTTATTGTTAATCGACAGCACTATCTACCCCTCACTTGACTTTGTCCTGATAGTTCGCTGTGTTGGAGCTCTTGGCATATTTGAAAATATCCTTGAAAGCGACAGCCAACCTGATATCCATCATTGAGAACTTTACGACCAGTCGCGTCAGCCAATCCAAGTTTATATATTTGACTAGATTGATAGGTACAGAGTATGTACGAACGACTGTTCAGATTCTCTGATGAAAATCATCCACAGAAACGAAAGTCAGTTGGCATGTAAATAACCTTCATACGTCATTAATTATATTAATGCGCCTATTTAATACTAAATTACTTGTGCCCGTCACTTTTAGTATCGAGTGGTTGCCTTATTTGAACTTGCTTAACGATATACCTCTCTCCTTGCATCATCCGCATAAACGATTTCCTGTGTTGCTCCTCGCGGCCGCTCAATGAAGGCAATCTCTTCCTCTCCCCTTGTCGGTTGGTTATAGTATCGCTCCACCGGTCGTGTGCTGTACTCTGGTCTCACAGCAGGTTGCTCCGCAGTCAAGGCACCATATTCCCGCCCATAAGGCTGCGCAGCCTCACGGCGATTCTCCGGGTGAACACTAGCTGCATACTGACGTACGGGCGGCTCGGGTCGCACGCTCTGCACCCGGCCGTAGTCCCGGGCCACTTCATAGCGAACAGGCTCCGTTGGTCGGACGCTGGCCGGCCTTGTAATATATTCCCTTGTCCCGTCTTCCATACGGCGTCGTTCAGGAGGTGCCATTACTTCAACGAATTCCCCTAAGGGACCCATCGGCCGCGACACATGCTCGTGTGGGCGCTGGTCCCTATAGTCTTGCGAGATGTACTCGGGCTGTGTAACAACCCGCCTGGGCATATACGATGGCGATCGTCTCTGATACAATGCTCCTGCTCCTTCGTACGTTTCCATCCGTTGCGGTCTTGGAGGCGGGGCTCGTTCGTAAATGATCTCAGGTTCACCAGATCGAGCCGGAGGGGCAGCGGACTGCCGAATGATTGTCGAACGCGGTGGCTCGATATACTCACGTCCAAAAGCATCTACAATGATTCGAGTGGGCGCCGGTCTATGGGGTGTCATGAAAACATCGCCTTCAGACCTGAGAGTGGCAGGCGATGCTTCATGTGGCCCCGTATAGGGCCACGACGGACGCTGATAACCGTCGTTGGGTCGAACTTGGGAATTCGCTGTTCCACCAACAGATTGTCTCTGAGGGTGGGTGGGAATGAGCGGGGATTGTTCAATGGCGTAATGCCCACTAGGGCCATACGGATCATCGGCATATTCTCTCCTATAAATCGTACCTGCGGGTACAGCAGTACTTGCCGCCCGGTGAGAAGAAAAGCCTACCCTTTCATAACCTATCGGCATTCGACTATCTCTTTCTGGGCGGTGATAGAGAGGCTCCGGAGGATAGTGACCCGGTAGGGACTCGTACCGGACTTCTTCGTAACCAGGGTCATCTGGCTGTTGCTGAGTGTACCTTTGACGTTTATTGGGGCGTATATAGGATGGAGCATTCATAGGAGATGGAGATCGTGGCTCTGCCTTGATATAAGGAACTGGTTCGGCCTCTGGCGCTTGCCTGTCAGCCTTTCTCTTCTTCTTCTTTGCTTTCCGCTTGTCAGCTAATTTCCCCCCTTGGGGCGAGCTTTCAGGACTGGTCACAGAAATCGGCTCATTTCTGAGAGCGGCAACTTGGGCGGGGGTACCCGTAGACGATGTTGATGTCGCTTCGGCATTCATGGGTTGCCGTCTGGCAATTCTCAATGGTGATGCCTGCGCGTGTTGAGGAGATCGTTCGTGCGCTCTTATGAGAGGAGAAGGAGGGCGGCTATCAATACAGTCTGGCTGTCGAGCGGTCGATCCATAATCACCCCGACGCCTATCAATTTCCAAATTGATGGAGCTCTGTCCAGATAAAGTCTTGCCTCCATTGTAAGCGGGTATGCCAGGGGCTGGCCCGGACCGTGGAATGCTATTGATGCTCGAAGCACTAGCAAGAGTTGCTACACTCGAGATAGCCTGTTGGGGCATAGAGAGGTTAGACTCATAAGAATCCAGATGGACTGGCTCAGGATCAGTCGGGCGATTTCGTGAAATCGTGGCATTGTGGTAGTTTATTGGCGGTTGTGGCTCCACGTCGGGTACTCGTGCCTCTTCGGATTCATTACGAACTCTGGAAGTCAAAACAGGGGACGGTGTGTTGTGTTGCGACGAGTAGAAAGTGTTGTCGTCAAAGGAATCACTTGCATTGTCAAGATTAGTAGCATCGGCAGTAGGACAGGTAGTGTCGGGTCCGGTACTGCTTTCGACAAGTGTTAAAGCTTTTGACAAAACCTGATTAAGATCGAAGTCAAGAACAGGCTCTCCTTGAGCTACACTCTTGGAAATAACCCGTCTCTGATCAACCTCATCTCTTAGAGCCCGTTCTAGCTTCTGTCTTTGTAGTTGCAACTCTGCTTTAACCAAATCGTCAGACTTCTCTAGGAAGATAGGATTGATCTCGGTAGATCCACTCCCATACGGCTTGCTGCTCTTCGTGATGCTAGATGGAGCTATAGCAGACGCGTCTGCTTGCTGCTCTTTTGCGGTAGCATACGGTTGCTTGCCCGTCTGGTTGGCCGGAACGCCATTTTGGATGGGAATATCTATCGGATGAATGGAGGATTGTGCGGATGCAATCAGGTTAGAAGGAGGCTTGATGGTAGGATGCCCACCAGAGAGGATAGCAGCTTGGAAGCGCACAATCTTCTCGTACTGCTGGATGCGATGACGCTGGTTCTCAGTCAAACCAGACAGTTCATTGCCGCTAATAAGATGAGCCTCCACGGCAATATCCTGTGCCATATTGGCAACGAGCGAAGTATACACGTCGCGTCACCAGGTGACACCAAGCAAGGGAAGCAAAAATAGGACCAACTCCGCGTTAACTCAGATATTTGAGTAAGTGATGAGCCTGACAGACAACGCCACACTTGATGATTTATATTGCGGACCAATAAATCACTTTTTGGTCAAATGCCAGTCGATGATTTTGGGTTGTTCAAAAAACCGTCGTTTCTCATCGAGAAAGTGCGAAGGTCTAGGTCTGGGTCTGTGCAGGACAACACAAGTAGGGGCCCGGGCAGTCACATCAACTCGATCGACGAGACGCGGCAAGGCAAACAATTTAGGCGGTGTGGGCGGCAGAATCCTCCACCCCACGCTCCAGGGACTTGAGATCGCCAGCAGGAGTTAGAGTTAAGGTCATCATGCACATTAAAGATACCTAGGTAGGTAGTGAACAAAATTACTTTTTGATGATCACCTACACGTATTAAATATTGCATCAGTTGTTATTATATTCCTCATTCTTATTAAACAAATATTGTTACTATAGAGGCTACAGCCATTTCTACATCCACCATACGTGAGGCCTCGTACAAGCGTTCATGGCCACCCATACCCTCTGAATAGTCGAGGGCGTAGGAAAAGGAAACTCATGTCTTGAAGTGTGAAAACCCAAAACCTGGACGTACCACAAATTCTTCGCCTTGCTCAAGGCCTATCAATCTAGGTTTCGGCCCGTGATGATTTTGATGGGATCCCTATATATATATGGATAGTGGAAGTGGTTGCAGTGCGAACAAACGGATGTCCACCTTTTACCTAAAGCTCATAGTTCATGCCATGTTACTCATGAAAGTTGAACCCCATTTTATCTTACTTGTGAGGTCTGAATGAAGGCTTAATCGTACAACGGGGCCACTGTCTATGTGTTGGTTGGTACAGCTGCTCCTAGTGACAGTTCCGTCCCGCAATCGGAGTTCGGAATATGACACGCTCACCTTGGTGCATTATTCAGCCGCACACCGCAAGAGTCATTGGACAAGACGTAGTCGATAGAGCTGATTGAGACAAAGTACTAGCCTTCCTTTTTGGTACGGATCGCCATCACCCAGAAAATATATTAAAGCTATCCTTCTCCCTTTGGTAGCCATTCAATGTACCAATTACGACCACGTGTTGCCGCATTATCATCACTCAAGCATCTATCCAAACCGTCACTGTCGTCTTTGTTGCTCAACTCAAACCCGGCGCCTCGTTATCTTCAAATCGCCAACCCCTGCATCAGTCTCAATATTCAAGCTTACAACAAATTCACTATGGGCAGTACTCAGGAGACGACCCCGGGAAAGCCGGTTTTAT
This sequence comes from Fusarium heterosporum, assembly GCA_013396295.1. Taxonomy (NCBI): domain Eukaryota; kingdom Fungi; phylum Ascomycota; class Sordariomycetes; order Hypocreales; family Nectriaceae; genus Fusarium; species Fusarium heterosporum. The sequence continues at coordinate 25,796 of JAAGWQ010000051.1, read as the reverse complement.
TCTTGTCGGTCTCTGGGTCTTACCTCACATGAACCTTAAGCTGACTTTGGTGCAGTGACATCGACAACTGTCTCTACCCGAAGAGTAAGCCTTAACAAACTATTCGTGTCTATGACCGCTCTGATCTAACGATATATACAGGCTCCAAGGTTCATGACATAATGGCTAAACTCATCGACGAGTACTTCTCCAAGCATCTCGAGCTTCCTTGGGATGAAGCGGTGAAATTGCACAAGGAGTACTACACCAACTATGGTCTTGCCATTGAGGGGCTTGTGCGGCATCATCAAATCGATCCCCTGGACTACAACGCAAAAGTAGATGATGCTTTGCCTCTTGAAGGGATCATCAAGCCCAATCCTGAGCTACGCGAGCTCCTTGAGGACATTAACAAGGACAAGGTTACGGTGTGGCTTTTCACCAATGCCTACGTGAACCATGGAAAGAGAGTTGTCAAGCTTTTAGGCATCGAGGACATCTTCGATGGTCTCACCTATTGTGATTATGCAGAGCAGCCATTGCTCTGCAAGCCCGACCGCCGCATGTATGAAAAGGCCATGCGCGAGGCAGGCATTGAGCGAGTGGAGGATTGTTTCTTTGTTGGTGAGTCCTCTCAGGTCACTTTCAGTGGGATTACCCATCTAACTATAATAGATGATTCTGCATTGAACTGTACAAAGGCAAAGGAATTTGGTTGGACAGCAGCCCATCTCGTTGAAGAAGGAGTGCCTGCTCCTCAAACTCCTGCTTCACAATACCAGATTCAGCACTTACGAGAACTACGCAACATTTACCCGCAATTCTTCAAATCTACATCTAATTAAGGCATGATATTTCAGACTGATCTCAGGGAAGACACGGAGGACGCTGGGCATTTCAGCCAAAACATAGAATAGAGATTAAGACGATGGCGTTGAAGGCGCTCACTCTGTTGAGATACATGTGTATTGTGGATTTTCCGATTGAAAGAATACTAAAAGCTTTCAGGCATGGGCCGTTTCTCTTTCACCCTTATCCATTTATGCTCCTTAACTCCGCGCTGTGCACCTATAATCGTGACGAAAGGCAAAAGAAGACCATCGGATACCAAATGCCACCCTCAAGGCCGTCTGATGCTGCGAATTACGCTGTCAAGCTCTGACAATATTTGGTCCTTCTCCTTGATTGCTTCTTGACGCTGGGCTTCGGCGATCTTCAAATCTTCTTCGAGCTCTTTGATATATCTTTCCTGGTCCATTTCACTATTGTCTAGTCCGGGAAGTGATGAGATCAACACCTCAATTTGCTGCTCCTTTAGGATGAGATCTTGTGACAACTCTATCATGCCAGCACGAAATTCATCGGGGGGGAGTGAGTCGACTGATAGTGTGGTCAGAGATCTTCATTTCAATAAGAGCAACGTAGTCAATAATATACCTTCTTTGGGGACATCCTTTACTTCGCGAATTTTGTCATTAGGCCCAAGCGGTTCAAGGTCGTGCCGCTTGTTTACATAGTGAAGACATGCGACAAATTGCTGCGCCAGCTATAAAGTTGATTAGAAAACTTGCAGCCCAGCAAATTATGACAAGACGCACCTGATCTACAGCATCTTGAAGTTGCGTTAAACGATCACCCATGATAGCGGCTGTTGAGCTCTCAGACAAGCCAGCTGCAAGTGTTCTGGGCTTCACTGGGCCTTACACTGTTGGTTTCCAGTCACGTGGAGCCAATCACACCGGAGACCGGGCAATCAACCACCCGCCGGGAAATTCTGGAGCTGCCCGTCTGTAGGTACTGGAAGTGAACACCGTTGTCTCTGGACGAGCTATGACATGATTGGCACGGCATGGTCCAGGTGGCAGCAACATCATATTCATTCTTTCTTAAACCTGTCAAGTCCACACCTCGTCACTTCGCCTTCGTGCGCCTCTGTTTTCCCCATCCTCTTCTTCTCAAAGCCATTTCTATACACTCATTTCTCTATTGACTTTTCGATATGTCTGCTCCCCCTCCTCAACCCGGCCCTCAGCCTGGGCCTGGTCAGATCCCTATGCCTCAGCCTGGACAGCGACCAACACCAGAGCAGATTCAGGCAATGCAACGCCAACTTGCCATCGACGCTGAAAAGAATGGCATGACTGTCCCCGAGTTCATCGAGCATATCAAGAGGCAAGCACAGGAGCAGATGCGCATGCGCGCGCAGCAGGCACAGCAGCAAGGTGGTGATGATGGTCATGGCCATGGTCATGATCATCCCCATCCCCATCCTCCTCAGCAGGGTCGCTCTCAGCCTATCACTCCGGGACCTCCCAACCCCAAGGCCATTGCTCTTGCCAAGTTTCTCCGAGGCCAGGATCTCAAGAACCGAACAGTTATCCTAAATGGCGAACGAAAGGACATGTTTCGAGGTAGGTCAGAGCAATGTTTGGAATTCTTCTGATGTTAACACAACTTAGTCAAGCGTGCCCTTCGAGTTCTCCAGTCCCCCGCCTACGAGAAGGCTCGTAAGAAGAACCCCCTTCTACCCGAAATTACCGACCGAGCTTCTCTCGAGAACACCTTCAAGCTATTGCCTTTGAGCATGCTCGCACTTCGAGTTTCCAAAGTTGAACCCCAGGCGGGTCCCAATGGAAAGAAGCCCAAGCGCGTAAAGGGCCAGTGGACTGTTAAGATTGAGCAGCAACAGGAAGCAAGGGACGAAATGTACTATGCGTGGTTGTGGGAAGGCAGCCAACTCAAGCGTAAGATCTATGCTGGTCTTGCACTTCTCGCCATCTTCGCTGTGGTTTTGTACCCGCTTTGGCCTTTGGTGCTGCGCCAGGGCGTCTATTACCTTAGTTGGGGACTTTTGGGACTCCTTGGACTGTTCTTCCTTATGGCCATCTTCCGTGTTATTCTTTTCTGTATCACCTACTTCACAACGTCACCTGGTCTCTGGCTTTTCCCCAACTTGTGGGAAGATGTTTCATTTATGGACAGTTTCAGACCCGTCTGGGCTTGGCATGAGGTCAGTAAAAGTCCGTCACAGTAACGCCACGATTAAGACACTAACATTGCCACAGACCGAGAAGAAGAAGAAGAAGAAGAAGTCGGTTGCCCCTGGAACCAGTGCCAATCCCGCCTTCGCAGCCGCTACCGGACAAGTTGCGCCTACAAGCGCAACGACGACTGGTACTGATACTCAGGTCAACACTGGAGACCTACAGCAACGACACTACGAGGCCCCGAGGGTTGAGGAACTTGCAGACGACGAGTAGACGGTGGCGAAAAGTAACATTGGGTGACGGCGTTTCTTTGGAAGTTGTAATAGTACCATGGATCTTATGCAGTTCGGGCAGCAATGAAAGCATGCAATTTCAACATGTGGTTAGCATATCCACCCTGATATTGTACAAATTCAATGTGTAGAAAATGGTTTATGTTTTTCATTTTTACCTGGAAGTAAACCGAAGCACCTTGCCAGCCAGAATCGATCTCAAAAACAGCAAAGTCGAGTCGCCTCGCTCCCCTACCTTACCTAAACTGTAAGAGAGTCTACAATACTTTCCAGAACGTCGCACCAGCCCTTATGGGCAGGTAGCAAAGTTCATACGGCCTCCTTGCACTTTCACCAGATCCTCAGGAATGTCATGACAAATGTTTCCAGAAGAAGGTCCCACCCTTTAGTTCGCCATTTGGACTCAGGCCGTATTTTGGTATCTGGCCGAGCTCGACGTACCCAAGCTTCTTATACACTTCCTCAGCAGTGCTTCCGGTCTCGGTGTCGAGGAGCTTAGTCTCGAGTCAATTGGCTAGACTTGTATTTGCCGAGGAGCAGATTACGGGGTTGACTTACTAGAATAGTTCGACCTCTCTTGGTCGCTTCATTCTCGAGGGCGGCAATCAGAGTTCTAGCACCACCTCGGCCACGAAAGGCCTTGTGAACGAGAAGCTTCTCCACGATGCCACGGAAAGGGCCTGTCTCTGATGAAGGCATTGCAAGCATCACTACGCCGACCACGTCGGGGCCTTTTGGTCGATCCTGGGGTTCGCATCCATTGAGGAGAATAAATATGAGGCGCTTGCCGTCAGCGACCTCGGCGATGCGTTCTTTCCACCATGCGAGGAGTTTCTCGTGAGATAGGGGCGGCAGGAATTCCGCGATAGTGCGGTCGTGGGTGATACAGGAGGCGTGGATGGCAGCTAGATAGGGTATCAAGTGGCCATGTTGACCTGGCGAGAAGAGTGCCACTGTTCCTGACTCTGTCATTGTGAAGGTTTTGTTGATAGGCGAGTGTTTATGTTCAGAAGATGAGTGAATATGAGGGAATGGTTCACGGGGGAGTAAGTTGGCGTCTCAGTATACCAAGCTTGCTTGTCTGTAGAATACCGACTGCATCTGCAAGACTGGAGACCTTATTTCAAGCAACTCTTGAAAGTTGAACTGGCGAGAAGGGGTTATTATCGCAGTTGTTGAAGAATCCCTAAGTGATCTAGACTTTTAGACTCTAGGGTTGTTGGGCGATATAATGAGGGGAGATTGGTTATCCGATGTAGGAGCTCAAACTCCAAGCTAAACTTACCCTGACGATAGACTTGGCAGTTGTAAGAGTAGAAATGGGGAAGTTGGACTTATGTTCGTTGTTGGGAAGACATGGATCTGGTCGGGGAACATCGGCTTAGGAGTCAAGTTAGAGATATATAATGGAATGGATGTATGTACTTGTATGTCCCGGGCACGAGGCACAAGACCAGGTCGTGAGTGACTATTAAGATGAGCTCGGATGTGATTCAATGAACATCGTCTTTGACAGAGAAGCCAACCCAATCCAGTCCAATCCAATCCCACCTCATGCAGGGCCAAGAGAAAAATTCGCCTTTCTCCCCTGCAGCCACTACAAGGTGCCCTGACAAGAAACCTTCCCAGCGGGTTGGTGCCCGGTCCCTAGTCCCCCCAGGTGGTCCTGTTCCCCCAGTGGTCCGCCGCGCCGGATAATTGTAGTGGACCTACCAACCTTGGATAGGTAGGTACCTAGGTAGGTAGGTAGGCACTTCGCCTGAGGTGCCGGTGCTATTGCCTTAGCTCCCGCCGTAACGGCTTCGCTGCACCACTCAATGCCCTTTGGCACCCTCAACTTCGAAGGAGATGGAGGGTTTGAATCCCTCGACTTCCCTACAGCGGAATCATGAAAAGGTTGCACGCCACAGACACAGATCAACGGAATAAATGGCGCATACTGTACCTTCAAAAAATGACAAATCTGATGGGCTCTCGAAGACGGGACTGCTCTGATTCATGGACGGGTTGATGAAACGAGCTGGACGGGACGGGACGGATAGAGAACGGGAGCTCTTGGTGTTCCTTGTAGATGGTTATTAATTTTATGCAAGATGGTATCTCCATTTGGAGTCGGTGACCCTACTTGAGTCAGTGTCATAACTTACAGCATGGCAAAGGTTGATATCAGGTCATCCTGGTGATAAGCTACTGTAGCCCATCCAGAACAATCACATTGTCAATCTCGGTTACAGCGGTTCAAGGAATTCATCCCCAGGGAGTTATCACAGTTCAAGAGGTTCCATCGAGAATAAATACCCAAGTCGACTAGACCTTTACTATATTGATGAGTCCGGTAGATATCGGTATGTAACTTGTCCCAATGGGTTACCCTGCAGTGATTAGTCTCGACCGGGTTTGAGCTTCGGTAGGTAATCGGCAACTAAAAACGTTGGAGGCAGTGAATGTTGACCAACGGTAATACGTACTTCCATGCCAGCCAAGAGTCTATCACTGTCTCTGAATGTAACCGAGTCAAACAGTGAATATGTTGTTCTCCTGTAAGTTCGTTTCGTTAGCAAAACGCAAACCCGTGGCACTCAATTAAGGCATCAATAAGAATAATGTCAACCGTGGATGCCTCCTCGTTTGTCCAATTCAATTGATAGTCCGATAGATTGGTTGATTGATAACTGCATAAAGTATCGGGAAAGCTTTTGGCTCATTGGCTCTCCGTTTTTGGCCCATCACCCAAAAAGAGCCGCCCATCATCGTCATCGTTTCAGCTCCCCACCTCAGTCAGAGCTTCCAAGCTTGCCTAGCTTGCCTCAAGGTGTCAGCTTGTCAGCATCACTAAGACGACTCATCTTTTGCTCAAATTCGCCATCTCTGGGTAACCTGCTCTGTTTCTCGATAAACTGTTATTTGGTCTATTTTGCAACTGCCCTGTTATTTGCCTGGTTGCTCACCGCCAAGACCCAGGATACGCTGAGGTATCAGTCCTCATCCCCAACATACGACATGGATTTCCTCAAGAAGGTCGGCGAGCACGTCGAAAGTGTTCTCAATAGAAAGGATAATGACGAAGATAATGGCCATCAGTCCCAGTCTCATGGAGGGCAGAGCCAGCAGTCTCATGGGCAATCTAGCTACAGCCAACAAGGCTACAACCAGACTCAAAGTCACAGCCAGTATGGAAGCCAAGGAGCTTATGGCCAATCCTCCAGCGGTCAGTACCAAGGAGAATATGGCCACCCCCAAGGGAGTTACGGGCAGTCTCAAGGACAAAGTCAGTACGGAAGCCAGGGAGGTTCTGACCAATATTCCGGAGGACACTCTCAAGGAGGTTATGGGCAGTCACAGGGCTATGGGCAGTCCCAAAATTACGAACAATCGCAGAGCCACGGCCAGCCGCAAGGATATGGACAGTCGCAAGGAGGAGGGAAGCAACCCCATGGCAATGACACCTCTCATGATGCTGCCGCTCAATATCTGCAAAGACAACAGGCTGTCAACCGCTATCACTCATTTGCCGCCGAGAGCAAAGGTAATGTGAAGTGGTATGTGGATGGTGCATCTTACTTTTGGGCCGTTTCTGAGGCTCTAGAGCGTAAGTTTATCCTTTCCCCAAAATGATAGATCATTCATTTCCTGACCCATAACTATCATTAGAGGCCCGAGAAAGCATTTACATTCTTGACTGGTGGCTGAGCCCTGAGCTATATCTCCGCCGCCCTCCCGCCAAAAACGAGCAATATCGTCTGGACCGCATGCTCCTAGCGGCGGCCGAGCGCGGCGTGAGTGTGAACATAATTGTTTACAAGGAAGTGGAAGCAGCTTTGACGTTGAATTCGGCTCATACAAGAACCGCGTTGGAGGCACTCCATGACAACATTCGCGTGTTCCGCCACCCAGACCATGTCCCGACAGGCTACGACCTCCAAAGAGAATTGGGCAAGTCAATCAAGGCTTTGACCAACTTTGATTTGTTCAAGGCGTCAGGTGATGCCCTCAAGGCAGTCTACGGTACTACTGGCGACATTGTATTGTACTGGGCACACCACGAAAAGCTCCTGGTCATCGACAATGGAAAAATAGGGTTTATGGGAGGATTGGATATGTGTATGGACTTTTCCGATTCATTCATTGGGTAGTGCTGACTTTCTTTACTGCAGGTTTTGGACGGTGGGATACGAGCAGTAAGTTCACATATTATGCTTGAGACCATACCTGGGATTCAATACTCACAACCTCCTTCAGGTCACCCAATTGCCGACTCCCATCCCGGTGATTTGGATCGGATCCTATTTCCAGGCCAGGATTTTAACAATGCAAGGTTCGTCGTCTTCTCTTGGTTCACTCTCAAATGCTAACTGTTTCCGCAGAGTCTATGACTTCGCAGACGTCAAGGACTGGGACCAGAACAAGCGTGGGTCGATGTCCTTGCGTACTCATATGTAAATAAAAACTGACATCTTAAAGTTGATCGTACCAAGAGCTCTAGGATGGGCTGGTCAGATGTTGCTTTGAGCATGAACGGGCCTATCACTCGTGATATGGTTGACCATTTCGTTGACCGATGGTGAGTCTCATAAATACTTGGTTCTTCGTAAATAAGCGACATCTGACCATTCATAGGAACTTCCTCTTCAAAGAAAAGTACAGTAAGAAGAATCCTGGCAAGTACCATAAGATTGAGTTACCCCCGAGGGACAGCGCCAGCCGTGGAGATAGGCGCTCCAGAGGCGAAGACGATTACCTGGGTGGCTTGACTGAGCAGTTCAGTCGCGGTATGAACAGACTCAGGTCGTTTGGAGAGCATGATGAGCCCCACGACCGTGACCGTGGACACAGATCTCATGGCAGTGGTGACATGCCTCGCATCCAGATGATCCGAAGGTATGAAGATTTCGTTCCAATTATTCTTATATTATTGCTAACCATATAAAGCTGTGCTGAATGGTCATCTGGTCACCCTCTTGAGCGTTCCATCCAGAACGCCTACATCCAGACAATCAAGGAGGCTAAACATTGCATTTACATTGAGAACCAGGTAAGGAGTTTACTATTTCATCAAGTTCACTAATCATCACTAACTACCTAGTTCTTCATCACCTCTACCGATGACAAGCAGAAGACTGTCAAGAACAAGATTGGCGCTGCATTGGTGGAGCGAATCATTCGAGCGGATCATGAACAAGAGCCATTCTTCGTCTGGGTCCTGATGCCTGCTGTCCCTGCCTTCGCTGGTGACCTACACGATAAAGACGCGTTGGGAACCAGAGCCATCATGGAATTCCAGTACGACTCGATTAGTCGTGGCGATAACAGCATTATCGTGAAGCTTCAGAAAGCAGGTATTCGTGACACTAGCAGATACATCGCATTCTACAACCTCCGAAACTTCGACCGCATCAACACCTCGAAAACCATGGCTGACGCCGAAGCCCGGACCGGTGTCTCTTACGAAGATGCAAGAAAAGAACGAGAAGGCGAGCTGGGCGCTTACCCAGATGAGAGTTCTGGAAGAAGAGCACGTGAAGACTACCAGTCAAGCCGTGGTGATTTCTCGAGCTCACGAGAGGGTGGCGGGTACCAGAATAGAGATTACGGAGGTCGGTCCGAGCGGGACGATTACCGCGCAGATGAACGGAGAGATGACTATCGTGGACAATCCGACGAATACCAGCGAGGCGATAACTACGGCAGCCAAGGAGGACGTGATCCGTACAGCCACCCAGGTGCTGACCCTCGTTTCGCATCCAGACCACAGGGTTACGACGGAGCAAGGCAAGACGAGGGCGGATACTCACAACAAGGCTATGGTGGCCGAAATGAACGCAATCCGTATGACCACCCACAGGCCGACCCTCGGTTCAGCGGCAGACAAGATGACCGCTATGGTTCTTCTAGATATGACGAGAGACCGGGGCAAGGTTACTCGAGACAATCTGGCTCACGCTATGATGACCGCTCTGACTCCAGGTATGACGACCGACCACAGCGTCAAGAACATCAAGAGAGGTACTCGGGCTCTTCGAGTTATGACAATAGACCTCAGAGCCAAGAGCACTACTCTGGGAGAACGGATCAGTACCAGAGATACCAGCAAGGAGCGAGCAAAGTGGGAGATCACACCCTCGATACAATCAGCGCATGTTATATGGACCACGGCCCTCGCGTCGCTGATTTACATTGGGATGGAAACCCCGAGGACGAGATTAATGCTTTTGTCTCTGAGGAACTGTACATCCACAGCAAGTTGCTGATTGCTGACGATCGTATTGTTATCTGCGGTTCGGCCAACTTGAACGACCGCTCGCAACTTGGAGACCACGACTCTGAGATTGCTGTCGTTATTGAGGATCCTACCCCTGTAGAGTCCTACATGAATGGGCGTCCCTACACGGCTTCCCGCTTTGCTGCCTCTCTGCGCCGCTATCTCTTCCGCAAGCACCTTGGCCTCATCCCAGACCAGCGCTGGGACCAGCCCACTGAGAACTGGACACCAGTTGACCGTGATCCTAACAACTATGATTGGGGTTCTCCAGCCGATCTTCTCGTCCGCGATCCTCTACACCCCGACTTCCACCGTCTCTGGACTAGCACCGCTCGCGTCAACACCGAGACGTTTGACCGAGCATTCCACCCAGTTCCCTCCAATAGAGTCAGGACCTGGAAGGAGTACGATTCCTTCTTCTCTCAGTACTTCATCATTCCCGGCAAGAAGGACCAGGATGTGAAGGCGGAGATAAAGAAGGGCAAGGTCGAGTATGGTCACATCGTGAGATCTGAGTTCCCTGGCGGCGTACAGGAAGTCAAGGAGTGGCTGTCGCGCGTCCGCGGTACACTCGTGGAGATGCCTCTCGATTTCTTGGTTGATGCCGGAGATATTGCAAAGGAGGATTTGACGCTCAACAGCCTCACTTATGATCTTTACACTTGATCTGGGATAAGATTGGAATTACGAGGAGAATACGAGGGTGTACGCAACGATGTTCGCATCTGGAAGTACTGGCTTATATCTGATCGGGCACTGCCCAGATCAAGTTGGAAGACAGATTAGCCTTGGTAAGTTTAACACGGAATAGCAATCAATAAACGACATTTATGAACAAACCTTGGCCACTAGAAACACTCCCATACTCTACGTAGAGGCCGTTGCTGTGTTAGCAGCGAGATTCGAATGTGTCCAGGCACTTTGGTAATTGAACACGATGTGGTATGTGCAAGGATATTGTGCTCACATCAAGTCAGTTATTGCCCAATCAAGATACATAACTACCAGGCCCAGAACTCCACTTTGACGACAATGACTACGAGAAATCCTGATTTAATCCATTCTAGCAACCCTCCTCTTTTTAAATTGATGTGTTTTAAGCATCAGAGCTATATCTACCACTGATACTATATTCTCAACGACACCGATCTCACAGTTTGGTCACTTAGTCGGACTTGGCATTGCTGTTCTGTCCAAGAAGTCCATCTTTGAGACCCATGGAGTCATCCATGCGGAAGAAAGTGCCGCGAGATCGTCGGGTGTGGTTGCGGAACCAAGTGTAGATGCCGAAACCAAGAGCAATGACGAAGCCCAGAGACAGGAATGGATGATCAATAAAGTTCATCTTGATGTCGAAGAAGAATTTGGCAAAAGTGCCAATGGTGTACTTGGGAGAGATGGGGTTGGGTCCATAGACAATCTTATCAAGGGTGTCCATGATGGAAGTATGACTTATCATGATCTGATTACCCGTGGGGGTGGTGTCCCAGAACTGATGTCGCTATATTGTTGTTAGTTGACGGTCAACAATCAGCGAAACCCTAAGGACTTACATCTTCTTCGTTGATAATGATACGCTCACCGTCTCTCACATCGATGTTGTAAGTGCTAGCAATCCACCTCTGCCAGAAGATACCGTCAACCCAGGCAAAGCCAACCTCCTTGCGGCGGGTAGAGTCCATGTCAATTTTGATGGCCTTGGCATTGCGAAGACCACGCTGGTCATCACGGCTCTTGGCCTCTTCGATTCTCATTTGCTTGGCATCTCGAAGTTTCTTGCGCTCAAGTTGAAATTCCTGGACCTGGCGATCCACCCATTCGTTAGCAGCATCCTTGAGCTCGGAAATCGAGCTCTGCAGACGGTCCTCGTCGTCCCTTTGGAGAATCGCGAGTACAACTAGCTTATGGCCCATGATCTGCTTAGCATTGACGGCAGTCAGCTGCGGAACGAGCGGAAGCCATGTAGACTTCATCCAGGAGACCAACGAGTCAACATCTCTCATTTCATCAGGGGTGATGGGAGTATAGTATGTCGCACGACCTTCTCGCGAGACCAGGAGCCTGGGCCAAGTTGTAATCTTGAACCGAGAGCAAAGCTCAGGGTCATTTGTCTTGACAATCTTGCCTCGTCCGATAAGGTTCAGTGGCAGAGCATCCAAAGCTTTGAAGTCCTCCGTCGTAGTGGCATGATCATAGAAGTAGACAAAGAGGACTTCCTCAGTCTGTTCGAGCTCCTTGAAACTTTCGGCGTTGACTTCGAGAACGCCGCCAGCAACTTCAAGCGCTCCTTCCGCATAGGCGACAAAGTCACCTACTCCACGGAGACCCTTATACTCTGCCTTTTCAACGCCAGTCACGAAGAAAATAGTGGGAAACGCCTTGACACCCATTTGTGTGCAAAGTTTGTGATCCGCCTCACAGTTGACCTCGCCGATATTGAGCTTTCCCTGCATGTTCTTGGCTAACTGTTGCCAAGTCGGGGCCATTGCCTTGCAGTGGGAACACCAAGGTGCATAGAACTTGATAAACCAAGGATCCTTTGAGTTTGTGACCAAGGTATCGAAGTTGTCAGGGGTCAGGGGAGCGCTAATGCCTTCCAAGTTGTACTTGGGCGTGTCATCCTTGGGCTTGGGTTTCTTGAGCATTTGACCAGTGCTCGGAACTTTCCAGTCAGCACCAAATGAGTTCTGGCTACCAGCCTTGGCAGCAGTTGATTCCTCTGCTGCTTTCTCAGTCGATTCAGTCTTATCTGATTTGTCGGCCTCCTTTGGCATTTGAGTAATGTCATCCAGAGACGTGCCTGCGTTTTTGCCAGCTGGCTCAGCTGCGGCATCGAGGGGCTTCTCAGCATCAGTCACAACCTTCTCCACTGGCGCCTTGACATCACCCTGAGTCACTGCTTCCTTCTTCCCGGCAGCATCTTCCGTGGTCTGTTTCTCGGCCTCCGGGGCGGGATACATGGTATCGCCAGGTTGGGGCAATTGGACAAGTTCAGGTCGACCTGGGTGTGTCTTGGCGAGCGCTTTCTCGACCGTGAAAGTCATCATGGTCATGTTCTTAATGCCGCGTAGGGTTTCGAATACCTTCCCATCTTCATATAGAATCGAGGTTGGATATGACTGGATGTCGTGTTCCATACAAAAGTCATAATAGGCAACACAGTTCACAGTACCGAATGAGAAGTCGTAGTACTTTGTGAATGTGGTATCGGGGTCATCGACCGGGGGTTTCGAGGTGTGGTAGAATTCGTACAGAGTCTGGAACGTAGGAGCAAATCTTGTGCAGTGCTTGCAATACGGGCTATGAGGTTGTAAGCAAGGGAACCTATGTCTGTCTAGGATCAATATACCTGTAGTGCTTCACCAGGAGAAATTTGTTCTTTTTGATCTCTTCCTCCCAGTTGGCCGGCGTCAGCTCCTTTAACGGTGGTACTGTTTTCCCATTGAATGTGGTAGGGGCTGTTTCTGGCTTCTTCTCTTCCTCTGCCCAGCCGAAGGCCGACAACCCGGCGAGGATCGCAAGTGGAGAGAGACGCATGCTGGATGGGCTAAGCGCGCCAAGCTATAGGATTTAAACGAACAGTAAATGGCAGTGAGTGTAGAAAGACGGCGGGTTGTAGAAGGTTAAAGTATATGTCGAGGCGCGAAGCGCAACAGACGAGGTGAAGAGCGAGAAGCAGGTCGAGTCGGATTAAGTGGTGAAGCAATTAACGTAGCTAGCGGCGATCGTGCAGGGTGAAGCTGGGGAACCTGAAGTTGTCGCAACGTATCCGTAGACTAGAAAAGAAAGGAGCAGAAATGGCCAGAAAAGCAATCACACAGTTGCGCTCACCAGGCGCAAACAGCGGAAGATGATGATGAAGGGCAAAAAGGAGAATAGTTGATCAATGATCAAAGGAGGACAAGAGGTTCCGTTCTTTCAGGAGGCGCATATGAATTCGAGACCACGTTCCCTATCGGAAATCGACGCCACAATCCGGACATGATCCCCCCTGCTAAGCCACTCCACTTGAGCTCCGCGCTTGTCTTTGTTTAGGTAGTGGTAGTTTGAGAGTGTTTCTGTTGCAGGTGAGTGAGTTTATTAGAGACCACATTCAATACCTTGAGAGGAGAGGTATGGGATTTTATTCATGTGATTTCGACCAGATATGAATGCAACAGGTATTTACATTAACGAGAGTATCTAGTAGCTAATGAATTCCATGTTCTCGTAGTCTATTTGTAAATGTTGAACTGTATCTTCGTTTTTGTCTAGGAAGGTACGGTGTAATCTAGAGGCAGTCCCACCTACCCTCAACGGCAAGGGAAGGTAGGACAATAGGACGGTACCCCAGGCACTTTACTTTGCTCACGTTAAACAACTGTCTAAATTCCACCCTTCATAAACCAAAAAGGCTTCGTTAAGGACAGTCACGTTTGCTTCACTCTATATCAAGGGTATCATCTTTGAGATACACAGACTCAATATATTTCACGACCTCGCACATGGTACTTGCCACGCGAACGACCATTCTACATACCGTCAGTTTTGCTATCAACCTTGGTAGCGAATCATTCTGGAGATCCTCATTTAGGCCACTTTACATATCCGACGAGACCTTTGCTTCATCCAAGCGAGGTCAGCAAACCACGTCTATAATACACCGTTGTCAAATTACCACGATGGATCGTTCATCCAAGCGCCAGCGAATAGACGGACCTGACGTCCATACACCTGAATCACTACAACGTTCTATAAGCCCCCCTAGGAAGAGGAATAGAAAATCAGCTGAAATTAAATCACCGTGGCACTTGACTTGGATCCAGGATCTGCCTGAGAGAGACAACAAGGACGCAGTGAGCCTACGGGACCTGATAGGCGACCCCCTCATCTCAGAATGTTGGGAATTCAACTTTCTGCATGACATACCATTTCTTATGAAAGCTTTTGATCCTGACACACGCAGTCTGGTCAAGGTTCACGTAGTACATGGCTTCTGGAAACGCGAAGACGAGAATCGAATAGCGTTGGAGGTACGTTGCGTGATGCAAAGGATGTGACGCCGCAGAGGTTAATGTACTAATCCCTGATAGAACGCCGCTGCAGACTTCAAGAACGTCAATATTCATATAGCCAACATGCCAGAGATGTTTGGGACCCATCATTCAAAGATGATGATTCTTTTCAGACATGATGATACGGCTCAGGTCATCATTCATACGGCTAACATGATCCCAAAGGACTGGACCAACATGACCAATGGCGTGTGGAAATCACCACTGCTCCCGAAGACAGCAGATGTGCAACAGTTTACATTGTCCCCAGACGACCACAGTATTGGTAGTGGAGAGCGTTTCAAAATCGACCTTCTGAACTACTTGAGATCTTATGATAAGCGAAAGATCACTTGTAAGCCCCTCGTTGATAAACTCATGGGATATGATTTTTCGAGCGTTAAGGCTGCGCTTATTGCAAGTGTGCCAGGGAAGCATAATGCGCAAGACATGTCAGAGACATCTTGGGGTTGGGCTGCTCTGAAGAGGTGTTTGCAACATGTCCCATGTAAGGATTATGATGATTCAACCATTGCTGTACAGGTGTCATCAATTGCCACACTTGGAGCAAAGGATGATTGGTTGCAAAAGACTCTTTTCCAATCATTGAGTCGTTGCAAGAACTCAAGTCCTGGGCGGCCTAGATTCAAAGTTGTCTTTCCCACCGCTGATGAAATTCGACGGTCATTAGACGGTTACGCATCAGGAGCCTCTATACATACAAAGATCCAGTCATCACAACAAGCAAAGCAGCTTGAATACCTGCGTCCACTTTTCCATCATTGGGCCAATGATTCACCTAGTAGTGTTGGTGAGTTGAATTTCTTCGCTAATTTGGAGTCTATTTAACATTCACAAAGAACTTCCAAACGACGCACTTCTGCAGGAAGGTGGCCGCAAGAGGGCAGCTCCACATATCAAGACGTACATTCGATCAAACGAATCGTCTATAGACTGGGGTCTCTTAACATCTGCCAATATTTCAAAACAAGCATGGGGCGAGGCCGCCAGACCAACTGGTGAGATGCGTATCGCATCGTATGAGATCGGGGTCTTGGTATGGCCAGAACTATTGGAACCAGGTTCAATCATGGTTGGGACCTTCAAGACGGATTTGCCGGAGATCACACAGCGTCCGGACCAAGAGGAGGTATACCTATCAGAAGTCGGGTTGCGCATACCGTACAACACTCCATTGCAACGATACGCAAGCGATGAGATACCCTGGGTCGCGTCAATGTCTCATACTGAGCCTGACTGGGCGGGGCAGTGTTGGAGCTGATGGATGTGATCATGACTTCCAAATGATATTGGAAGTCATGATAGGGCTGCAGGCTTAGTCGAAACTTGGCCAATCGCTTGACTGTAGAATTTCTAATTCGAGAACCTCATCCACCACCCGGCCGAGTACGCCGTTGGCCATCAAACATCACAAACCACAACCTTGTATAGACCCTTACGATCCACCCCCGCATCATATCAAGAGGCTGAGATGTACCTACCACGACATGATAAAGCCAAAGTTGCATCTCTTTGACCTGAATTGGTAAGACTCCACCTGGTCAGGGTCAGCAGCCTCTACGGCAATTCAATGGCGCTTTTATTGTGGCAAGGCGGGTCTTTCGTCAACGCTAGCTAGAAAAGTCAAATCAGGCGAAGTGCGAAAACGGGCCCATTGTCTCTTTTCGATCAGGTCTAGTCATTTAACGACAGCTACGGATACAGACTTTATATACAGCCTCCTCTCATTCTGCTTCTGTTCTCTGCTTCTGTCTCTGCTTGTCTCTCTGGCATCACAACTTGCCCCTTCATCTCAGTACATGCCGGGTTAAAAAGCACAATTGAACTCGTTTTGATTACATCGTTGAACTCAGTTTTTTTCCTACTCCACCATTTGAACAGTGGCGTTCCTTGTTGCACTCTGAAGAAGTCTTTTTTTCTCGCGTGAACCTTACAGAACTGTCATCTGACCGCTTGACGAAGAAGCCATCTCTGCTGGAACGGCTGTTTGAGTTGACATGGACCCAATAGGAAGGGGAGCTGGAGTCTCGCCTTTTGGCACTCCGCGTGGTTCTGGCGCACATGCTGCCTTATCATCTTCATGGCGTGTGGGCTCACCTCTGGCTGAAGCAGTTCTGGCAGCGGATCTCGCAGCATGCTCAGATGATGATTTCGAGGACAGTGCGATTGATGACGATGTCTCTGATTCTGATATCCAGGGTGATCCCATCATGTATCGTCGACCCAGCGGTGTTGCTTTTGGAGGTTCACGGCCAATTATGAACCCTCAAACCTATGATGACCCAGGCTTGACAGCTCTAGAGAGGAAACAGTCTCGCAACGCCGAGCGCAGCTTGTTGCGAGACAATCATGTTCTCCCCCCAAAGCACAGACATCGTCAGCGAGACGGTCTATTTGCTCGTATCTATCATCGTCTCTTTAGCACAAAGATACCGCACGACGAGGAAGGGACACCGTCTGGCATCGCGCAGCCTCCTGGCGAAACGGATCCTCTTCTCGGATCTCAGACTGATGAAAGCTTGCCTGAGCGTCTCAACGACGCGTGGGAAAATGCAGTGGCAGAGCATCGAATCAAAACAACTTGGCAGCGAGAGGCCAAGACTATCGTGACTTACTCCGTGCCACTCATTGTCACTTTTCTTCTGCAGTACTCCATTAATGTCACCAGTATCTTTGCTGTTGGACGAATTGGTAAACTTGAGCTTGGCGCTGTTTCCTGTAAGTTGATTGATTGATACTTGAGAAAACGTGCATCTCACGGCTAACTCACCCAGTGGCCAACATGAGTGCGGCCATTAGTTGTCTGGCGCCTTTCCAAGGCCTCGCCACATCTCTTGACACTTTGTGCGCACAAGCATACGGATCTGGTCACAAACATCTTGTTGGACTGCAGGTCCAGCGCATGACATGTTTCCTGTCTGTTCTTGGATTCCCTGTTGCTTTGTTATGGTGGCATTCTGAAGGTATCATCCGGGCCATCGTACCAGAGCCTGAATCGGCTCGGCTTGCTGGTATATACCTTAGGGTCATGATCTTTAGCATTCCGGGTTTTATTCTCTTCGAGGGCGGAAAGAGGTTCACTCAGGCCCAGGGTCTTTTCCGTGCCACAACATATGTTCTCCTCATCGTTGCACCTTTCAACGTCTTCCTGAGCTGGCTTTTGGTTTGGAAGCTTGAGTGGGGTTTCATTGGTGCTCCTACAGCCGTAGCCGTCAGCAACAATCTCCTCCCTATCTTCCTGTTCTTGTATGTGCGATTTGTCGATGGGCGCCAATGCTGGGGCGGTTTCAGTCGACGAGCTTTCAGTAACTGGTGGATCATGATTCGACTTGCCTTGCCCGGTATGATCATGGTTGAAGCAGAATGGCTAGCTTTTGAGATCCTCACGCTGCTCTCAAGTCGATTCGGCCCGGAATA
Organism: Fusarium heterosporum; assembly: GCA_013396295.1. Classification (NCBI taxonomy): domain Eukaryota; kingdom Fungi; phylum Ascomycota; class Sordariomycetes; order Hypocreales; family Nectriaceae; genus Fusarium; species Fusarium heterosporum. The sequence goes on along the minus strand of JAAGWQ010000051.1, from coordinate 7,807 downwards.
TCTGGCCGCACAGAGCGTCGTGACAACAATCACAACACTCTCGTATGAAATTCCGTTTCCTATGTCTATTGCTGCCTCGACTCGTATCGCCAACTTGATTGGAGCTGGCCTCGTCGAACCAGCCAAGATGACAGGTGCTGTGGTATGTTTGATATTGTTCCAACGATTAGAGCTATTAACTAACACTGTTTAGACTTTCTTTGCTGCCTGTATCATTGGGATGTTCAATTTGACCATATATACCACTTTGCGCTATCAACTGCCGCTATTGTTCACCAAAGATAATGATGTTGTCCAGCTTGTTGCAGCAGTTATGCCAATCGTGTCCATCATGACTTTTTTCGATGGTCTCGCGGCCGGGGCGCATGGGTTACTTCGAGGTCTAGGCAAGCAATCCATTGGCGGGCCTGCCAATATCATCTCATATTACGCTCTATCTCTTCCAACCTCGCTTGCCTTGGCCTTTGGTCTTGGTTGGAAGTTGAGCGGCTTATGGGTAGGAGTAACACTCGGAACTATGTCGTAAGTTGAACCCGTTGACAACCGAATGCCACAATCGCTAATCTTTTGGAAGTGTCGCATCTATTGAGTACATCTACCTATTTCGAACCGACTGGCATAGGGCCGCTGAGGAGGCGAGAGTCCGAAATGCTGCGGGTTAGTGGCATACGCCTGTTTGATATTTTCTGGGGGTTTGGCCACACTGCATCAATGGAGTCAAGCAAGTACTTTTGAATAGCTGACATAATGTAATACTTGGGAGTGTGTGACTGGAAGAGATTGATGGTAAATTGACATTGATGATTGTATTGTAGATGCATAATGTGGAATGATTCGGCGACACAACGGGTGTGATACATCTTTATCAATGATGATACTGAGTAAGTTGGATGGACCAGAGAATAGCAATGGCTTGTAATATGGCATGGCATGGTTTGTAGTCGAGTAACATAAATATCGAGATTATTCATACAAGGCATATTCGAATCTATGGTATTATCCCTTTCCAGCTCTGCCGCTCCGCTCTGCTCGGCTTTTTTGTTCATCTTGTTTTGCATCTTGCTGTTTGCGATTTCGCTAGCCCCTTTAAAAACTCCTCTCAAGTCCATGTCTTGAAAGCATTGGCTGAGACAATGTGGACGAGAAACCCGTATAATGACAGAAAAACATCAGCTCGATATGGCCGTCTATGTTCTAGCCCAGCATAGAGTGCGTACGAATGCCCTTAGGGCCAAGTTCACTTTTAATATTGTCAGTGATTTTATCCAAGTGGAGGGAAGGGCAGGGAACTTACTTATAGTCTACTCGGCTTAAGCTCATCAGCCGTTGAGCCTCAATGGTCTGAGCATCCATATTGGAGTGTAAGCAAAAGGCGATGCGCGCAGCGACCTGGGCACCGAGGAACATGGATTCCTCGAAGCCGTTCTTGGTCCACTCGCTCAGGTACGAAGGCAGAGAAGCAGTCTTAATGCTTGTGGGGGTCTGGCTGTGGAAGTGATGAGTTGTGACGGGCCCTCCAGCCTCAGAGGCAGGCTGCGGCGTGCCAACCATGTTATTACCGGCGTTGCCAGCAGCAGCAGCCGTCGTAGCAGCTTGGAGGAGAGGGTTCACGCCGCTGGAGGAAAGCTGGTGCGGCGCGCCGGTGAAGGAGCCTGTGGGGGTTTGAGCGCCGGTACCAGTGGGCGTGGCCATATTGGAGGGCAGCTCTGAGGTGAACATGGTCGCGGTAGAAGGGGACACCAGGTGACGAGCGTTGAGGGTCTGGAGAATGTTCTCACGTAGACCGCGTAGACGAGCACCGTTGCCGACAAAAACGAGGTTATCCCAACAGGCAGGTCGCATGTACATGTCGTCAATGCCCTGGACAGTACGGTAGATGGCGCTGACGATACGGTCAATCTCACGCCTCTGGGCGAACGTGAATCGCTCGAGACCAACTTCAACGTCGCGACGAATGCGCTTTGGCCGTTTCTCGGGGGTCTCGGTGGTCTGCTGAACCTCAGGCTTGGGCTCAGACTCGGGCTTGGGTTCTGTCGACTGTGCTGCTTCCTGGCCAACTTCTTGGCCTGCTTCTTGGCCAGGCTCATGGACTGCTTCTTGGTCTTCTACTGGCTTAGGAGCCTCTACCGTAGGCGCAGTAGTGTTTTCTCCTTCGGTATGCTGAGCCCCATTTGCCTCGCCCTCGGGCTTAGGAGCTTCTGTTGTGCCATTACTGCCATTCTCTGCAGTCTCCTTCTCCTTTGATGGCGGGGGAACATCTTCCTGGACGATTTCTTCGTAGAAAAACGTGTTATGTGTCCTCTTAGAGTTTGGTAGACGAAGATTTTTTGCCGCACCGTCAGCTTCCTTTTCGCCCTTCTTCCTACCACCCTTGCCTTTTTCCTTCTCCTTTTCCTTCTCCTTCTTGGCGAGGAATTCCTTTGTTTGGCCGCTTGTAACAATGGCTGCCACATCCAACACACCATCATCGTCGGCGTTCCCAGTGCCTTCATCGCCATCTCCAAGGTCTGTAAGTTTGGTCGCATCCAGAGCTTTTGTGGTAGCCTCCTGAGCGGCCGCAAGAGCTGACTGACCTGCAGGCACGCCTGCAGTGTTTTCCTTGGGAAGCTCCATCAATTCATCTTCGGTGGCATTGTAAGGCAACACTTCGCAAATGTTGCTCTTCTTGAGTTGTTCTGCCATATCCCAGTTGAAGCCCTTATCCTGCAGTAGCTTGATCAAGCCTCTAGTGAAGACTTCACCTCCGCTGACCTCTTCGTCTGCCTCAGATGCGCCGACATCCATGTGGTTCACGACCCGTCCATCGTGAATCGCTGTAACATCGACCTTTTGGTAGCCGATATCTATCACGGTCATGTTGGGCCACTTAAGGCCATACTGGGTAGCAATACCGCTGTGGATTATGCATAGCGCAGGTGTTCTCGTGTTCTCGAAAACGTATCGGGCAATGGTCTCGCAGTCGGGTCGGGTCCACTGTGGTGAAGCCATGAGCATGATTGGGGTGTTATGATATGTGGTTGTAAGCAGACCGTGGACATGGTCGAGAAATGCGAGGAGTGCGCTCATGTTGGCAATGCGACCAGCTACATGTGTGGTTAGTTTTTGGATACCTCACTTGGTTGCGAACGTCAATGGCTGGCTATAGCTACCTTGAATGGGATACACAGCTCCCTCGTCCTCGTCAACATCCTCCAACCACTCGTCCTCCTCGACACCATTGACCATAGTGGTGCGCTTCGTCTTGTGGTAGGGTGCCCAGTGCTCGCCCTCTTTGAACATCCTCGTAGGCATGCGCCGCGCGGGAGGTGTCAATTCACTGCATCCCAGCTGAGCCATAGTGGTGCGGCTGCCGGGGCAGATGATGAGGACCTGCTCCTCGCGCCATTTGCCCGCCGTTCCAGACATTGTGCGAGCTGTAAGTTTCCTAGCACTGGCGCTTAAGTCTAGGTTTGCGCTGAATTCAATGCTGCTGTAGCGGTGGTGGTGATGTCCAAAAGGTGACGGCGTGACAGGGCCGTTGCTGCGTCGCGATGGTGTAGGCGTAGGCGAGCCTTCTCGAGGTTTGCGCGCCCGTAGCTTGTACTGGGGCGTCGACGCGACGGGTGTGGCTGGTGTCTTGCAAGCATCTGAAGTGGTTGGAGATGGCACGTGACACCCAGTGTCCTTCTTGATGGGCATCTCGTAGGAGGCCATGATTTCCAAATAACCCAAGATGTTATATCTGGAGACGAATAAAACATCAAAAATGAAGCTACTATTTTAATTTGAAGAGAGGAAAATTGCATTGTCTGTCCTGGGAGTCATTGTGGCAGATGGTTCCTCGGCAAACAACATTTACATCTGGCAGTGCAGTGCCAGCCAAAGCGGCCATTGATACCAAACAGGCTGCCCACCTACAACTAACGAGAGCACTTTCAGTCACGCAGAAACAAGTCATAGAAGAAGCTTTAGCTCGTACTGTGCCTATTCAATGGCATTAAGAATAACACTTGTCGTAATTTCTTTGACATCTCTGTCAATGGACTCCAGTCCAGGTCAGGGCTCCAAAACAGCAACTCCTGGTACAGAGATCACTTGTTTCCGTATTGCAAGGATCCTTTTATCCATATGTTCGAGCATTACCTCATCTCGTCCTGTTTGTTCAATCCTATCTCATCCCGTAACACATCCAGTACGGTGACAATGCCCATTCTCCCCCATCAGCTGCACCTCGAGCTGGTATCAGCTTTTCGCTACTCGAGAGCACTGATGACTGGCCACAACCATCCTGTTCCAAATAAACGCCGTCCGGAGGTCATAAGATAACCTTTTCCACAAAAAGTACCCATCGTAACGTACATTTTCACCAAAGTATTGACAAGAATGTGCAAAACTTCTCCCTCAAAAACGAGAAGAGAAGAAAGTAGAAGAAGAGAAACCACCCGGCTGATTACCCACGAAAAAGCTCACGTCATGCGCCATGTCCCGTTTTACCCTGTCAAGTCATCGTGCCATCCTCAATTATACAACCGTGATCGTGTTTGGGGTTGCCTCTTTTGATGCCATCTTCTCCAATTCTTCGTGCTTCTCGTTCATCACAATGGGCTCAACTTCTTTCGTTGTTGGCTTCCTTGGGGTTTCGTCCTCAGTCATGTCGTCAATTACCGAGAAAGGTCGGTCCGATGTAGGCGTTGTCAGCGTTGAGCCATCCATACTCCATCGGTCTTCAGTCACCCCAGTATATACAGAGGAAGTGTGTTTCTTCTCGAGAGCAGTGGGGCTGGCAGGTCGCTCCTCCTGTGGGATGACCGGCGATGTTTGGGCATCCTTCATTTGGGCCTTGGGCTCGCATGCAGATGACTCTTCCTTAGGCTCATCAGCCTTCACGGGGTTGACTTCAGACTCATTTGCCCGAGGTTCCTCGGTCTTGATGCTATCGACCTTCACCTCCTCGGCTTGGAAGAACTCGACCTCGGATTCTGAGGAACTGTCATCTTCGAACTTATCCTCGTTGACCTCGGCCACCTCGGGCTTAGGATCCTCGACTTTCTTGGCCTCAACTCTACCCGCCTTCTCAACCTTGAATTCTCTGGGCTTCAGATAAGGCGAAGAGTCAGAAGTGGTCTGCTCACCCTCCGATAAAAGATCTTCTTCGCTAAAGGCCTCCTTTCGCAGGGGGCTTCGAAGGCTCGATACATCGCCAATCTCACTCTTACTAGATCGCGATGTCCTGGCGGGGCTCCTCATGGGCAGTGGAGGAGGGATTCTCTTTGGGATAGTGACCATGCTGCCCTTGGCGTGGATCATGCGGGATGCAACAGCCTGGGTCCTTGCCGGCTGCACTGCAGCTACCTCAAATACCACAGGTTCCTCCTCTTCCTCTTCCTCTTCCTCTTCCTCTTCCTCTTCCTCTTCCTCATCCTCCTCGCTTTCCGAGTCGTCCTGATCGGCATTCTGACTACTCTTGTCATCTCTGTCGCTATCATAATTGCTCGAGGCCTTGTCTGTGTCATCCCTTGGCTCGACCTTGAGAGTATCATGTTCCACAGCTGGTGTGCTACTGTGGCTAGTGGTACTGAGAGGTGTGTGTGCGCCACTCAGATGTCTAATCGGTGTCAGGTCGACCTTTGTGTAATCCACCTCCTCCTCTTCCTCTAAGACCTCGGGAATTTGCGTGCGGGTACTTCTGTCAAATCCATCCTCGCTCTGACCTGGGCTAGGCGTTGTCTCAGGTGTTGCGCCCACATCTGTCTGTGTTCCAGCATCCGTCATTTGACTCTTGACTGTACGAGAAGACATATAACTGTTTCGGTTACTCTTTGAGACAAAGGTATCCACACTTTGTCTGTTGAATTTAGAGAAGGCTGGGCTTGTAGGCGCGGGGTTAAAGTCAAATTGGCTGCTGGTAGGTCGTAGTCTTGAGCCTGCCTCTCTGATTTCCAGACCAGCCATTTCGAGCGCCAAAACGCCAAAAGGGTCGGGATCGTCCATGTTAGGAATACCGAAGGCGGTTCGAGGTGAGGCTGGCGTTGAGGACTTGGGCGTCGCAATCATGGCATCTCCCGGGGCGCATTCGGCCGCGATCCTGTTAATCACTGAGGCATCGAAGTCTATCCTACCTTCAGCCATCTTGATAACCTCTGAAAGCGGGCCAACCTCGTCAACTTGACGAGCGACATTGCCAGCCAAGATATCCATTTGCGTGACCGGGCTATTATAGAAGCGCTCGTTCTCGTTCCCTCTCTCGGCCAGGATGCAGCCGTTTAGGTTGACGACTTGGTTCTGTCCCCGCGCTTTCAGATAAGTGAAAACAGTGTTGCCCAAGTCCGTCCACTTTATATGCGCCTCGTCTGAGTCTAAAGATACCAAGGGACCGCTGGTAAGGCCGACATCCTCGCCAAGTGTTACACGGGGTTTTGTGAGCGATTCGAGAGCAGCGAGATTGTTGACGACGAGGACGCAATCGTAAACATCAACCCCAATAATGAAACTAAGCGTAGGCGTATGTAGCATAATTCCGGACGGGGGCGACCAGGTGCCGTCAGACTTTCGAGCAATGAGGATACCGGAGCCGCCGGAGCCTGTCATGTACAGACCACTGCGCATACATGTGAAGATTGCGATTCCAGCAGCATTCTGGATAACGCGCTTGGGTATCTTCTTGGTAACTCGTTTTGGAGACCGTGGTCCACCTGTTATCGATTGTGCGTCGTCTTCCTCTTCCAATGGCACCAGATATCCGTCGGCTGGAACAACATGTTAGCAAAACAAGGCTGACGGGGGAATGGGACAAGCATAAGCATACTGGAAAAAGACTTGAGGATGCGGGCAGCCTTTTCGCATTCGAGGTCGAGAGTCGCAGGCCAGAAGGCTTCCCGCTGGACTCGGCCACTCGCATTAGCGGCCAAGGTGTTTATCCTGGATAATGAATTTGGGGTTGCGACTGAGACTGTGCTGGAACGGTTGGAGGACCAGCCAAACAAGCCTGCTCTTGAATTCGAGGACCTCTTGTCCCACGAGGGGAGGAAGGAAGAAACTCGCTGCATGGCGGGCCGTCTTGCCTCTCCGTCGCCGCCGTCTTGGCCAGGCGGAGGCACGACAGAGAGGATGGGTATGCAGGGCGCGCTACTGTTATTGGTACTGGTAGAGATGCTTGTGATGCCTGAGCGAAAGTGAACAGTCCTCTTGGGACCAGACCTTGCGGAGGGTACTGGAGTAGCGAATGTTGGCGTCGATCTCGGAGTTGGAGAAGTGGTAGACGAGGCAGGAGACGAGACCGGGGTTGTGGTAGCAGTGGTGGTAGGCGAACGGTAGGATGTTGGTGTAGATGCTGTAGTCGAAGTGGAAGAGACGGAAGAGACTGAATTGGAGTCGGAGAGATTGGCAACAGAGACAGTAACGACAGGCTTGTTCAAGGCCGAGTTATAAGCAGCAACGGAAGCGTGAGAGGGCGCTGAACTGGTGTGTTGATGTTTATGCGGATGTTGAAGGTGGGAGCGAAAGTAGTGGTCGTGGCCATGGCTAAGGCCGTGACCGTGGCCGTGGGTGTATGATTGTCCTTGAATTTGTCCAGCGCTCGGGCACAGGCAAGGACTTGGACTTGGACTTGAACTAGCGGTTGCAGCAGTAGCGTCAGCAGTAGAAGGCACTGCAGTGAGCGAAGTGGTCCCCTGGAACAAATTGATGTTAGTCTACTTCAGGTGCAGGTGCAGGTTTAGGTCGTAAAACAGTGGAAGTGGACGGCGCGCGTGGGTGACCTGTCAGAGCGGGCAAGTGGGTGTCGTGGACCTACAGGTTCCTCTGGCAAGGATACGAACAGGGGGGGGAG